>CM031237.1:175533695-175803367 GCA_018340775.1 Taxus wallichiana var. yunnanensis | reverse complement strand
GTTCAGTTATTATTACTCCTTGAGTCAAACTTCAGTAAAAATATGTCTCCCTTAAAGGGCATATTTTCTCTCTCCCCACAATCCCAACTAACTTTATAAATGTTGCTCCCTTGAAGGATAGGCACATATAAAATCTATTTGAACAAAAAAATAGAGAGAGAATGCAAGCTTCCCACATCGATCAGCTTCACGAAGACCTCTAAAAGGAGTTAATTTCTTCATTCCATATAGACTTCCGCCTCGATCGGTCCTATCTTAAACATCAATTAAAACAAAAACCTTTTAGTAATGGAATTGCCCATTATGACCTTAGATCTCTTTACACAAAGGCATGCTACCTCGTACCATATAAAAATTAACCACTTTGCTCATCCCTCTCACCATTCGCACTCTCATTTCCTACCGCCTCAAGGACCTCTTGGAATTGTGACATTTAGTGATCATGTGACTATTATTCACCTTTAGGATAATCAATCATGCAAAGTCTTTAGGGTCTTATGTTTACTAGCCTACTGCGGTATGGTCCACTAGTTATGATCCTCACCAATCGGGTGTGGCTTTCGCCCCCTCTTCTCTTTTTAACCTTCTTTATTACATATTGATTACCTTATACAGGAATTGGTCCTTGACACTTACCTTTAGGTAATCTTCTTCTTCCACCACAATCAAAATAATCTATACCAATTTTCCCACAACTCACCCATACCTAATGCACCTAATCTCAAATCATGCCTAAAACCTACCAAATCATTCTCATACCTCCTCACCTTCTTCCCTAGCTTATGGGAGAACTACATCGGCCAAGTCCCTTTTCACCAGGGACTATGTAGGTAGCATTCGAGGGCATGGGGCCCTTGGAGGTTAGCTCGGCCACTTATCTACCCTAACCAATTCATCTTGCATTTTCCCCATCACATTTTACCCTACTTAATTTCCTTTTTATATCAAAAAAATGAAAATTAAACCAAACAAACAACAAGTTTATTCACATTTTTATGATCAGAAACATACATTTGTTATGACTAGCATTTCTTTACCATCATCATGCATGTAGTATAAAACATCTTAAACATGACCCATATCATCATTCATTACACAAATTAATGAATTACACCCTTAACCAATTTAAACTCCACCATGCCTAAAACTTGACTCAACCATGCCTACAACCTAACTCGATCCATGCCTATGACCTAACTCGATCCATGCCTATGACTTGACTCCATCCATGCCTAACACACCTATCCTAAATCCATCTATGCATAATAATAAAATTGTATCAACACAAGCACATAATGCCCATAAACATCATCATATCTATAAATACAATATCCAAACATATGTATCCATATACATAACTACCACATGTCTTCTATAGCACGTAGTCCAAAGTTGTATATAATCTAGTCTCTAAAAATCTCATATGCAGCCTCACCATCTTAAACACGCAGGTTGGTATATGATCAAAAATATGCAAAACTCTCGTACATCCTCATTTCTTTTGGCACGCAGACCGGTATATATATAAAAAATGACTAAAATACATCAAAATACAAGGATGGGCATCAAGCCTCATCCTTCTAGACATCCTCCATGTATCGATCTCTCCGATCTCCTCCTCGATCTGTTTGATGGCTCCGATATCATCTCACCACCCGCCATAGGTCGTGGTCAGCCCCCTGCTAGTACATCACCTAGAGCTGGCCTCCATGAGCTGGTGGCCTCACCATGATCATGTCTCGGGGCTCGATGGCACCACAGTACTCTCCACGCTATGAGTACAGGATCTCATCCTCTCACTAGAGGCCTATTGTGCCCTGTACTCTCCATAGGATAGAAAATCTATCTCGCCACCATTAATTGATTCTAGTAGTATCTCGGCCTCACCTAGGGCATCCCATAACCTAGATATGGGAACAGATCTGTGGTGGCCCCATGGCCTTGGGCCCCTGTGCCTTTTCTTGTGGGACCCTCCCACCTACCTGTCCCAAAGGTGCTTGTGGAGGTGCCATCAACCTCGCACCCTGTGCCTATACCTGCACCTGTAATGCCTGAATTTACACTGTAGTGGCCATCTCCTGGCCTACTGCAACCTATAACCTATTCCCTGTAGGGTGGCCACACGACCTCATCACCATCTCCATCTCCACCCTGGGCCATCTGGGCTTGAAGACTAGCCACCTGTGCATGCAACTCAGCCACCTCCACCTCTAAACTAGCTAACTACCCCTATACCATCCCCAATTGGGTAATTAGGGTCACCACCTACCCCTACGGGCGTCTCTCCGCACCGTGATAGTGGTGCTAAATCCGGATGCCCCATCTGGTTAGTGCTGCAGTAAATGAGCCACCACCACTTTCTATACCTGTTTTCTGCCAACATCATCAATCCATCGGTCTATAACCTACTCCTCCTACCCAATAGGTATTGTCGGTTGTGGAAGTGGCAATGGTCTCTCCACATCATCCCTCCAGTACTATGGGAAGGGTGGTGGTATATCCTGTAAAAGTCCAAACTACCATCAGACCATTTCTACGGGGATCATCTCATGCTCTCCCGCATGATGCCTCGTCTATCCATCCGAGTATCTCGAAGGCCAGCTAACTCCTCGGCCATCTACCCGTATGAGGATAACCCACATACTGGTCTCTATATAATATCTATCCTGGACAATCCCTTAAGTAGCCTCCGGTAATATACTACATCATGTGTAGCCCTATCTAATCACCACTCGCTAATAACAGGCACCCATCACTTGTAACCCACACTTACAAAACCCATCTGAAAAGCATCTACTTGAGGCATATCCACCGGACACACACAAACAATGTGCTCATAGGCACAACAGTTGAAGTAAAAAGGTGCAACATAGGCTAAAACTATAGAGCTTCCCATACGCCCACAACTCTCTATATAACTACACCAAGAATGTTGGCACCCAAGAATAAGTGGGTCCTCTCTATCATCATGTCATGTAATACTCCCATTAGTGATCATGGGAATCTCCCACCTCTCTGCATCTGGGCAAAAAAACATCAGATTGCCTCCATCGGTCAAAACTCGTCCAGCCTTTTCTCCTCTGATTTGCGGGCTAGGTACATCTCCCCATAGCTCAAAGCTAGTGTTGTGGAATGTTATCTCCACCATCCCCTCACCAAACACTATCAACATTAACTCCTCCGATGCCTCTGAGGAGATCGAATACACTGCATACCCAATATAGGTAATCGCAGGATCCTCGAACACGTCCTCTGGGGTGGTGATTGTCATCTCACCCATCAGTAGGTGGAACATGTTGGTCGCCGAATCCCATCTATCAATGAGGATGACCATCGACTCACCGCTTCTGATCGTATATCGGTACCATTGGACCCCACTCGTGCCCACCTCCTCAACGTGCTGCAACTCCTTAGGTGTCATTGCACCATGAACTATCACGAGCGGTGGGTGGCACCTTGTCTCACATCCTCAACTCGATCTCTCACTTGCATCCAACAAAACAATCACATCATTTAAACAAGACTATATATACATTCACCCATACCCATTCCCATTACCCTACCTCTTTTACTTTCTACTTACCCGTTTATCCCCTAGCCTACCCTCCATCCCAAACCAACCATCACCAACCGGCCCCAACCCAACCCTAATCAACCTACTTACCTACCCTACACCTACCCTACACCTACCCAACCCAATATCACCTTACTTATTTACACACACCCCGATCCATCATTTACTTCCATTTTTGACCCACTCCCTGACCTTACCTATTTTCCCACACATCTATACTTTTTTTCCCTAACAGCTCCACCCTTACCTATTTTTACCCCTTACCTATGTTATGATTTTCACCTAAACCACTTTCCTCACCCCTATCTACCTCACTCCGCCCAACCTTGGGCACCTTTGCCCCCTTTCTCTCAAATTCGACCAAGACTGGCTTACCCCTAACTCGACCTCGACCCCCTTCAACCGGCATCAATCACTCGCTTATGACCGATACTAAGACATTAAGACCGACTTGGCTACCCTCCAACTGATGCCGATCCACCGTCACATCAAAAACCTACGATGCCCAACCCCATTTTTCCTTTTAATGCCCTTTTCCTCCCTTTCACCCATCCAATCCTACCCAAATCCCTCCTACCCTCTACCCCAAATTTATGACCCGAATCCCTTTTACCTCACCCATCCCTCCTCGGGACATTTCAATTGATCTTCTTGACCTTATCATTTACTACCTCCCCCTCCTCCTCTTTCGGGACTCATTATTTTACCCATACCCCTGACCTACCTATGTCGTGGACCTAGATACTGGACTGGACCATCCCTAGTGACCTTTTACCCCATGTGTTCACTATACCTTGCAGCACCGTTACCTATGTTGATTTCCATCCCGACCTTACCTTGCCTCTTGCCATGACTTTATCCTGACCCAACCTTTGATGTACAGAACACACCTAAACGTTCCTACACCCGACCTTTATGTCATGTTTCTTGACCATATCCTATACCTTGGATACCAGAATCACCTCAACCTTTTTGGATAAACCTATTGACCTTAGACAATGTAGAGTTCGCTTGCTCTTCAACTTGGTACTGTGTTGTAGTTTATATGTGTGTGTGTGTTTGACTATTACTACCTTTGACCTTGACCCATTACCTAGATTATCCGAGTGGACATTTTTCCCTTTTTTTCCCCCCGTTTCCCACCTTCTTCTTCATCACATTCTCCTTTTATCCAACCACTCACCAATTCGCCTTCTACCTCACAATTCCTTGGTTTGAGGGGATCACCTTCACCCACACATGGGGTAACCACATCGTATTTTTGTCAGCATCACTTACGAATACAAGCTACATGACAAAAAGGGGCAAAATGTAGACACCAAAATTGGGTCACACTCTCCTTGGTCCCTCGCCAAATAAACACCTTGAACACATTTAGCTAACCATGGCCCCCTTCACCCCACTATAATATTAATTTAATTAACTTAATTCATTATCCTCACCATATTTATTATTTAAATATCCTAATTGGGATAATGAACACATATCCACCTCAACTAGACACCTTATCTAGCCACCTCACCCTAAGACCTATTCTTAGTAAGTTGCCATAACTAACTAAGACCCACCCAAACCCTAAAAAAAATGCCTACATTCCTTCTAACCACATTCTCACATGTTAGAAGGAAGCTTCCATTCTAATTTGCGGAGTAAACAAAACGAGATCCCAAAAATCAAGGGGATCTTCCTAGTTTAGTAAACCTAGGAAATCCTACCCTAACCGATGCCTAAGGTTACCCTAAACCACCGTCGGTTAAGCTTCGGAAACCATGTCGCTACCATTTAACCCCCAAAACAACCTTATTTTGAGGTTGAAACATTTCGAGAGGTAAACACATCTTCTAAGAAAAGTCGAAACCAGAGAGATGCATGCAAGCAAAACCGGTGTAAGTACACTCATTAGAGCGTCTATAGCCAACATCGGAAGCAATCACATAGCCATCTCCTTCATGGGAGCATCCAGGAAGTGCTAAAACTACATCAAGTTCATTCCATTTGATCACCCACCATTACAACTAGATGTTAAGCTCATACAAGGGATAAGTCCTTTGTTAACCAAAGATTTGTCCATTTATCATTGGGTAGATTATTTTGTTATTGTTATTAGTTTCTGCCCTCATTTCATTCCACCACCATTTTACCTCCATACAAACTTGACCATCCTTTTCCCATATCCCTAAACTTTCCATATCCGGATCTTAATCATTCCTGTGCACACCTAATACCCACACGAATCTTGCCATTTCCCTTCCATCTTCATCTAACCTTAGATCTACCCTCACCTCGAGTTTTATTGAATTTCGTGTACCATGATCATACTGATGCTGGTTACCACAACCATCGTTGGTTAACCTAAATCGATATCATTCATACCAAATTGATGTCGGTCTCTATGTCTTTACTAGAAACCAAGAACAGAGCTTCTAAACCACTACCAAATACCTAAAACCACCTGGAATTTCACCTGACTCATATCAGTACCACTGACCAAGACTTTGACCTTTAGATTCAGTCATAGCTTAGCCCGTTGTGAATGAATTTTCTTGTTGTAGATGAATGAGATACCTAAATCATTTTAACTATAGTAGGATTTCCTTTATTGTAAGCATTAAGTTATTTTAAACAGTGGGTTAACAACCATCAAGGAAGTATCATGCTTCCCGGATCTAGCACACACTAGGCAGTCCACTACATATATTGTTTAACTTTTATTTGGTGGTATTATTTTCCATTTAAGGTAGTTCCTCCAAGAAAAAATGAATCTCTCACTATCATCTGTGGATTCAAAAGTCATACGCGCGCAACAACCTACAACCGACATCTTAACGGGTATTCCTCCTAGCACATTATCTGTTTTGTCAACATTCGAAGAAACACATCTAGAATCAGGTGAAATAGATGCCACCAATGACATAGAAGAGGAGCTGTACATGATCTTTGCCAAGGTGTTGGATGAAAGCTCAAATATTTTACCTGCTGATGATTTCTATAAACAAATCCAAGAATCAATCCAACACAAACCAGCTTCCGTCTGTGATCTAATAACCATTGATAAGTTCATAAGGATTGATAATGTTTTGGAATCACTAAGGAAACTCAATAAGAGATTGAAGAAACTTCCTGGTGATGCAAGCGACACTCAAGAAACTTACAAGGTTATGAGTGACTATTGCAGTGCACCAGATGAAGCTGAGATGTAGGGCATAATCGGGAAATTCTAGGAATTTTGAGACAAGAAGGCTTTGCTGGAGGAAGACAAGGACGATGAAACAAAATAAGCATAATGTTTCATGTCATTTCCATCCAGGGATTGACATGTCTTTTTCATTTTCGTTTCGTCACATAGGAAGCAAATTTTGACTTGTTCTCCTGCATGAGAGTCAAGTAAAATAGGATTCTCATTAAATGACTATTTTCTAGGATTTATCCTATTTTATCTCTTCTCTTTCTATTATAAATAAGGGATGCTTGTGCATTCCAAAGGGGAGAGATTTTTAGAATATTAAGAGCTATTGTGAAGAAGAACAAAAACTTTGTATTTTCTTTTTAATCATTGAAGAATAGAAACAAGTGTTATTTTGCAAACTTTGTGTTGTGGGATTCATCTGTCTTGAGAGATTATTCTTACGTCTAAGATCTTAAGCTATTCTTTGTTTAGTTTTCTAGATTATTTTAATTGTTTCAAATATTACACTCATTATCTAAAACTCATATAAGTATTTCTTGATCGTGTTTACTTGAAAGAAAATACATTCCTCTCATTCCCTTCCCCATCTGTTTCATCTATAATATTTTCCTTTCTAATCCATTCTATTTATAAAGTTTGTAACATATCCATCTCGATTTGATGTGGATTTTGGGTTTGTATCCCAACCTCAATGGTTAGAATAGTGTGAATATTATACATATTGTTTTTGCTTGTTTTAGAAGTAATAAACAAGCTTCATCACCTTTCTTTGAGGAGGGATTTAATCCTATGTATTGTGGTTGAACCTCATATTTTTTGGCATTTTCACCGGTTAGAACTTCTTGCGAAAAATATCCAACCAACAATTTTTGGCGACTCCTTTGGGAATACAGATTTATAAGACTAAGCTTATCTTATTGGTGTTTGGAAACTCCGTATTTTCCTTATTTTTAGTAGATCCATTTTCCAGTTCAAGTGCCTAGAAATATCTTCACTCGGTTAAGCTGAGCCAGGGGTGAAACTGATCCATTCTTTGATCTGCTGCAACAATACAATTTCAGACTTTCCCCCAACAGTGTTGTATCTAGCTGAGTAAGAAGTTCTTCACCTATCTGAAGAACTTGAGTTCCTCAAGAACAAGAAGCTTCTGCAACTTGCCATGCATTATTCTTTTCGATACTCGATTCCTATGCGTGCTTCATTGAAAGGATGATAACACAACTTGTGCCTTGGGGTGTAGTTATTGGTCCTCTTTCCCTAACTCATCATGCATGATCTACACATGGGTCTCGTAAGAATATTTCTAAGTTCAATGGTGATGGGAAGCAACACCCTAATGAACACATCGCTTCATTCTTTTTCGCATGCGGTCTTTGGGGTGGCTCATGAAGATGTCTCTTTTAACTTTTCATTGAAACATTGCATGGTGTGGCAAAGTAGAATGGTTCTACCATCTTCGAATGCATGCATTACCAATCAGGCTACCATGAGATCTGTATTTGAAGTAAAGTTCAAACCAGATGAATATTCTCATGATTTTTTAGCACAACTTACACATATGAAGGAGTCTCATGAGGCCATGTTGGACTTCATGGAAAAATTCAACAAGCTAATTCAGAAGATTCTGGTGCTAGCTGTTCCCACTCTTGAGAATCAAAAATGTTTCTTCATCAATGCTCAACCCCATGATGTGAGCTTCTTATTAAGAAGGTCTGTTATCCCTGATTTGGCTACTGCTCAAGCTACACCCACTGAAATAGAAGATGATCTCATTCTGGCCAGGAAGATCAGAAGAGAGTCATCTAAGCCTAAAAATTAGAATTCTTCTCAAAGTACTACTGACCTTATGATTCAGAAGATGGCCAATGCCTTGATCACCTTAAAGAAGAAAATGTCTCAATAGGAAACTAACATTCCTTATCGGGATATTCCTAGACAAAATTTTAACAATACCAATGGCACTCTCGCAAGAGATAGGAATCGGTTGACTGCTACTCCAACAAGGCTAGCCATTGAAGCTCCTTTATCAACACATCATCGAAATAGTTGAGGAAGATGAAGAACCAGAAGATCAAGATTCTCATGAAGCTTTTGAAGCTTCAGGATATGCTGATGAGTCTTTTGACGATTCAGCTTGGTGACTCCAACATTGGGTACTTGGAATACAAGGAAGACTAATGCAAACATGATGGTAATTCATTTGCAATCTTCACTCAATCTCAATCTAAAAACCCAAGAAATTCGGTTGAAGGCTCTAAGAAGAAGGGTAAAGAATCTCCTATGGTTATGGCTAAAAGAGGCTCTCCTATCTCAGCGCAAACTAAAAAGGAGACAACTAAAAAGGTAACTTCTTCTTCTAAATCTCTTTCTCCTACCCCCAAGACCAGTGCCTCAGCTCAAACTAGTGTAACTAGAACTAAGCCCACCATCATTCCTTCATATACCACTTTCGACATTATTGATCATGCAAAGAAAACTAAAATCCAAATGTCAAAAGTTGAGTACCTTCAGTCAAATCCTGAGTAATTTGAGAAACTTGCCAAATTCATTAGAAGAAAGGTTGTTATCCCTTCATCTTCAAAAGGCATGTTGCCTAATCCCACTCAGCCTTTACCTCAGAATAATATGACCTCTATTGCTTCTTTGGGAAAGATTGAACCGTTTTATTTGTTCTTACTTATAAACAGGTTTAAACTTAGCAATTGCATAATTGACTCAAGAGTCTCTGATAACGTGATGCCCAAAAAAGTAGCCCATGAACTTGGACTTACCTTGACTAAATCTTATGGGTGGTGTTACTTACATGGAAACCAAACAAGTCCCCTTGATTGGCCAAATCAAGGATGCACAGTTTGCTTTTGTCGCATTCCCATAAAAGAGAGTTAAAATGACTATCCTAGTTGTTGATATTCTAGCTGCTTATGACATTCTCTTAGGAAGAGGTTTTTGCAAAGATGTTGGAGGAGAAATCAATATGGACTAGACCAAAGCTAAAATTCCAAAGTGAATGGAGTTCCTCATGTCCTCCACCCTAAAGCACAAGTGAAGTACCTAGTCACTAAATCGGATGACCCCAAAGCTCAAATTCTCTTCAAGATGCGAGGCTTGGGAAATTATTTCATGACATTGGAGGTGCCTTACGTAGGTATTAAGGAGGAATATCCTAATGCTATTTGACCCTCAAGTTAAACGGGAGTTGTTCAACTCTTTGGATCAGGTATTTAGTGTGGTTCTTATATCTCCAGTATTTCGAGATATTTCCCTTCATTTTCAAGCTGCGGTTTGACAATAGTAATAACATGGCCGAATATGAATCCTTGTTATTAGGATTAGAAATGGCAAGGCAAAGGGAATCTAAAATCTTAAATTGTAGGGAGATGATGAGTTGATTGTAAATCAAGTAAGGGGGATCTATCAGGTAAAAAATGATCGCCTAAGGCATTACATGAACAAGGTGTGGGACAACATAGAATGCTTTGATGCTTTTTCTATCAAGGATGTTTTGAGAGATTACAATGATAAAGCTAATTCTTTAGTCATGTGTCATCTCTTCTCCTTCCTCACCAAATGTTCAAATAGGAAAAGTATACCATTGAGATTGTGTATTGTCCAAGTGTTTTAGATAATTTAGCACATTGGAAAGCGTTTAATGATGATCAATAGGTATTGTATTTTCTCAAGAAAGCTGATAATTTTAGTGAGATTTATTTTGAAGGATCAGAATCAGCTTTCCATGAGTCCATCTCGAATTCATATCAAGAGATTGATGGTGAATTCATCCAACTCAAAGGCAATAAGATTCCGAAGGGATTAGTTTCTTTGGAAAGTCTGTTTGACAAGCATGAGCGTTTTATTCAAGGAAAAAGGAAAGCTGAAGGTGCTTCCTCATCGAGAGTAGATCAAGTTAATCTAGGCTCTTCTGAACAACCACGGATGGTAAACATTGGAAAATGTTGTTCTCTGAGAGGAGAAAGGAAGATTCACTTCACTCCTGAAGAAATATATGGACGTCTTGGCATGGTCCGATGAGGACCTTAAGTCTTTCAAGCCCAAGGATGTGCAACATAGCATCCCTTTGAAATCTGATGTCAAACCCTACAGGTAGAAGCAAAGGCATTACAACCCAAAGATCTTAGGGACTATTCTTGTAGAAATTCAAAAGATGTTAGACACAAGGATTATCTTCCCAATCCATCATTCTACCTGGGTTGCTAACATTATCCCCATCAGAAAGAAGAATGGTGAGATCCGGATTTGTGTTGACTTCCGGAACCTTAATCAGTCTTCATTAAAAGACAATTACCCATTTCCTATCATGGATCAAGTATTGCAGACTATCACTGGATCAGAAATGTTATCCATGCTTGATGGATTTTTAGGGTATAATCAGATTGAGGTAGCCACTAAAGATCAACATAAAACAACATTCACCACCCCATGGGGACCTTTTCTTACAGGAGGATGCCTTTTGGTTTGATTAACACTCGTGCCAGGTTTCAAAGAGATATGGACTTAGCTTTTAGAGATTTGATGGGAAAAGTCATAGTTGTATATTTAGATGACTGGATGGTCTTCTATAAGAAGCAAAGTGATCATTATGATCACCTGGAGCAGGTACTCTTAAGGTGCAGGTGTCATGGGATTTCATTAAATCCTAAAAATTCCATGTTTTGAGTAACAGAAGGTAATTTTCTGGGTCATATCATGACTAAAGAAGGAACCAAGATTGACCCAAAGTAGGTGAAGGCCATTAAAAGCCTTACCCTACCTACAAGAAAAACTTGGGTGCATTCCTTTTTTGGAAAGGTCAATTTCCAAAGAAGATTTGTACTTGACTTTGCCAATAAAATCAAGGATATCCTTGGGATGATGAAAGGTAAGACTCCATTTCAATGGAGCATTGAAGGGAAGGTTGATTTTGAAGAAGTCAAAGAGCAATTTCTCATGCTCTTATTCTAGTATGCCCAGAATTCAAGAAGGATTTCATCATATATAGCTACGCTTCGCACATACAAAGATGTATCAACCATCCCGATGCAAGAGAATGAAGAAAGAATCAAAGCTTCCATTTCTTTCATGAGCTGCCCTCTAAAGTAACATGAATTGAAGATGTCACAAATTGAAAATCATGCTTATGAATTGGTGAGAGTAGTGAAGCATTTCAGGTATTATGTGTTGAGTTCTCACACTCTCGTTCTTGTTCTTGATACTACAGTTAGGTCCATTTTGACTCAACAAGAGTTGGGTAGTCAATGGGGTAACTAGATAGAAAAAGTCCAAGAATATGACTTGAAAATCAGACCTACTAAGTTGGTATGAGCAAGAGCCACATGCATTGATCGAAGAAAATAATTCTAAGAAGAAAGAAGAAATTGAAGGTACTTCTTCATAATTTCCCATGGTGCTTTTTGTAAGCACAACCGATGAATGGTATGCAGATATCACTTTATTTTTAACTTACAGTGTATGTCCCCCATATTTAAGCCAAAAAGAGAAGAGGAAAGTTAAATTAAGGTCCACAAAATACATTTTATGCGATAATGGTATATACAAGAAGGGTATTGATGGTGTATTCCTGCGTTGTGTTGATAAGTCTCAGCAAATAAGGTTGCTAGAATCCTTCCACAATCTAGCATGCAGAGGAAATTTATCTTCCTCTGTGATAGATTACAAGATCTTACAGGCCAGGTACTATTGGCCTACTCTCTTTCGAGATTCAGCTGAATGGGTGGCTAAGTGTGAAGCTTGTCAACATTTCGTTGGTCGTCCTAAGTTGACAGCTCTTCCCCTGAAGCTTGTGATAATTGAGGAACCTTTTCACCAATGGGGAATTGACTTCATTAGAGTATTGAATCCTACCTCTAGTGTTGGTCATAATTATGTGCTCACCGCCACAAACTATTTCACCAAGTGGGTGGAAGCTGTGTCAATCAAGCAGAAACCTCTCGAAGCTATGTGCAACTTTCTCAAGGAGAATATAATTGTTAGATTCGATGTGCCTCATAAGATCATTGCTGACAATGCTTCCAATTTCTCATCACATGAGTGGAAAGAATTTTGCTATGGATTTGGGATCACGTTGGCTCATTCATCCAATTATTACCCCCAAGTTAATGGTCAGGCTGAATCAAGCAACAAAAACCTGGTGACCATAATCAGAAAGATGGTCAAGGAGAATCAGAGGACATGGCATAAAGCATTGTATGATGCATTATGGGAAGATCAGATTACTCCTAAGTGAGCTATTGGAATGTCCCCATTCTAGGTGTTGTATGAAACTGATGGTGAGATTCCTATCTTTGTAGAATTGCCAGCCTTATGGTTAGCTAAATCAATTGAGGATGAAACTATTCAAAATTCCATTGAGAAAAGGATAATGTACCTAACCAGGCTAGAAGAAGAATGGAGCAAGGTGGTAGATCGCATTGCAGATCATTAGAGAAAAGTCAATAGGATATTTGAAAAAAAATCAAAGCAACACGATTTCTAGATTGCAGATCTAGTACTTCTCTAGGATAAGAGGAGATAATCGAAAGAGATGCATGTAAGTTCGATTCTTTATGGAAAGGTCCTTTCAAAATTCATCACCAAATGGTGAAAATAGCTTCTATCTATCCTATCTTGATGGAGAGTTGCTCCCTCTACCTTTCAAAGTGGCCAACATCTAAAGTTGTTCCATCGCAATGTAAGATGCTCTCTTACACTTTATTATAATTTATTTTTGTTGTGTGTTTTCTTTTTCCTTTCTTTCTTTCTTTGTTTTTGGTTTCTCTTCTCTTGATTCCGTAGCCCAATGGATAAAATTTTTGATACATGAGTTCTCTTCCTTTGATGTCTTAAATAAATTTCCAATGCGGAGCTAGTTGTTATCTCGTTTTAGTGATTTCAGCTAAAATGGAGATAACCATAATAAAATTTTGAAAAATCTCTTAAAATTCCCTTTGAAAGATATTTTCGGGTTTTCGGGTTTTCATTGCATGAAAACATGTTTCCTGCATGTGGCATGTCTCATGTTTCATGAAACCCAAAACTGATTGCCTAAGTCCATTGCGTCCAGTTTTTGAAACTTCCGAACATCAGAGCATGCTTTGCCAAATGCATGTTTCATGTCACTTGTTTCCTGAAACCCAAAACCCGAATTGAATCAAATCCTTTGTATCAAGTTTTCAAACGCTCCAAGCATGATGACATGTCATTAATGTCTAGTTTTCTGAAATTGGCACACGCATCAAATGAGGTGTAATTAATGCTAGGTTATTATAAATAGTAAGTTTTTCCACGTCATTTGTTACCTTATCGTTTTTGTTGCGTTGGATTTTCGTTGATGCTTCTTCTACCTCCAAACCCGATCGAGCTTCCCATCAATTTCACCATCCATTTTTGATCATTTTGCAAGATAGTTGAAGGTGTTCTTATCTTCTTTCTATTTTGAAGCTTTTTGGGTTATTTATGAGGTGTTTGTTCGGGCTTTCCATTTCTTTTCCTTCTCCGTTTCTAGTTTAGGGTTTTGGGTTATTTTCCTTGTTTCTTGTCTTTTTCCCCTATGGGTTCTTGTTTGAAATTCACCCCTAGGTTATTTACTTATTTTCATAGGTTTTAACTTGTAGTTTTCAAAAATATTTTAGAATTCCTAAGTAATCACGTGGCGGGAATTTTTCATATTCGACATGTCGAAACTAGATATACTTGTTTTGAGTTTTGCGAGTGTTTAACATTTTTCTCTTTCCTCCTTGTTTTGGGTTTTACTAGGTACTTGACATCCATCAAGATCCGCAGTGTGTCAGGAATTTCTACCGCTTGACATCCTCCGAGTTCCACCGTGTGTGTCGGGTTTTCCAACTTGTCGACACTTCCTCACTTCCGCAGTGTGTGTCAGGTTTTCATTGATGCTCAACATGTCCTAAATTCTGACATACACTCCATTGTGTCGGGTTTCCGAAGGTGTTTTACAAGTCTCAAAATATGAACAATGTGGCAGGTTTCTGCACTTGTCCAACAAACTTTCAAGCCCGATTGCTCTTCCAAAATCATCAAGGCATTTATTTTTCGAGACTCCTCATGATGGACCCCAACCAATCTAAGGATAAGTCAGGAAAGATGAAGTATAAGTATCAGAAGATGGAGTCTTCTTCTTACATAAGTTGTAATTATGACATTCAAGACACAGAGCTCGGTAATATAGATATGGAGGACTTCTGGAAGAGAATTGAGGATTCTTCTCAGAATTCCTGGATGAAGTCGATAGCCGGTAGTGGTCTCCCTCCCGCAGCAGGATTTCTAATATCAGCTCAATGCCCTGAATTTATCCTAGCATGTGCTTCCAAATATGACTCAGCCTCCCGCTCAGTAAGAAATCAAGCAGGAGAGTCTATAGTGAAATTGGATGGAGGTTACTTTGATCAACTTCTAAGGTTACTCGAATTTGTGGAATATGCTGATTTAAACCTTAAATCAACATAAAAGGCCAGGACAAAGATCGGGAAGACAAGTTGGTCCCTAGAAGTGATTTTATTCTCAAAATCAATGATATCATCATCACCTTCTTGAGTCGATTATTTGGACTCCCAAAGTCAAAAGATTTCCAAGGGTGGATGTACCAGTTCATGGTCATCATAAAGAAGAATGACCAAGGGATTGATTGGGGTAGCCTAATAAGTGACGAGATAGACTCCCAAATGAAAACAGTCTTGTTTACTGGACAAGTTCTATATGATGTCATACGTCACCTATGCAACAACAGGAATGAGAAACTACCTAGGGCTAGATGCGAAGGGAAATGAGAAACATAACACATATATCGGTACTTCTCTTAGATGACAATAAAAGATTCTGAAGACCAATATAGAAGAGTGAACGATGCCTTCTTCTATGAAAAAATTTGCAGGTTGGATCTTGATATGAGGAAAAGAAGGGTTTCTGATGAAGCATGGGCCGAAGTGTCAAAATGGGGTTACATCTTCTTGTAGTTCAAGAAGTTTACTTATCTTCGGGTGTTAAGGTTCCATGGTAACCCTTTCCATTTCCCCAGGTTCCTAGGTGACAAACTGATCCTTATGGATTTAGTCAAAAATTGTTGGATTTTCACAAATTCCAACAAAGCAAGCACAAATCCGTCATCTCCTTCCCTATTTCTATTAGAAGGTATACATTCTCTATAGTGGTTAAGGCCAAGAACGTGGTGCATGAACTTCAAAACAAATTGAAGAAACATATGAAGCTTAGGGAGGGATTTGACATCCGAGGAGTCCTCAAGTCATATGGAACCTTGTATCTGCATGTGCCAAATGTGGAAGACATATGGGTTGATCTTCGGGATGAAGTTGCCATCCGAAGAAAAGACAACAACAGATTGATGCTTTAAGAAATTCAAATGTTAGATCTAGCTGATATCCCCAAAGGCACCGTGGACAATGAAAGTGTCCTGGACACTAGGTATGAATAGTCAGATGGAGACCAACACAGATTCCTAGACATTGATTGGTCTGTTGCTGAAAAGCTTCTATTGCTAAAAGAGCTGCTCAGACTCTTGTCCATACCAAGGCATGGCTCATTTCTTGGGAATGAGTTATAAGGAAAATATCATTTCAAAAATATCTACTTTAAAAGTGGGCCCCTCTGGGAGAGAGGGAAGAGGATAAAAGCCCTACTAAGAAGAAGATAAAATTTAAGTTTTTCGAGAAGGGGAGAAAATCAAGGAGACACATCATATACCACTCCTTCAAAAATAGTTGAGGTCTTGGATTCAACTCCTCCACCGTAACAAGGAAAAATTCCTTCGAAGATGAGGTTGGTCAACATCTTGTTCCTCCTTTTTTGATTACTTATCGGAGGTAAGTCTCTATCTTTCTTCTCAAGGTTTGACTTTAGAATCCTTACCTCCTCCCTCCCAATCTTCCTCACCTCATATTTCTACGCCAATTTCAGCAGCCATGGCCAACATCTTCTCCAACCTCTCACCTCTTTCTTTTGGACCTAAAATGGCTATAGATATGCCTCCTCCTTCGCACCTTCATTCATTAAATCTATCCCCACAGTCCACCACACTTGCAGTCATCGCATCTCCATAAGTAAACCTTTCTCCACCTACGAGATGTAACCATAACACCTCGATAGGAGAAAATTCTTCCATTATACCTCAATGGTTAGTTGATTAGACCCTAAGGAAGAGGAAGGTGGTAGTTCCTTTACCACCTTTGACTTCAATTCCCTCAAGGCCTCTCTTCCCAAATCTGCCAATAAACTCAAAATGGTTTCAAGGGTTTTAGTGGATGCCTCGGGGCATAAGTTTGTAGAGATTACCACTCCCATGACCAAAAAACAAAGGAGGATATAATGGTCACCGATTATCAAATTACAAGGGTTGATAAGGGGAATGGTAACAATAGAAGAGCACAACATGATGCCTAGGATGTCATGAACGTGTTATGCCGTGAAGTTGAAGGAAACGAAGGTGAGCAGAGATGAGCTCAAGGAGAAAGTTAAACAAATGACGGAGGTATTGCTCAAGCTTTCAAAGCCTTCTCGTCAACACCATCATCTTCTACCCCTACTCCTATCATGTTCGAGTTCTCATCAAGACTACCTATGATTGAAAAGATCAATGAGAAAGGGAGAATGGTTGATGAATGGATTTAGAGATACTCCTATAAGGAATAAAGGTCATTGATGACACAATGGATGTTTATAAATCCTTGGAGGAGATAAAGAAGGATGGTGAAAAAATGGATGATGAATTTTCATAGGAATTCGAGAACCTCAAGTTAAATTTTGAGGCTCTCAATGCGCTGAAACAGGTTCCATCCCATATCTTAATGGAAGAAGGAATCATTCCGCATGGGGATAAACATTTCCAGCTAACCAAAATCATCGATTCGGATAAAGATTCTCAATGAAGCTTGCAGCAAGTTGAGGGAATCTAGAGATCAATTGGTTGATGCCACAAATGACATAGAAAAGGAGCTGTCTAGGATCTTCTCTAAGGTGTTGGATGAAAGCTCAAATATTCTACCTGCTGATGATTTCTATAAACAAATCCAAGAATCAATCCAAAGATGAACCAACTTCCATCTTTGATCGAAAACCATTGATAAGTTCATAAGGATTGAAATGTTTTGGAATCACTAAGGAAACTCAATAAGAGATTGAAGAAACTTCTTGGTAATGCAAGCAACACTTAGGAAACTTATGAGGTTTTGAGTGACTATTCCAAAGTGCGCCGGATGAAGCCGAGATGCGGGCATAATCCATAAATTTCAGGAATTTTGAGATGACCAGACTTTTACGGAGGAAGACAAGGATGATGAAATAGAATAAGCATAATGTTTCATGTCATTTCCATCCGGGATTGACATGTCTTTTTCATTTTCATTTTGTCACATAGGAAGCAAATTTTGACTTGTTCTCCTATGTGAGAGTCAAGAAAAATAGGATTCTCATTAAATGACTATTTTCTAGGATTTATCCTATTTTCTCTCTGCTCATTCTATTATAAATAAGGGATGCTTGTGCATTCCAAAGGGGAGATATTTTTAGAATATTAAGAGCTATTGTGAAGAAGAAGAAAAACTTTGTATTTTCATTTTAATAATTGAGAAATAGAAACAGGTGTTATTTTGTAAACTTTGTGTTGTGGGATTCATCTATCTTGAGAGATTATTCTTACGTCTAAGATATTAAGCTATTATTTGTTTAGTTTTCTAGATTATTTTAATTGTTTCAAATATTACACTCATTATCTAAAACTCGTATAAGTATTTCTTGATCTGTGTTTACTTGAAAGAAAATACTTTCCTCTCATTCCCTTCCCACTGTTTCATCTATAATATTTTCCTTTCTAATCCATTCTATTTCTAAATCTTTAACATATCCATCTCGATTTGATGTGGATTTCGGGTTTGTATCCCAACCTCAATGGTTAGAATAGTGTGAATATTATACATATTGTTTTTGTTTTGTTTTAGAACAAAGTAATAAAAAGCTTCATCACTGTCTTTGAGGAGGGATTTAATCCCATGTATTGTGGTTGGACCTCATATTTTAGCTTGAAAAATATCCAACCAACAAGGTCAAAGATTTCTCCAGTCAACGGTGGAGGTGCGGACCTTCGGAGGAAAATTGGAAAATTTTCCTTTTGTGGAAAAAGGAGTTAAAAGTAAAAAAGGAAGCGTGGTTCCACTATGACCCATAATAGGACACGTGTCGGGCCCATTTTTCAAGGACAACGGTGGGGAAAACTTGGAAAATTTTCCCTTTTCTAAAAAATAGGTGGAATAGTAGAATTTGGCACTGTTCCTTTGGGACCCACCTTAGGAAAAATGTCAAGCTCATTTTTCAAGGGCGAGAGATGTGGAGAAAATGTGAAAATTTTACATTTTTCCAAAATTTGTAAAAGGAAAAAGGGAACCCACAAGCCCCGTTTTAAAATTGATCTCCCACATGGATGGTCCAAATTCAAAATAGAAATTAATGGCAGTTGTGCATCTATATCTGAATTTTCTATCATTCTCACTCCAGAGCTCCTGGAGATGCAAGTCTTCATGATTTCTCAATGTTTCTTGCATGCCAAATAGGGAAGGGGAGTTAATTTGATATCTAAGTTTGGTGAGGAAAATCTGGGGATGTCTTTTGCCATTAAGATGAGATTTGACCTCTTGCTCGATCTGATCTTCTATTTTTCTTTCCCGAGCATGCAAAGAACCAAATTTGATAATTTAGGGAAGAAGTGGTTGGCGAGTAGAGGGAAAGTGATCTACCGTAGAAGAGGGAGTTAAATGTGGGAGATATTCAAATAGATCCACCCCTTGAGCACCTGATAACCTTTGTATAGATCTGATTCTGGGAATCATGGTTGGAATCATCACAAGCACTGGTGCATTCAATGCTTGGATTGTTTTTTGGGGGAAAAGGGCTCTATTGTAAACTATTACAAATAGGCACGATTTTTCCGTAAAAAGGGTTGGAGGTTAGATGTTTGGAGTGTTAGAGGTTAGAACTGATTTTCTAAGAAAAAATCTTGATAGAGCCCATCTTTCTGAGAGATTGTTTGAGAAACATGTATATCTATTTTGTGTTAAACTTGATCATGTCAAGGTGGTTGCGAGTGTATAGCCATTGACAAGTTCTGAGATTGTTCTAGAAACTTTCCCCTACTGATAAGTTTCATCAAATTTGAGTTATTTTTTGTTGACTCTGAGCAATTAGTGTCTTCTTTATTTCATAATGTCTGCAAATAGTTCTATTTGTTCTTATTGCAATATTATATTGAATTTTTGTGAAATCACATAGGAGCTCTATTAGTGTGAGTTATCCTATGTGTCCTCCTCTCATGTTGGAGGGTCATCTCACATGGGTTAGGTTTAGGTTTAGGGTTTCATATGTGTCTTGCACTAGGGTTACTCAACACCCTATATGTACCCCTTTTCTATTCATTTATGAGCACGCCAAGACACTTCATTTGTCTTTCCTCTATGCAAGCTTTGTTTCGTTGAGCAAGTTCTTCCATTACTCGATCAATTTTTTCCTTGCTATCGTTGGAGCTTTCACGATTCCATGGAGTGCAACTACTTCGTGGTGCCTCATTTCCGATTTGATTCTCGTAAACTCTTTTCATGGTATCACCAAATAATCACCGAGTTAGGACCAAATTCCACTCGCATTCCTTCACCAAGGTGAGTAATTTGGTAAACTGATAGGAGATTGGTAGAGATTAGGAATGACACTATAGTGGCCGAGAGAAAGGCAGATCACCGTTCATGGTTGTACACCTTCTCCCACTTTACTTCTGATTCTACGCCCATTGCCTTGCTCACTCATGCAAATGAGGTTAGTAAGCTATGGCATGAGCGTTTTGGACATCTAAACTATCGCTACCTTGAACAATTGAGTCAAAATGAAATGGTCAATGGGTTGCCTCGCGTCAAGTTTTCTAAGGGTCTTTGTGAGGGTTGTACCCTTGGAAAGCATCCTGAAAAGAAATTTGATAAAGGAAAATCCTAGAGAGCCACTCGTCCCTTGGATCTTGTTCACAGCGATGTTTCTGGTCCATTTCCTTCTCCTTCATTTACTAGAGCTCTTTATGTGCTAACCTTCATTGATGACTATTCGCGATATACTTGGGTATATTTTCTTAAGCTTAAGTTTGAAGTCTTTGAACATTTTCAGGACTTTAAGGCTCTTGCTGAGAAACAGGCAGAATGGTCTATCAAGGTTCTCCAAACCGACAATGGAGGTGAATATGTAAACAATAGGTTCATGGATTTCTATTTACGAAGGGATCTCTCTGCAGCATACGATTGCTTATAGCCCTTCACGCTGCATGGAGTCGCGAAAAGAAAGAACCGTACTCTTAAGGAGATGGCCACTTGTATGATTCAATCAAGTCTCTTCCTCCGCATATTGGGCGAAGCGGTGAATGTGCAAAATTACATTCGAACCGTGTTCCACACAAGGCAGTAAGAGGGATGACACCCTTTGAATCCTGGTTTGGATGCAAGCCTATGTTGAGCACTTTCGAGTCTTCGGATCCAAGGCTATGGCTCGATTCCCAAGAAGAAACGCAAGGTCTTGGAACCATAATCCAAACCTTGTATCTTTGTAGGGTATCTGATGGTGTGAAGGGATATCGATTGATGACTCATACTTCTCATGAGCTATATATTGAGAGAAGTGTTAATTTTGATGAGTCCTCTTCGACTTCTACTTCTCCACCTATTGAGGTTCTTCAGCTCGCTGATTTGGATTCTGACTCATCAGATGATGATACTATTGTTGAGCGTGCTCCTCTTCTAGACCCTCCCGACCATCAGACCTTTGAGTCTTCTGATTCTGACAGTAGTGATGACGAGGACTATGTCCCTTCTCACTCAAGTGAAGAATCTTTTGACTCTGATCCTGATCCTCTTGGTCCCCTTTGGGCTAGGAAAACTTTGCAAAGTGTTGGAGATTTAGTTGGAGATACTTTGGATATGAGACATACTCACTCAGATTTCATTGGACCCCACTCTTTCTTTGCCTCTGCCGCTTCGATCCACAGTCTTTAGGGAGGCTTCTAGTATTCTGAGTGGGATTACATTATGGATGAGGAGTATTCCTCTCTCATGAAGAATGATACTTGGGACCTCACCACTCTTCCGAAAGGAAGAAAAATCATTCGGTGTAAGTGGGTGTTTCGAACAAAGTATGGAGTAGATGGAGATGTCAAAAAGTTTAAAGCACAATTAGTAGCTAAGGGTTTCTCCCAGATAGTTGGGGTTGATTATATAGAAACCTTTTCTCCGGTTGTGAAGATGACTTCTATTCAACTGACCCTAGCCATTACCACAACGAATAGATGGAAAGTCCATCAAATGGACGTTAAGAGTGCCTTCCTTCATGGTGACCTAGAGGAAGAGATCTATATGGAACAACCTCTGGGTTATGTCCAAGATTCCTCCCTCATTTGTAAGTTAAAGAAGTCTCTTTATGGCCTTAAACAAGCCCCTCGAGCTTGGTATGCCAAGATGGACTCCTTCTTACTTACATCAGGGTTTACTAGGTGTCACTCTGATCCAAATGTTTATATTCTACGGCAAGATGACTCCATACTCATTCTTGTTCTATATGTTGATGACTTGTTGATCACAGGCAACTCTTCCTCTATTATTGATTCTGTGAAGATCGCCTTAGCCAACAAGTTTTCCATGACTGACTTAGGTCTGCTTCATTACTTCCTTGGGATCCAGATTTCACAATCTGACTCGGAATCTTGATTTCGCAACCTAAGTATGCTCTTGATTTGATAGCTCGGTTTCAGATGTCTGATTGCAAGTCTTCTCCTACTCCTTTTCTTTCCGGGGTTAAGTTGGTTTCAAATTGCTCTACTCCCTTGGTTGATGGTACTCTTTACCGACAGTTAGTTGGGAGCTTGATCTACTTGACTCACACTCGACCGGATTTATCATATGCTGTTGGGATCATGTCCAGATTCATGTAGGAGCCACATGAGCTGCATTGGAAAAAACTAAACAGATCCTTCATTATGTTCATGGCACTTATGCTGATGGCATACACTATCATGGAGGGGTTGATATTGACTTGATTGGATTCACAGATTTTGATTGGGCCGGTGACTTAGATCATCAGAAATATACTTCTGGCTACATTTTCTCTCTTGGTTCGGGTCCTATTAGTTGGTCTAGCAAGAAGCAAAATGTAATTGCAATATCATCTACAGAGGCGAGAATATGAGAGGAGCGATTAACGCTGCCAAAAAAATCTATTTGGCTATAGGGTATTCTGACAGAGTTTGGCATCCACTTTCGGCGGCCTACCATTATCTACTATGATAACATGAGCACTATCTCTATTTGCAGAAATCTAGTTCAACATCAGTGGATGAAGCACATTGAGATCCATATGCACTTCATACGGGAGCTTATTCATGATGGTATCATCGACATTCAAGACATTCGACAAATTGATTAGATTGCGAGAATTATTCACCAAGCCTTTCACCGAGATGAAGTTTATTCACTTACGGTCTCTTCTTGGGGTGAGGTCTTCACTGCCTTCCCATCTTTTTAGGGCTATTTAGTCATTCTTTTCTTCTTCTTCTTCTAGGAATATTGTGTTTGTATATGGGCACCTTATTAGGCCTTTAGTTCTTTGGGCCCCATTGATACATCTTTCTTAGTTGTTTAGGAGTGTCTTTCTCTTTCGTCTCCGACTCATCACGATCACTAACCCGACTTCGATGAAGGGGGTGTTAGTGTGAGTTATCCTATTTTCCTCCTCTCATGTTGGAGGGTCATCTCACATGGGTTAGGTTTAGGGTTAGGTTTAGGTTTCATATGTGTCTTGCACTAGGGTTACTCAAAGACCCTATATGTACCCCTTTTCTATTCATTTATGAGCATGCCAAGACACTTCACTGTCTTTCCTCTATGCAAGATTTGTTTCGTTGAGCAAGTTCTTCCATTACTTGATCAATTTTTCCTTGCTATCATTTGGAGCTTTCACGATTCCATTAGAGTGCAACTACTTTGTGGTGCCTCGTTTCGATTCGATTCTCACAAACTCTTTTCAAGCTCATCCCAGTGATAGTTTAATGGTAATTGAAATTTCATTTCAAGAAGATCCTTCATATTGGATGAGATAAATAGATTTAAAATCAATTCACTGTCGTTTGTTGATAAAAATTATCTGTAAGTCTTCGGGTGTACTTTAGGCGTGGTTAATAAGAAACTATAGTATTTAATTGAGTTTTCCAATTCGATCCTTCATATTGGAATCTTAAAGATTATGTGAAAACCTGCTGATTTGGGCCTCCATTGGAACACACCTATTGGTTGAAGGAACATCTTGACTATTTTGAAGCTTTCATTGTGAAGTTTCTCAATATTGTAGTCTCTCTAAAGATCTGGTATAATCAAGTTTATCCTACTTCACCTCCAACCAAAATTCATTTAAAACAACCAAGCATACTCATACTACCCCTGTTTGTCATGTGTGTATACAAATGCATAAATTTTACTACCAAAACATGGAGAAACAATCAGGTTTTAATTTTCTTTAGTAGCTTGAACCTCGCTTAGAAAATATCTCCATTATCTAGAGCGACAACTCGTGAGAGTTAGGTTTTGTTGCATTGATCATATTTTCTTCAAGGTATTCTTAATAATTTCACAAGGATACCTCCATCTCCTCCACAAATAGTAGGCTACAAAAAGGGTTCTCTCACCTTGGTTGAAAAGGCACAACCATAAAGTAGAGAGGATAGATCAAATCCTCTTGAGGTTGCTATCCATTTCTCCACATCTGAGTGATAGAGGGCCGTTAGATCCCATCCCCAGCTACAAAATGACTCACTATGATCTATCTATCTCTAAGCTTCCTACAAAACATGTGATGCTGCCTCGACTTTGAAGGAGAATCAATTTGGGTACCAACACTTTATTGGCACTGTTACCGGGGACATAGTGATCACAATTCATATTCAGACCCTGGTTCTACAATAAGTGCACTAGATTTCATTAATAAATCTGGGAAAAGAAGATTTAGGTCTTTCCATTTCCAGTTGTTAGTATTGACAGACATTTGATAGATCATATTTTAGTTCATTTGCACAACTAAGGTGGAAATCCTTAGTGGCGACTCCCTGTTGATCTGATTCTTGATGAGTACCAGTGTCTCAACCTCTGTCAAGTGAGATTTGTTACCAATATTTGCAAAGATGGAAGGAGGAAGATATTTCTTTGCTAGGGATCCTACTAGGACATTATTTCCAGAGCTAGGAAAAGCAAATTCATAAGGAAGAAAATCCTGGAGAGTTGTTGGAGATAAACAGACAAGAAAAGGGATCTCCATTAATGAAAGTGATCGACCTATCATTGAAGACTATCATTCGAGTGCTTCTGAATTAGGTAGCCTCTTTGTGGAATTGAATTCTCCAGCTGGAGATGGGCCATCATTTGATTTTGAAAAGTTTTCTTCTCATTCTACCCTTGTCTTTTCAGAAGTTGATAGGAAGTTCCAGGAAATAAGGCCTTTAGGGGATATCCATTTTGAAAGTTATACTCCTGTGTTTCAAAGACCCTCTACTCCTTATCAATTTGTCTCCCCTCCAGGGTCACCTCCTCAAAATAACGTGGCCCTACCCCCACCCAAACCTCCATTTGTTTTAAATACCTTTGGACCTATAAATTTTGTAGGGATGGTTGGTTATCCAAATGCAATTCCTCAATATGTAAGGAAAAGACTACCAAAGTTCCAAGGAAACAACGCTATAACTAGTGATCAAAATTTAAAGCTTTTTATCAACATGATGGAAGAGTTTTAGATTGAACATGAAGATGTGTATATCAAGCTGTTTATCCATACTTTGGAAGAAGATGTAAGGGATTGGTATAAATATTTGCTAGATAATTCCATTGATTCTTGGACAGAGATGAACAATGCATTTAGATTGCAATATGGTGATAGAACTGACCCTAGGCTTCTTTTGATAGAATTTGAAAACATCAAGAATAATCCTAATGAGTCAGTACATGATTTCAACACAAGGTTTAACAAGACCTTGAGAATATTTCCTGTTAGCTTAAGGCCATGTGATGAGTCATGTTTGATAAAATATTCAGATGCATTTGATAATAAAGCTACTTACTATTTGTGGGACAAAAACCTTACTAATTTGAGGCAGGCCTTCACCATGGCTCTCTAAATAGAGAACAACATCAAGGAAATTGGAAAGCATCCAAAAAGGGAGGGTGTAAAACTAATTAACTGAAAAGCCTCAAATAAGTAAGGCTGCTGATTTGGAGGAAGTTGTGAAAACTTTGGTAGGGACTGTCAAAGAAATATCATACAAGTTAGCCCACGAACAAATATCAACACAAGCAATAGGGCCAAGAAAGGTTTACAAATCACCAAAGATCTGATGATAGAGGCAAGGGACCTATTGGATTTGGTAATAGGTAGTCCTAGGCCAAGGAAAACAAAATGGTACCTGATACTTTGGCTACCAAATTTGTTGTTGTGGAGGAGACAAATGTCATTGATTGGTGTGATAGATGTTTCATGCCCCATGCTCCATGTGAGGAAGATCAACAGGAAGAAGAAGACGTTGATGATGATAATGATGATGATGTTTGCATGATGGGTTGCTCCACGAGCTCACAACAAGGGAAAACTTCAATTGAGGTGATAAGTGCTAGAACTCCTACTGATTTTTGGGATTACATCCACCGGGTACTTATCCTCCCTCCCTCTCATGCTTTAGAAGTAGATATAGTACAAGCTTTTGAATTGCCCAATAGTGACTTTGAATATTTGAGGGCTTAATGATAAAGAAGTATGATGGAGGAATCCCATCTGAGGAGGATAGGAATTTATTGATGAATGTTGTTGTGGCTCAAGAAAAGGAACACAACACAAGAAGTAGGGTTTTCAAAGGGACAGGGCCTCAGGCCAAGCTAAAAACTCCATTGCTTTTAAATGTTCCTAAAGAGTCTCCTGAGAAAGATGCATATGCCAAGGGCCTTGTTGTCCCAAACAAAACTCATACCCCACCTCATACCCAAGCTGTCAAAAATCCTGTGCCATCTAATGAGTGTATCAGTCATCCTTCCAATGTTGCCTTGCCAAAGTCTATCCCTTATGATATTTCCCAAGTCTTGAGTCAGATCAAGATATTAGTTCCAATTGTTGAGTTGCTTAGGATCCCTGAGCACAAGAAGAGGGCATTGGAGTATTTTGGACTAAAAGAGGAGAAGACTGCCCTAGGTAGAAACATAAACATTGTGGAGACTCCACCAGTCATTGAAGAACTAGAAGCACCACCAGCATCAGAAGAGCTAGATGAACCACCTGAGGTTTATTTGGGAACATCCTTGGTAGACTCTCAGCTGAATGTGGGTCCATTCTTCACTACCTTGATCATAAAGGATAGATTTCTGCACAACTGTATGTTTGATTCAGGGGCATCATGCAATGTTATGCCTCTAGAAGTCATGAATGAGATGGATATCAAGGTGACAATAGCATATGGGAAGTGTACTGTTATGGATTCCAGAGAGGTGCCAGTAGTGTAATGTGTGAAAGGTCTGGTGGTATAACTTGGAGCCTATCCAGGTAGGAACTTTAAGCTTGATGTAGTTATTGTTGACTGCCCAACCAAGTGGGGTATGTTGTTATCTATAAAGTGGGTTGCAAGTGTTGGTGGGAGTGTTCAAATGGATATGTCAATTCCACTATCCCAATTGAGGGCAGCCTTGTCAAGTTGTATGGGGAAAAGAAAATGTTGCACCTTATTTAGGATTCCAACAATGCATCCTATGAGGTATTGTACACAAGTGTTGATGCTGATAACTTTGTAGGATTTTCTGATGGAAAAGAGCACAAGATTGAAGAATGCAAGTGTCTTGAATAGGAAGGATCTCCTTGGACTTTATTATTTTATGGAGCTTCCTCCAAGTTTGGAAATGGTGTTGGTGTTGTTCTGATCTCTCCAGGCCAGCAAGAGTTTTTATTTTCCCTCAAATTCAACTTTGAGTGCACTAATAACATTGCTGAGTATGAGGCACTGTTGTTAGGTCTGAGGATTTCTTGGAAATATGGTGTTAAAGACATCATTGTCAAAGGAGATTCAGAATTAATTGTCAAGCAAGTTAGAAAACTATATGCCACAAAAAATCAGCGAATGAAACAATACAAGCATGCAGTTTGGGATTTCATTGAGATGTTTGATTCATTCAACATTGCACATCAGGATAGGAGGTTCAATGATTTGGTAGATAATCTTGCTATGTCAAGATCTTGGTTTGATAATTGTGCAATGTCCCCATATTGTGAATATGATGTTGAAGTATTGACAAGACCATCTTGTCCCTAACAACATTAAGCATTGGTAATTTTTTGATGATGATCCTTAGGTTAGAAGATTTATACAAAATAAAGGGGAGTTTTCTTATCATAATATTGATTGAGAGCCAATGGTGTGCATAACAGAGGGTAAAGAAACTTGTTTTGGCAAAGACATCATCCAACTAAAGACTAATACCATTCATAGGGGCTGGTTGATCTTGAGTCCAACTTTGATAATGTTGATCACATTATTAATAGATTCATGGTAGCATCAAGGGTTATTGAGGAGCATGACCTTGACACAAAGGAGAAACCAAGGAAGATCTTGTTAGGAAGCAATCTCAGCAAGGAGGAGAAGTAGCCCTACATCCAATTGCTGAAAAGTTATCAAGACTTCATGGCTTGGAATTATTCTGAGATGAAGGCATATAGAGAGGATCTGTTTCAACATGAGATTCCCTTGGAATCTAATGCAAAACCATTCAAGAAGAAATAGAGACCAAGCAATCTGCTCATGTCTCTCAAAATGCAAGAAGAACTGAAGAAACTGAGAGATGGAGGGATTATTCAACCCACAAGGTATTCTTCTTGGGTTGCAAACCTAGTACCAGTTGGAAACAAGAATGGTGACATCAGGTTGTGTGTGGATTTTAGAAATCTGAATAGAGCATCAATAAAGGATAATTATCCTTTACCAAACATGGAAAACATGCTACATCTAGTGACTGGTTCTGAGCTACTTTCTACCCTGGATGGTTTCTCTAGTTATAACCAAGTTGTGGTGAAGGAATCAGAAAGAATTAAAATATCCTTTACCACCCCTTGGGGAACATATGTATATGTCAGGATGCCCTTTGGTTTGATGAATTCTAGAGCCACCTTTCAAAGATCAATGGATGTTTCTTTTGCTGGTTACATCAATGAGTTTATTGATGTTTATCAAGATGATGTAACTATGTTTTCTAGGAAGAGAAGTGATCACCTGCTGCACTTGGAGAAGATGTTGATAAGATGTAGAGAATATGGCATCTCACTCAATCCAAAGATGTGCCATTTTGGAGTACAGAAGGAAAAATTGCTTGGCCACATTATGTCACAAGAAGGGGTGATGATTGATCTAGAAAGGGTAGAGGCCATCAGCAAGGTCCCAATCCCAAGAACCAAGAAAGGAATTCAGTCCTTCTTTGGGTAGATAAACTTCATCAGAAGATTCATATCAAACTTTGTTGAGTTTCCCATTCCAATTACTTCCATGATAAAGAAGGACTAGGCCATCAAATGGGAGGAGGCTACCATCTAAGCTTTTAATGGGATCAAGGAGGCATTAAAGCATGCCCCTATTTTGAAGCTCCAGACTATAATAATCCTTTCTAACTATTTTCCTTTGCTTCAGAGAACACTATTGCTTCTTTCCTACTGCAGAAGGATGATGAAGGGGCTGTGAGGCTAATTTCCTTTTTTAATAAGGCATTGTAGGGGCTGAGTTGAAATACATTATTATGAAAAAATAAACATTTGCCTTGGTGAAAGAAACAAATTATTTTAGGCCTTACATTCTAAGTTCTAAAATTATTTCTTATTTTCCCCATGCCATGGTCAAGGACATCTTATCAGAGATGGAGCTCTCAAGAAAAATATGCAGATGGGTGAACAAGTTGCAAGAATATGATATGGATATCCAAACCACAAAGGTGGTGAGAGGTTTGGGCTTGGCTAAGCTTATGGATGAGAGTAACTTGCAAACTATTGAGGTAAATAAGGTAGAAGAAGAAAGGGTAGGTGTTTTTGAAAGGTTGATGAGTTCTGAGTGGTATAAGGATGTGATTTTTTTATCTCAGACACTTATACTACCCTGAGTATTTAAGTAAGAACCAGAAAAGAGATCTTAAGTTGGCCTCCCAGAAATATGTCATTATTGATTATGGGTTAGCTTGGAAAAACCTAGAGGGAGTCCTCTTAAGGTGCATTACTAAAGATGAATCCCCCAAGATAATTTTGATCTCCATGGAGGAGTTTGTGGGGGAATTTCACTGCAAGAGTCACAACACACAAGATCCTGAGGACTAGTTATTGGTGGCCAATTCTCTTCAAGGATACAACCTTGTTGGTTAGAAGATGTGAGAGTTACTGGCATTTCTCTGGAAGACTGAAAGCTTTAGGCTCCCTGCCTTTGCACCCTGTATCAATTGAAGCTCCATTCAAACAGTGGGGAATGGATTTTATTAGTGAGATTTCAGACCCTTCAAGTGCTGGCCATAAGTGGATTCTTATAGCCACAGATTACTTCACCAAGTGGGTGGAGGCAATCCCCACCAAAAGGGAAACACACAAAATTGTCATGGACTTCATGTTGAACCATATCATCTGTAGGTTTGGGGTGCTAGTTAAAATTGTTGTTGACAATTCCATGAGCTTCAGAGCTAAACCCTTGGTGGTAATGTGCAAAGAATATGGGATCAATTTGACATATGCTTCTAATTACAATCCTCAAGGAAATGGACAACCTGAGTCTAGTAATAAAAATTTGTTGAACATTAATAGAAGAACCTTGGAGCTAAACAAGAGAAAATGGGTTGAGTAATTAAAGTTTGTTGTCTAGGAAGACCTAATTACTGTTAAAAGAGCCACTAGAAAGAGTCCATTTGAGATGGTGTATGGAACTTAGGCCATGCTTCCCCTACATATGTAATTATCCTCATATCAATTCATGTAACAACTGAAGATCAAGAAATAAGTCCATATGATGCCCGCATTAACCAGATTGTTGAACTTGATGAAGAAAGGAGGGCATCCCACCAAAGGCATGTAAAGTTCAAAGAAAAGTTGAAAAAGTTGTTCAACAAGAAGGTCACTCCCAGATCTTTCAATGTTAGAGATCTTGTGCTGATATAGGATAGTAGGCATGAAGATAAGGGAAAGCATGGAAAATTTGATGCATTATGGATGGGCCCTTACTCCATTGATATTAGGATTGGTGAGCATACCTTCTTCTTGAAGGATTTGGATGGAGAATTTCTCGAATTACCTGTTAATGGCAAGCACATGAAGCATTTCTGGATTGATTCCCCATAATCAAAGTGAGCATCACCTGTACAGTGTATAGTTTGTTGGTTTGTTTTCTATCTTTTGTGTTTTTGCTTGTTCTTGTCCTTGGTGGCTTGGTTTTGTTGGTTTCTCGATCTGGTTTTTGGAGAATGGTTATTGTTGTTCCTTTATGCTAGTTTTTTTCTACGACTCCATTTCCCAATGGTCTATTCTTAGCACTTGGTCTGCTAGTTGTTCTTGTGGCACTTGTGGGGAGTGCCCATCCTTGAGTCGGAGCTGATTTTTGTGCTCGTTTTGATCTCACACCATTTGCCTATTTTTGCCCTAATTTCTTCAAAATCCGTAGGCTATGTCATTTTTCTTATTTTGCCCCGAACCATGGAAGCTCGAGAATGATCAAATTACATTTGTATGCCTTTGAAAATCCAAATCCATGGTTGAAAGATGCTCAGAACCATGATTCACTTGGTTTTGTTTCAAAAAATTTCATCCTTAGCAAAAAATCAGGCTCCGGGCGTGAATGGTGAATTCCTGTGTTTTTAACGGTCTGGCGGGCATTCTTTTCCTGTCAAAAGTGTTCCTCAGCATCTCATTGGTTACGTGGATTCTTTTGGTTAGTCAGGGGATGACGTGAAAATGTTTTAACTTATCGTTTTTTTCCTTTTTGGCAAAAAGGCAAATTTGGTCCCGTAGCTCCACTCAATTCTGATTGGTTCTTTTGGTACTTATGTGGCTTCTTCTGATTGGATGGGGCATGGAGGGTTTTTTTTTGAACTTGTTATTTTTGGCTACTTTTGAAAAATGTTTGAACCCGCCCCGCGGCCCCACCAGCTTTAATTAAAGAAAAATTTAAGTGGTAGGGAAAAATCCTTACTTTGACCCCGCAAGAGGACACGTGGTAAAGCTAATGGTGGAGATGCGGGCCATAAGAGGAAAGTTTGATGTTTTTCCCTTTTTAAAAATGGAGTAAAATTATAAAATGGAAGCACACCCTCACCAAATCATTTTAAAGCCTTAAGGTTTTTGAAGTTGCGCCATAATTACACGTGGAGGTCTCCGCTGGAGTCTTCTTTCCTTAGAATTTTCAGCAACTTCTTAAAGGGCCCAAGACACATGGCAAGCCCATGCTTATTTAAGGTCTCAAATTTTGGGGACCATCTCAAGATGTGCCATTGTGACACGTGGTAGTTTGAAAAGTGAAAGGGGCGGGAAGCTAGACCATTGGAAGCAACTTGGATTTTTTGCCTCATGCCATCAAAAGGATTAAAATCTTAAAATGGCCCACAAGCCTGATAAGAAGGAGGTCAAGGTTGGCTTTGAAAATGTTAAGAGGTGGGGAGGTGGGCCATTAGGGGCAACTTGGATTTTTTTCCCTTAATATTCAAAAGACTAAAATCATCAAAATGACTCACGGGCACGATGAAGAAAGATCAAAGCTTGCTCTAGTCAACGGCGGAGGTGCGGACCTTTGGAGGAAAATTGGAAAATTTTCCTTTTGTGGAAAAAGGAGTTAAAATTAAAAAAGGAAGCATGGTTCTACTGGGACCCACAATAGGACATGTGTCAGGCTCATTTTTCAAGGGCGGAGATGCGGAGAAAAATATGAAAATTTTACATTTTTCCAAAAGTTGTAAAAGGAAAAAGGGAACTGCAGGCCCATTTTAAAATGGATCTCCCACATGGATGGTCTAAATCCAAAATAGAAATCAATGGAAGTTGTGCATCTATATCTGAATTTTCTACCATTCTCACTCCAGAGCTCCTATAAATGTGAGTCTTCATGATTTCTCAATGTTTCTTGCACACCAAACAAGGAAGGGGAGTTAATTTGATATCTAAGTTTGGTGAGGAAAATCTGGGATGTCTTTTGCCATTAAGATAAGATCTGACCTTTGGGCTCAATCTGATCTTCTATTTTTCTTTCCTGAGCACACAAAGAACCAAATTTGATAATTTAGGGGTGGAAGTGGTTGGCGAGTAAAGGGAAAAGTGATCTACCAGAAGAGGGAGTTAAATGCAGGATATATTCAAAGAGATCCACCCCTTGAGCACCTGACAACCTTTTTACAGATCTGATTCTAGGAATCATGATCGGAATCATCGCAAGCATTGTTGCATTCAATGCTTGGATTATTTTTTGGGGAAAAGGATTTGTTGTAAACTGTTAAAAATAGGCATGATTTTGCTGTAAAAAGGGTTGGAGGTTGGATGTTTGGAGTGTTAGAGGTCAGAATTGATTTTCTAAGAAAAAATCTTGATAGAGCCCATCTTTCTGAGAGACTGTTTGAGAAACATGTATATCTCTTTTGTGTTAAACTTGATCATGTCAATGTGGTTGCGAGTGTACAACCATTGACAAGTTCTGAGATTGTTCTAAAAATTTCCCTACTGATAAGTTTAATCAAATTTGAGTTATTATGTGTTGACTATAAGCAATTAGTGTTTGCTTTGTTTCAGAATGTCTGCAAATAGTTCTATTTGTTCTTATTACAATCTTATACTGAAATTTTTGTGAAATCACACAGGATCTTATCCTTGTGACAGTTTAATGGTATTTGTAATTTCATTTCAAGAAGAGCCTTCATCTTGGATGAGATAAATAGATTTAAAATCAATTCACTTTCATTTGTTGATAAAGATTTTTTGTAATTCTTCGGGTGTACCTTAGGCATGGTTATCAGAAACTATAGTATTTAATTGATTTTTCCAATTTGAGCCTTCGTATTGGAATCTTAAAGATTATGTGAAAACGTGCTGATTTGGGCCTCCATTGAAGCACACCTTCTGGTTGAAGGAACATCTTGACTATTTTGAAGCTTTCTGTTGTGAAGTTTCTCATTATTGTAAAGTCCCTCCAAAGATATGGTATAATCAACTTTATCCTGCTTCACCTCCCACCAAATATCATTTAAAACAACCAATCATACCCATACTACCCCTATTTTTCATGTGTGTATACAAATGCATAAATGTTTCTACCAAAACATGCAGAAACAATCAAGTATTTATTGTCTTTAGTAGCTTGAACCTTTCTTAGAAAATATCACCATTATCTAGAGTGAAAACTCATGAGAGTTAGGTTTTGTTGCATTGATCATATTTTCTTCAAGGTATTCTTAATAATTTCACAAGGAAGGATACCTCCATCTCCTCCACATATATTAGGCTACAAAAAGGGTTCTCTCACCCTGGTCAAAAAGGCACAACCATAAAGTAGTGAGGATAGATCAAATCCTCTTGAAGGTGCTATCCATTTCTCCACATCTGAGTGATAGAGGGCCAGTTAGATCCCATCCCTGGCTATAAAACAACTCACTATGATCTATCTATCTCTAAGCTTCCTGTCAAATTAGTGATGTTGCTCAGAATTTGAAGGAGAATCAATTTGGGTACCAACACCACCAAACTATCAAATAGTTAGGGATGGTAACCGTTCATTTAATAACGATGTATTATATTGTGTTAACATTCCCCCTTAATACTTTTCTTCTAACAAGCTCACATTTCGACACTGGATCCCCTCCTTTGTGTCAAAATTTCAAAGATATCTTCACACTTTCTGAATAGTCTGGTCTTACATATTTTCACACTAGGAAAAGTTTGCGACTTCATGGTATTGATACATGTGTGGTTTATTACATGCTTACCTCCGACCTGGAGGGACAGGAGCACACCACCTCTACTATTTACCTATGTGGTTTCTAGGAGACCCACAAACCTTATTCAAGTACCATGAACTACTTTTTTAAGTTTTATGCTCCCCACAATGCTTTTCCATCAGGAGGTGCCAACAGGAAATTATGATCAAGGTTATTTTATTGAAAAACACACACAAAAACAACATCACTAACAACAAAAATACGAACACAAACAAAAACTAAATTTTCACCAAATCCATGCTATGACCCCATCGTAGGTGATTGATGAGAGGGAAGCAATTTTCCACTGACCTCCATGTATCCTCCAACCTCCAATATGTGTTATGACTTACATCACAACATGAGATGTGATGTGAATTAAATATCATAAACAAAACCTTCACTCTCTTTTGTATCTGATGAATCTTCTACATGAGAAAAATTAGGTTCATTAGGCTTGAGTTTCTTGATTTTTCCCTTGAGAGCATATTTTTCTTAGATACGATAGTCCCACATCAAGTATGACCTTTATTTTTGCAATAGTGGCATTCTATGTCCTTTTTATCACTATTAGACATTTTATGGATATTTCGAGAATAAAGAACTTTCTCATGTTGAGGACTATCACCATCTTCACCAATGTCCTTTTTCATTTGCAAGAAGTGTTGCAATCATATCATCAAGAGTTTGAGATGACATTTGACTAAGTGTAAATACAATATTGCTATACTTGGAGGGTAGATTATTCAATAGAATAGACTTTGCATCCTCCTCATTTATAGTAGTTTGTACTTCAGCAAGTTATTTAATAAGGGCCCTCATATTATTTATATGGCTAGACATAGTAATTATATCATCCATTTTGAATCTATATAACTGAAATTTAGTGAAAATGTGGCATTAATAGCTTTTGCACCAAACTTTTGACATATTTCAATGTAGTAAATAATTAGATATTATTAGGCTTGTTTGTTTAATCATATCCCATTATTCTCTATCTATTTGTAATGATCCTACAATTATATGGAATATTGTTATATTCCTCTCCTTGTGTGTGTGTGTGTGTGTGTGTGTGTGTGTGTGTGTGTGTGTGTGCTTTTGATAAATAAATGTTTTGAGATATCTAATATCCACTTCTTTCTCCTCACAATTTGGTATCAGAGCAAGGTTCGAGGAAAGGTGATTCAAGGTGGAGGAGAGTCTTAGATAAAAGTGAGGAAAATTACAGGATGTGAACAACTAAAATAAAGGAATTTTGAGTTATCTCTCTCCTCCAGTGACGTGCACAAGCCATAGGCGGCCTCCCAAAGGAAAGTCGACATGTTTTAAAGGAGTGATATGTAATTTTTCTTGCTCTCTTCCAATGTAGAGACTGAATTTTTTTATACAATCGAGTTGTTATTTATGTTAGACGTGGCCATTATTCAAACCTGCGTGGAGGTGTTTAAAATTATTTTTTTACAAAATCTTCCAATCAAATCATCCATATCTGCAGAAGTATTTACTAACGTGGTCTATTTTTTTGTTGACATGGAATAATATTTTAAAAAAGGAGAATCATTTTTTTTATGTTGCTATATGAAGGAACAAGGACATTTTCCTTTTTTGACGTGGTTGCTTGAAAGTGAATCGATCCAGAAATCTTGGTGCCCTGCGTGGGTTTTTACCTGACATCGACGTTTTTTATGTGGAAGTCTATATTCTCAAAAAAAAAAATGTGGTCTTCAACAACAATTCATGGCCCAATTATTTTTGTTTTAAGCTCCAAGCTGTTAGGACTAAAACTTAACTTAATTCAACATTAGTTGATATTTGAATAAATGTAATATGTTAAAGTATTTAATTTATAATACTTTAAGTTTTGTCAATAGGTATTAGTTATCCTTAATTGTTAGTTAAATAAGTGATAGTGTTCTCATCCCAATGTTTGTGGGATCATGTTCTATCTTGCATATTTTGTTCCCGATGATTTCCATGAGGGGAAATAAGGGCAGTTAGGGGCAATAGGCTATTTCTACATATTTACTCAGATTAGGCAATTTGCTTCCATATATTGTGGATGAGATAGAAGTTATCTGATATCTATAAATATTGTAGCTCTCTCATTTGTTTGTAATGCTCAATTTCATATTAATAAAAGTATGTGCAAGCACCGTCTTGTTTTTTGTAATTAAATATGGGTTATAGACAAGATTTGGTATCAGAGCAATATTCTGGTCCAGAGAGGAGTGTAGGAAGTTTTAGGGAACTTTAGGGAGATTTGGAGAAATTACAGAGCGAAGAGGAGCAATAGATGCTCCCAACCATTTCATAGCCCCTACCCGAATCCACACCCTGGTTCAACGGATTTATTTTCAATTGAAGAACACCTGGAGTACAATCACAGGCCCTTGCAGACCTGGATGCAACTTTGTTACAAAAGGTGATATTGTTTCTCTTTTTTTTTTAAATCACCTCTACGTGTAATTTTTTAAAAAATTGGAAGCATTTTTAAAAATATATACAATATTTTTGTATTGTGGGGACCTAAGATTTTGAAGCTCCCCACATAACTTATACTTCCTCTTCTCTATGTTCTATTTTTCATATATATGCAAAGAAAATTCTACATGCCTATGAGAAGATATTTGTCCAAAGAGACATCCCAAAGTCTCTAATCAACCTGGAGATTGCATTCATAGTTGATGAGCATTCAAGACAAGAAGAATACGTTCCTGCAAAGAAAAAGAAAACAAATCCAATGCAAAGGAAGTAATAAATTCAACGCTTCCTGCAAAAGATTCAGCGTCCGAAACTGTGTCCCAGTAATGGGTAAGTAAACCAAGTTGGGGGCCAAAAATGGGTCTTAAGTGGACGCATTTTTATGAAAAAAAAATTTCAACTTGTATGAGTTTTTTGCAATAGTTACACTCAAAATTGGGAGATGTTGTATGAATATGAATCGTAGAATTTTGAGTCTAGTTTCTAAGCTACTAAATTTTATTGAAAACGGATAAGTTTAATTGGGTCAAATAACTAAAATACCAACAGATACTCTTGTTTTTGTTAAAAAACATAATAGAGTGACTTTCGTGCCCCCCACCATTTTTTTAGCACCATTTAGTATTTTTGAAAACCCTTTGGTAGAAAGATAGCTAGGAGAATCTAGTTTGGGCTCCATTTTTTAAAAGATTTTTTAGCGAATATTTGTTTATTTATGATTTTTCTAGTACAAAATTTTATGTTTTGAAAAATAATGGAGCTCCAATAGTTGGCCCCTCTAACTACCTTAAAAAATATCAAAAATTATATATATTTTTGAATATGTATAGAATTATGCCTTGTTTGCATATAGTATAATGTTTTTTAAATTTTGATCACCCAAAAAAAAGATACAACATGAAAGATAGACATATTTACACTTCAAAAATTAGCTATAAAAAGACATAGTTAGAAAATAATATGGAAACCTTATATTATTCAGAAAAATTTTAAAAATTAGATTTTTAGAATGAACAAACTCTGCTCTCTATGTCTCTGGTATAATTTTTTTAAATGGATCGATTGTTTTATTTTGATTTATCATAGAGGAAGTGGCATTTTTACATTTTCTTGTAAAAACATGTTGTTTGTTAAGTTTGTTAGGCCCATGCCTCGTGCTTGGGGATCCAAACCGGATCCCAAGCCTTGAGGCATGGCTTGGAAAAAACAAAAACACAAAATGTGTGCGCGTTACATGTAGTATAAACATTATGTATGCTTTTGACATGCTTCTATTTACATAAATAAATGTTCAGTATAATTTTTTCATTTATTATTATTTATATTTTATTATTTATTATAATTTAAATTTATTTATGTAAATATATGAAATTAGGGTCACTCTTCACCTTATGGAATTAGTCTCACAGCTCCATGAGTCATGGTTTAGGAGATAATTTTTTAAAGTATAACATGGTCATTACATAGGTAATTTTTTAGGATTTCAGCATTCAACCTAAATCTTTTAGCATTTAACTTCTACAATCAAAACCCTAAACCATAGGTCATAAACATAAACACTAAACTGTAAACCTTTAGCCCTAAACCCTAAACCCTAAACCTTTAACCATGATGCCTAGACCCCAAAACCTAAACCATAAACCATAAACCTTAAATATTCAACCCTTACCCGTGAGCCTTAAACCCAGAGCCTTAAGCCCTAAACCCTAAGCCATAAGCCTTAAACCCTAAACCCTAAACCCTAAACCCTAAAACATGAACCATGAGCCCTAAATTATAAACCCTAAACCCTGAACCGTAAAAACTAAATCCTAAACCCTAAACCCCCCTAAACCCTAAACCTTAAACACTAAATCTTAAACCCTAAACCCTAAGCCTTGAACCCTACACCCTTATCCATGAGCCCTAAAATATAAACCATAAACCCTAAGCTCTAAGCCCTAAAACCGAAACCATAAACCATAAACCCTAAACCCTGAGCCCTAAACCATAAACCCTAAACCTTAATTCCTAAACATTAAATCCTAAACCCTAAACCTTGAACCCTAAACCATAAATCCTAAAACCTGAACCGTAAACCATAAAACCTTATCCCTAAACACTAAATCCTTAACCCAAAACCCTAAACCCTAAATCCTTAACCCAAAACCCAAAACCCTAAATCCTTAACCTCAATCCATAAACCCTAACCATAAACACTAAACCCTAAACCCCAAACCTAAAACCAAAATTCTAAACCATAACCCTAAACCTTGAACCACTGAACCTTTAAATGTAAACCTTAAACCTTGAACCATGATCCCTAAACCTTAAACCCCAAACCATATTTCATCAATATTTCCTAGTCTCATGCATAGAACCATCATTGAGTCTACTTATAAAACTACCTTGTTTATGAGAGGTGGGACAAGTAACTAAATGGATATGAAATCTACCTTGTTCCTTGTAATGCATATATTGCACATCTCTTCAAAACTTGTTTCTCCCCACATATACTTGTGCTCTTGAATGTAAATTTATTCACATTCTGAAATAAATTTCACATTTCTCATATTTTCATGTATGGTATTATGCAAGCCAAGATGACCCATTGGAAGCTGGAAAAAATAACCATCACAATAAAAAAAGTAATCTTAAAGGAAACAAAATAAACATAGAGAATATATCAATGCAGAGGTGTAGGATCATAATTGAATTTCTGTAGTATCCTCTCCTCCAGAGAAAGATAAAGTTCAAGTGTTCTATTGGAATGGATAGTAAATTTGATAGAACTTCCTAAAGTGTTCAAAATAAGCATAGAAATAGGGGAATGGATAAGAACACTAAGGGGTTATCAATCACCTAGTAAATCTTTCTTGTTTAGTTCTAAATGGGAGTTACCTAGCCTACGACTTAGTGACCTTCCATTCATTGATAATTCCTTATATGATAAACCCATGGATGTTTTCAAAATCCCCTGAACAAAAAGATAGGGGTAGTCATCAATCCTAGTGAAGGGTGTGATGTGATTTCCAAGAAACTTGAAATTCATATAGATTTAGAGGTCATAACACAAATTTAGAAATATCTCTATCATTATAAATGGAAGCCAAGTAACAGTGTCTCCCTGTACATCCAAGGATTGAGGACTACTGGGGTCTTTAGAAGGATTGGATAGTCAGGAATATGACATTTCCCTCATTCAAAATATCAACAGATGAAAAACATCAAATTTTGATTACTCTCTTTGAATGTTCTGCCTACAAATTCGATGAACCCTAAACTTTGTGACCTAAACCCTTAACCCTCAACCATGAGACCTAAACCCTAAACTATAAACCCTAAACCCTAAAACCAAAATAATAAATCCTAAACTCTTAACACTAAATAATAAACCTTAAAACCTAAACCTTAAACCCATAACCCTAAACCCTTGACCTTAGACCCTAAACCCTGAGCCCTAAGCCCTAAACCCTAAATACTAAATCCAGAGCCCTGAGCTCTAACCCCCAAACCTTAAACTAGTAACTCTGAACCCCGAACATTAAGCCATAAGCCATGAACCATGAACCCTTAACCCTAATCCCTAAACCATAAACCCTAAACCTTAAGCCTTGAATCCTACACCCTAATCCTTTAGCCATAAACCCTAAACCTTAAACCTTGAGCCCTAAACCCTAAATCTAGAGCCCTAATCTCTAACCCCTAAACCTCAAACCTGTAACTAACCCCTAAACCTTAAACCCATAATGTTGAACCCCAAAGCTTCATTCGTAAACCTTAAACCATGTACCCTAACCCCTAAACCCTAAACCATGAGCCCTGAGACCTAAACCATAAACCTTAAGGCATAAATGTTAAATCATAAAGGTCCCTAAATCCTAAACACTGACCCCTAAACCATAAACTCTAAACCCCAAGCACTAAACCCTAAACCCTAAACCGTAAACCCTAAACACTAAACCCTAAACCCTGAACTCTATGAACCTAAACCCTTAACCCTAAAACCTAAACCCTAAACCTCGAGCCTTAAACCCTAAACCTTGAACCCTTTGCCATAACCCCTAAACCCTGACCTTTAAACCTTAAACCCTAACTCATAAACCGTAAACCATAAACCCTAAATCCTCAACCCTAAACCTTAAACTGTGATCCCTAAACCCTAAACCCTATACCATAAACCCTAAGCCCTAAACCCTAAACTCTAAGCCCTAAATCCTAAACCCTAAACACTAAACCCTAAAACCTAAAACTTTACCCCTAAACCCTAAACCTTGAGCCCTAAACCCTAAACCCTAAGCCCTAAACTCTAGGCCCTAAGCCATAAGCCCTAAGACAAAACTCTAAACCTTAAACCCTTAAACATAAAATCTCAACCCTAAACCCTAAAAACTAAATCTTGAGCCCTAAACCTGAACCCTCAATTCTCTACCCTAAACCCTCAACCCTGATCCCTAAACCCTAAACCTCAGAACCCTTTTCCCTAAACCATGAACCCTGACCTTTAAACCTTAAACACTATCTCCTAAAGATTGAATCATAAACCCTAAATCCTCAACCCTAAACCTTAAACCCTAACTCTTAAACCCTAAAACTGTAAACCCTAAATCCTCAACCCTAAACCTTAAACCCTGAGCCCTAAACCCTAAACCCTATACCATAAACCCTTAGCCCTAAACCCTAAACTATAAGCCCTAAATCCTAAACCATAAACCCTAAAACCTAAACCTTAACCCCTAAACCATAAACATTGGGCCCTAAACCGTAAACCCTAAGCCCTGAACCCAAGGCCCTAAGCCATAATCCCTAAGTTAAAACCCTAAACCTTGAACCCTCAAACATAAACCCTCAACCCTAAACCCTAAACCCTAAACCATGAACCCTCAACTCTCAACCCTACACCCTAAACCTTGATCCCTAAACCCTAAACCCTGAACCTTGAGCCATAAACCCTAAACCATCAAACTTGACCCATAAACCCTAAACCTTGAGCCCTAAACCCTAAATCCTAAACCCTTAACCCTTAACCATAAACCCTAAACTCTAAACCCTAAACCCTAAACCATAAACCATGAACCCTAACCCCTCACCCCTAAACCCTAAACCCTAAAATCTAAACTATAAGCCTTAAACACTAAACCTTAAACCCTAACTCTAAACCTTTAGTCCTAAACCCTAAACCCCAAGCCCTAAACCCTAAACCCTAAACCCTAATCCCTAAACCCTAAACCCTAAATCATAAACCGTCACCCAAAGGAAATTCCTAAAAATATCAGTCAACATGTTTTAGTGTGTAGAGAATAGTGTTTAAGGTGATCAATCGACTCATTTAGCTTTTACGAGAGACTACTTCCTTTGAAGGCCTAAAAAGGCATTTTTGGCCATTTTTTAGTTAATTGAGCACCCTTCAGAACAAGCTAAAATGAGATAGTCATGTCACTGAGTTATCAAAGACCATTATTTGTGAAGTATTAAGGCATCGTTTTTGTCTCCATAAGAGACATATGAGAAAAATCATGTATGAGAATCATGAATTTGATTCCATGAAAGGATGATTTTAGAGCTAGGAAATGTGAGGGGATGATCTTTATATGGAGCACCATGTTTCTAAGAATAAGCAATCATCTGAGTTCACTTGATGCAATTCACTTGGTACTATTCGTAACAACTCATTCAACACCTAGTAGTGTTATCACACCTTAAGGAGGAGTCACATTATAATCACCTCATTTTGGCCATAGGATAGGAATCCCATTTAGGGAACAATCCTCTATCTACAAAGCGAGGATCTCTTTTTACTAAGAAGTAGACAAACATCATAGAGTTAATTCATGGTCACTAAAGAGAATTATGGACAAAATTTAAAAATTATTACCAATTCAAGCAGTGGTAGGGCCAAAATCAATTTTAGAAGGTCAAAAACCTAAAAATGACTATATGCTTTCCCAAAATAAAGACCAACTACAATATATATGCCCTAAAAGTTTTAGGTTGTTTGCTGAAATCCTGAAAATGAGTAAGTATTGACCAGATTAGATTTTGAAAAACTATCTTCTAGATTATAACTGTTGTAGCTATGAGACCACTTCCATAAGGTGGAGAGTGACCCTAAATTCTTATATTTACTAAAATAAATTTAAAGTATAATAAATAATAAATGTATAAGAAATAATAAAAGTATAAGAAATAATAAAAGAAATCTTATACTTGAACATTTATTTTTGTAAGCATAAACCACCAAAACACATATGCATGGTCCACATTACACAAAATTCGTACGCATTTTCAATTCTTTGAAACGTGTATGCGTTATAGGTTTGGTGATTACCGAGCCAAAAAAATTAAAATAGGAGCGTTTTAGCAAAACGCGTACACGTTTAGTCTATTTTCAGGTTTTTGTCCACTTTTTGGCCCCCCAACTTCGTACACTTACCCTAATACCTACGTGAAGGGAAAGCAAGGAGGAAATCAATAATAAAAAATGTGGCCAAGGGTTATTATAACGCTTAGGCAAAGCGGTTGAACTGCATTTGTGCCCTAAAATGCACTACGCATGCATGTAATCTATGTTCGGTTTTTAAAAAATTAATTTAAAAAAATTTCCATTTTCAAACGTTGTTGAAATTTTTTTAGGAAAAAATCCATTTTTGGAAAGAGGCCCAAAAATATATTGAAATCACAATTTAAAAAATTCATAACTTTCAACAACTACCTCAGATTAAGGTGCCATTTTTTTAAAGTGTATTTTTACAAGCTCTACGTCTTGGCAAAGCTTTTAATAAGCTCTGTTTTGTAAAAATTGAACAAATTAGATATTGCTTGTATTTCAAAAGAGGCCAAAGATTCCAAAATTTTTTTTTTTTCAAATTGGCCAAGAGAGCCATTTTATTTTTACAAATTGGCCACATAGCCAAATTTGTAATAGGGAAAATAGTGCCAAAATTTCATTGTACATGGCCGAAAAGGATCCCAACATAAATTAAATAATATTTTTGGGGGGTGTGCATGCTTTAAGGGGGGAAAGTGTTCAATTTTTTCTTCTACTGTTTATCACTTTTCATAATGGCCGCAATTACAACACCAAAATTATTTTTCTAGATTCTCAAATTTTGCATTGAAATAATTATCTAGCATGGAAAACAAAAATTTGTACACAACTTGATTTTGAAAATGTATGGTCGTTGTTTTTGGTATATTAATAAGATCTGCAACAAATGTTACACAACAAGCTACATTTGATCGTATAAATCAAAAGGAAAATTTAATAATCTTTTTTAGTGTTTCAGATGAGGTACAACCTCATATTTGTGAGACCACAATAGCAAAGGAATCTTGGGACAAGTTGAAAACATTATATGAGTCAAAAAATAAGAACACAATACTTCATCTCTAGAGTCAACTATTCAACTTGAAAATGTAACCAACTAAAAAATTTGAAATGTTTTTGAGAAGAGTATCAAATTTTAGTGCATCACTTCAAGCTTTGGAAGAAGAAGTAACTGATACATCACTCATGCCTATAGTATTGAGATCTCTTCCTCCTTATTATAGGATTTTTTTGACCAAGTTAAACATAACTGGTCAAACAACAACTTTTTAAGAGTTAGTGAATATGCTACAATAAAGGGAAGTTATTCACTCAACTACTGAAACTGAAGAGCAGGCACTTGTTTCTAATTAAAAAAAAAAAAAATAGGCTAAGTCTAGTAAACAGCCTTAGAAACAAGGTAATACTCAACAAGGCCAAAAGGACCAACAAAAATGTCTTATTTGTGGTCGAAAAAGACATGAGTTAAAAAATTATTGGTACAACACATTCCAACAAGGATCATCAAGTGGTAAAAATATTAATTACCAACAAACAAAATATGGTCAACAATAGAGTAAACAGTGAGAAAATAATAACAAGTGGAAGAAGAAACCAACTCAACAAGGAAATGTAGCCAAATAGGAATATCAATTTGATGATGATGACTTCCTATATTCTGCACAGTCAAATGAAGTATCCAATTCTACATATAAAATTTGTTATGTTGACTTGGGTGCAACTCGACACATGACAAGAAAGAAAGATTGGTTCTTCACAATGATTAAAACACCCACCAAAAATCATGTCTCTTTTGGTGATGATACATCATACAGTGTTGAAGGCATTGGTTCCATTTCACTACCACTTGGGCATCATAATTGTAAAATTACAGATGTTCTTTATGTCCTTGGTTTAACAAAAAATATGTTATTTGTCAGTCAATTATTAGATCACAATCTCAAAATTGACTTTGATTGTAAAGGATGTAAAAATTTGTTCCTAATTTGAGATAAGTCACGAAGCTCCAAATTTTTTGCAAAAGCTTTGAATGTGGGAAGAATGTTTCATTGGATTTTATCCAATGAAATGATCAAGCACTTGTATCCAAGGATACATCATCATCTCAACTATGGAATCGAAGACTTGGACATGTCAGTTTTGGCTATCTTGACACACTTCGTTGATACGACATGGTTAGGGGTTTACCACCTCTAAAAAAAAGTACAGATAAATGTCAACATTGTTTGGTAGGAAAACAAAATAGAACACTATTCAAACATAGTACATTTTGGGCTAAGGAAAAACTCAACTTGGTGCATACTGATTTGTACGGACCAATGATACCTAACCACTATGAGTTTCAATATTTCATGCTCTTTGTTGATTATTTTTCAAGAAAAATGTGGATATATTGTCTTTCTACAAAATACCAAGATTTTGAAACTTTCAAGAAGTTTGAATCCTTTGTTGAAACAGAGTCTGGTAGGAAAATAAAAACACTCCACTCAGATTGAGGGGATAATACACTAGTAATGAGTTCAATGATTTTTAAAAACACATGGCATTCATCGTCAAATGGATCCTCCTCACACACCGCAACAAAATGGTGTTGTTGAAAGGTGAAATCGTACTATAATGGATATGGTGTGATGTATGATTGACGATGCAAGTTTATCAAAAACATTTTGGGCCAAAATAGCTAAAACAACAATCTATTTACTAAATAGAGCTCCCACTACAGCTCTTGATGGAGTAACACCACATGAAGCATGGTTAGGGAATAAGCCATCTATTTCACACCTTAGAGTTTTTGGATGTAAAGCAAGTATACGCATTCCTAAGAAACAAAGAACTAAGCTTCATATGAAATTAGAAAAACTTATCTTCTTGGGATAAAGTTATGAATCACTTGGGTATAGAATTATGAATCCAAGAACAAGAAGGTATACACTAGTCAAGATGTTGAGTTATTTGAGAAGAAAGAAGCAGATGATACTTCCATAGACTCACATGATGAAAAAATCATTCCTATAGTGAAAACAGAGGATGGTAATCACTTTGATGATGATAATGATGATGGGGAAGATAATGAAATTTAACCTCCCACAAGAACCACATAAATTATTCCCAAATGGTATACAAGTATGATTAGAGATGAAAAATTGGATAGTGTCCCCGACACATCTACCACTATAATGAGGAGTCAAAGTATGGCTTGAAATGAGGTCAATTTGGCCTTAATGGGTAAATTTGTTGAAACTATTGAACCTTCCTCAATTTCAAAATCCCTACAGTCTAAACCTTGGAAAGATGCTATGGATGTAGAATATAAGTCACTTATGAAAAATAATACATGGCAACATACATATCTTCCACCAGGGAAAATGTTGATTGGATGCATATGGATTTTCAAAACAAAGTACAAAGCAGATGGAAAAATTGATAAACATAAGGCTAGACTAGTTGTTAAGGGATATGCTCAAAAGAAGGCATTGATTATGAGGATACTTTTACTCCCACAGCTAAGATAAAAAATTTCAGGTTAATATTTTCTCTAGCTACACAGTTTGGTTGGAAAATACACCAAATGGATGTGAAAATTTCCTTTCTTAATGATGATTTATAGGAAGAATTTTACATGACTCAATGAGAATGGTTTGTCATACCAGGTAAAGAGGAAAAGGTATGTAAACTCAGAAAATCACTATATGGTCTAAAGCATCTCCCAGGGCATGGTACATAAAAATTAACAAGCATCTCATTCAACATGGATTCAATAGGAGTCCATACGATCCTAATCTCTATCTCAAAAATCAAGGGGGGGAGATAGTGATCATTGTAGTATAGGTCGATGATCTAGTCGTCACTGGAGGACTAGTGAGGATGATTGAGTCAACAAAGAAAGATCTAACATGATCATTCAACATGACTGATCTCCGGCTTCTACATTATTGTCTCAGACTTGAATTTTGGAAAAGAGATAATCATATATTTGTGTCAAAATTGAAATATGCCAAGAAAATGCTCGATAAATTCAATATGATGGATTGTAAGCCATTTTACACACCTATGGAGACAAGACTTCAACTTTCTTGAATAGATCCATCACCACAAGTAAATGTAACTCTCTATCGGCATTTGATAGGGAGTCTCATCTACTTGACATACACTAGGATGGATATCAGCTATGCAGTCAACTATCTTTCATGGTTCATGCAAGAACCAAGGGTTTTTCACTAGAAAGAAGCAAAGCAGATATTGAGGTACATTAGAGGAACTTTGGACTATGGCAAAGAAAACAAGAAGAATAATAACTTCTTCTTGATAGGATATTCAGATTTAGATCATGCAGGAAACATAAATGATAGGAAATCCACTTCAGGATTTGTATTCTTTATGGGATTTGGACCGATATCATGGGGAAGTAAGAAGCAAAATTGTGTTTCAAGGTCCTCCACAGAATTAGAATATCATGCAGCACATGGAGCTGTCTGTGAAGCGATATGGCTCTAACGTATACTTGAAGGATTAGGAATACCACAAAAAGATCCAACTATCCTACATGTTGGTAATGAAGGAGTAATAAAACTTGTTCAAAATCCATTTTTTCATGAGCTCACCAAACATATTGAGGTGCAGGTACATTTCATTCATGAAGATGTTTAGAAAAACAACATCTAACTCCAATATTTCCCAACAGATATGCAACATGTAGATGTCTTCAAAAATTCACTTGCTCAAGGTAAATTTAGGGTTTTAGAGAGTTTATCTCATGTTCACTTGAGACCGTGTTAAATTAAGGGTGGGAATGTAAGAAATAAAACTTAGCTTAATTCATCATTAGTTGATATTTGAATAAATCTAATAAGTTAAAGTATTTAATTTGAATACTTTAAACTTATGTCAATAGGTATTAGTTATCCTTAGTTGATAGTTAACTAAGTGATAGTGTTGTCATCCCAATTTTTGTGGGATCATGTTCTATCTTGCATATTTCGTTCCCAGATGATTTCCATGAGGGGCAATAGGGGTAGTTAGGGGCAATATCCTATTTTTGCATATTTTTTCAGATTAGGTGATTTGATTCCATATATTATGGATGAGATAGAAGTTGTCCAATATCTATAAATATTGCAACTCTCTCATTTGTTTATAATGCTTGATTTCATATTAATTAAATTTTGCAAGCACCATCTTGTTTTCTGTAGTTAAATATGGGTTGCAGAAAAAAACAAGCTGACGTGTTTTTTTTGCAAAAGAAAAAATTCTCATTACCCATGTGGGTGTAGCGTAAACATGGCTTCTAGATTCAATCTGGAAGAGGAGATTTGAAACAAGTCCAATCATCTCTTAAGTTGATCCAAGAAAAAAAGAAGAAGGAAGTGCCAATAATTCTTGAAAAATCCATGAACGAGCCAACATTTCCATTGAAGAAGTGTCTCATAGGAAAATGTCATATGTCAAGTGTGAGAGATAGCGTAGGGACTTTTAGAAGCTAAAACAAAGAATCGCAAGCTAAAGACAACTGTCAAAAATCTCAAGAAAGATCTTGGTTCTATTTTTATTTTCTTAACAAGCTTTACAACATCAACAATATTGTATTCGATGAAATGGTTCAAAAACTACTCCTAGAATATTTTCTTTTCGACATTAGCTTCCAAGTGACGAGAGTTCAAGAAGAGCTTGAATCCAGCTATGAAGCAGACTACAAAGACAAGGAAGAACACCCAAAGAAGCAACACCATCTATCAGCATGAGAATATTGAGAAAAACTTAGAGGCCAATTCTCTCAACAGTGAGTGAAGAATTGTAATAATTCTTTGAAATTAATTTTTAAGAAAATTAATTTTGTTACAATCTCTACTCCGAAGTTACTTCTATCCAATCCAAAATTACTCAAAGGGCCAAATTATGTGACCTGGAAAACAAATATAAAGTCTATCCTTTAGTTTTTGGGATTATGGGGCATCGTCATAGGGTCTGTGATAGTTCCTACTAACCCTGATGAGCTCATAAAATATGTGTTATCCCAAATTCACCCCTCAAGGTAAATTGGATAACTTACATGATACTTCAGGATCAAACAGGTTAAAATGGTTCGAGGGAGAAAAATTTGGATATTTGGGGTACCTCTCCTCTTTTCTATAACTCCCCTATCCAAGAAAATCCAAGGAGTTAGTAACAAACACAAAAATCTGAAAAAAATGAGGTTGCAGGCCTATTTTAATGCAAATCGGGTTTGAGAGATGTGGATGGAACCAAGGCGGATCATACCAAGGTTCATTGTACCAAACTCGAACCTAAAATGCTAAGGAGGCAATTCAAATCAGAAAAATTGGATATTTCTATCCTAGACATTCTGCGGGACGTCGGGACAACTAGGACCTGCAAAGCTGAAATGGTCGATTACCAAAGGAATCGAAAAAGTCGGGTCGAAATGTCCCATGTTGTACACAGAACACTGGGATGCGTGGGACCCACATACAAAAAATCACCGCAGGGAGAAGGAATCAGAAAAGTGAGGTAAATTTGGCCCAGGTGGTCCATGGGACATTGGGACACGAGTTCACCAAAAATATGAGAAATTCAATCACAAAGAAGTGTGGGTAATGCAGAGGTCAACGACCCTCACGACCTAGTCAACAAGGGATAGATAGGACATCAAAATCTGAAATCACCACACCAAGAGGGAATCAGCAAAAGTGAAGAAAAGAGGCATAGGAAGTCCAAGTATGCATGGGACATGAGTTCCCTGAAAATATGAAATAGCCGCATAAAAAGGAAAATTCAATGCATGACCCTTCCAAACATCAAATGGCCATAACTTTTGACTCTGAGCTCTGATTTTCATGAAATTTGACTTTCCAGAATGAGCATGACGTCCTCTACACCACAAAAACTGATTTATTAATTTTGATGAGGGTAGGTATATGAAAATAAAGGAAAATTATCCAACCCCAGTTAATCAAACACTCAGTCCCATCAAATGACAGAAATGCCTGGTACACCCAAAATAGCTACCCTCACTCAGAAGGCCATAAATTCTGCAATTATCAATGAAAACGCACAAAATTGGTACTATTGGAATCATGGTTCTGAGTCCAATGCACAAAAAATTGAGAAATATAGAATTTGATGAAGAATTAATGGAGACTTTGCAGAAAATGTGCCCAGGTTCATAACAATGTTTTATTTGGCAGCTTGGATGCATTAACGAAGCATGGGCTGACATATTTCACTGCTGCAAGTTATGGGATAGCATGGGGGTCCTTTTGTAAGAAAAATACCATCTTTTTAATCCATTTATGACATCTTGCAAGTGGTGAAAGGACAAATTTCTTGATTTCCATTTTCCTCTCTCTCCTCTCTCTCTCTCTCTCTCTCTCTCTCTCTCAAATTTCTATAAATTGGAGTGTTGGTCTCATTGTAAAGGGAGATAGTTTTGAGTAGAAAAAATCTATCAATTTTTTTTTGAAGACAATGTGCTCTAGGCCCTTGTAGTGGACTCCTTTCATGGTGATCTAGGCCCTTATCTTGTAATAGATTGGATTGTGCATACTTATGAAGAAATAGATGTAATTTTTGGATGTATCTTCCCCTGATGTGTTTGTTGCATTCTTCTTGCCCTTTAAAACTCATTGCAAATATATTGTGTCTATTTATACTCTTTCAGGGATTCATTATCATTGTGCATGTATGGAATATTGTTATGAATGCATTTACTAGATTTTGGAGAATAGTTAACACCCCTTCTAGTATGTAATTTGCTCTTATTTTCACACATTGGAAAGCTATCCTCATTCCCTCCTTTTCTGGTGTATCACCGCTTTAGTGTAGGATTTTTTTCATGCACTCTCTTTCCTTGGTCCCTTGGAAAGCTAGATTAGGATTAACTAGATTTTCCTACATTAGAGTAGATTGTGGCAGGTAGTTTAGGAGCAAGAACTAGATTTCTCTAGAGGTCTATCTCAAGTAGCAAGTCCCAAAACTTAGATATAGTACCTATGTTATCCAATCACACCACGAGCTCTTTGTACACACACTTGTGCAAACCATAGGGTGTTGTGATTCAGTGATAATAGTTTTGGCATGCCTAGTTAAACCAACAGGTCTTCATTTTAACTATAACAAGATTGATTTACACTTGTTGTAAGTCCCTAGCTTGTAAGAAGCTCTCAAATTACACATCTGGTGACTCTAAGAGGCATAATCCACTGGTTTCAGTAGTTCAATCTTGGTAGATTCATGTGAAGAATCCAAACAAGGTCAAGAACTAAAGAAGAGGGACTATTTATCTATCTACACTTGTCCCCAGATAGAGAAAGAAGAGGAAGAAGATCTCAAAGGTCTCCATCACCACCAAGTAGAACCTTATCAACACCTCCACTTGGAAGGACCTTCATTCAATCAACAAGAGTTCTCTAACCAATCATAATAGCATAACCCAACCCCTTTGTCAACATCACCGACATCAGCCTGCTCGCTCTCAATGCACAAAATTTAGTTCCAATTGCAGCATTGAAAAATGTTCCATATTTCACTAGAGAGAACCAAACAACTTTGATTGACCACATCTAGGACATTGTAAATATCTACGCAATTCATGAAATTACTGAAATGGACATTTTTGTCAAGTTGTTGACATCCTCCTTTAAGGGTAAAGCTTTGTAATGGTTAAGAAGTCTAACAACATGGTCTATACAGAATTGGGAACATTTGTGTAGAGCTCTCCACAATCAAATTGGGGAGAAGGAAGATAATATGTCCTTATTGGAACAATTGACAACTATTAAGAGGGATCCTAATGAAAAGTTGACTGACTTCAACTTCATATTTCAGAAAACATGGGATAGGATTCCATTGGCCGTGAGGCCAATAGCTGAAGGTGTTTTTCTATACTTCCTTAAAGCTTTAAAATCTCATATTTCCATGATGATTCAATCCATGGGAGGCATAAATTTACATGTATCCTATAACATTGCTATCAGAGCTGAAAATTGTAAAAAGGCCACTTATGCGTATATATCTAGAAACTAGGAGCTCCAAGCACTAGTCAAGCACATACATTATCTCCCATTCCTTCTTTGAGAAATCAAAGCTTGACTGAAGCTTCTACCTCATCTTATAGTACCTCAAATGATCTCCAAGAAGTCATGAAGCAAGTGCAAAACTTGGGTAATGAGTTGGTGACACTTAAGAGGTAGCAAGCTCAAAATTTCAGATCATATCAGCCTCAAACTTAACCCGATAGACCTCCATACCAGCCTAATAGGCCATCCATTCAAGTTGAAAATCAGAATCAAGTAAGACCTCCTTCCAATAGACCATTCCAGCATTATAATCTTAATGTTGCATCCACATCTAGAGATTTGGTACCAGTGTAAAATAACATGGTGCAAGAATATGATTGGTGTTTCCCATGCAATCAACCTCATAACAAGTCAACGTGTTTCAATGGTTCTTTGAATCAAGCCCTTATGGTGACAACAACTGGTGTGGAAAAAGTGACAGGTCAAGAAGTAAATCAGCAACACAAAGTCACTCAAGAGGCACCTTTGAATGAGACCACGCTTGTGAATTGGTAGGTTGAATATTTATGTGGTATAAATCAAGCCCCTTCCCAAAGTGTAGCATTCAATACATGGTCCGAGGAAAGGAATATTGGAGAGGGAAAATCATCAAATTCAATTATTCCATAGCCCTCTATCCCTCAGCAAGGTATAGGTAATCAAAGTGCAGTCCCGAATGTGCAAGGTCAACCCAAACCACCTTCTAGACTAACCCAAGTGTCGGTTGTAACAACTCATGTGCCAGAGAAGAATGTGCAAAGCAAGGGGCAGAAGAAAGATAACTCCTCTCCATTAAACATCATTGAGTATGTTGGTATCCAAATTGATTCTCCCTTGGAAACCAAACAACATCACAGATTCAACGAAACACTAAGAGATAGACAGATCATATTATGAGTTGTTTTGTAGCTAGGGAGGGGATTCATTTGACTCTTTGTCACTCAATAATTAGAGAAATGGATAACACCTTCATTACGGATTTTATCTATCTTCACTGCTTTAGGTTTTTCTTGTCAACCAGGGTGAGAAGACTCATTTTATAACCTCTATTAGTGAAGGAGAATGAAGATATTATTTTTGCAAAAAATTGAAAGGAGACCCTGAGAAAATATGATCAATGCACCACAATTTAACTCTCACGAGTTGTCACTTCTAAATAATGGTGATATTCTCTAAACAAGGCTAAAGAGATTATGGAATCTTGATTGCTTCTGCATATTTTGGCAGTAGAATTTATACATTTGTGGACATACATGGAAAATAGGGGTAGTTCAGGTGGGATTCATTGTTTTTTTGAATAATTTTGGTGGGAGATTAAGTAGGATAAAATTGATTATGTAAAATATTTGAGAAACTTCACAACAATTGGAAAACTAAATGACAGAAAGCTTCAGAATAGCTAAAATATTCCTTCAACCAGAAGGTGTACATCAATGTAGGCCCAAATTTGCATGGTTTCACACAATCTCCAAGAATTTAACATGAAGGCTTAAGTTAAAGACTCAATTAAACATTAAGACCCCTGGTTCCTCATGCCTAAGATACACTCAAAGGCTTACAAACAATCTTTATCAACAAAATGACACTAAAGTGATTTTAAATTTTTATCTCATTACAGGATGAAGGCTCTTCTCGTAATGAAATTGAAAATGCCACTAAACTATCAAAGGGACAAGATCCTATGTGATTTGGAGGAATTTTAACACAAGATTGCAATAGGAACAAGAAAAAATACATGCAAACATTCTGAAATAAAGTAGACACAAATTGGCCGAAGATTAACAAAAATTAATTCCAAATTGATTAGATTCATCAGCAAGGGAGTTTTTCTTTGAACGGTCTCAGAGATTTTCAATGGATGTATACTCATAACCAACTTGACGTGATTGAAAATATAAAACACAAGAAATTAACAGGTTTCTCAGATGGTCTCTCAGGAATATGGGCTTTCTTAAAATTCTCTCGTATGAATTTAACCCCAACCTTTTGCAAGAGTATTCTCATTGCATTTATACATTTCACTCACTCACTCATCCCAAATTTCCCCCCCAAAAAAGAATAATATTCGAGGAACATTTGCTTCTTACCAATTTGTCTCGAAAAGTGATGTTTAACAAATTTACACCTGCAGCTACTAGGTGGACAAATCATGAATTGATCATGTTTCTCAGACCCTCTACTAATGACTGGGATGCCATGCCACAACTTTTTGACATTCCTTCTAATCATTCTTATTTTGTCGTGTGAGAAATCCCCATTTTAATCATTTTCGGTGGCTTTTAATAACTGGATCTAACAGGAAATCCTTTTCACCCTCAAGGAAACACCTTTATAAATGAATGCCCTCGCATGGACACCTACATTCGTGCCTTTGAAAAATGAGTGTTCACGCATGGATTATTCTGCATACCTGCGATGTGAGTCTGATTTATAAGAAAAACAATGTGTATTCAAACCTTTAGGAGTCTTCGAGAAAAAAGGTGGAAAAATCAGAAGCAATGCAAAACAACCATTGATTTTTCCCTTTTAATATTAATATTAGAGTCTTCCACATGTTTCCTTGGTGCAACTACAAAGGAGAAGTATAGAGGCATGTTTCTAAACAAAAGTGGGCCTTCCACGTGCCCTGGGCCTAGGGAAATCACCTTTTGGCCTTTGAAAAGTCTGAGTATAAAAAGGAGCCAGCGGAAGCCTCCACATGTCTCAATGGCGCACTTTTGATATGGTTCCCAAAAGTGTAGATGCCAAACAAGCGTGGGTTCACCACATGTATCAGTTTGAATAAGTTTTTGAAAATGTTTAAGGACCAGTGGAAGGCACCTTGTGTCTAGGGTCCGAGATAGTTTTCCTTGGCCGTTGAAAAGTTCAATCAAGGGCAGAGTGAGTGGAAGTTTCCATGTGTTCACATGGCGCTCTTTCAAAAATAAAATTTAGGGACAGGTTCCCAAACAAGTGAGGGACCTCCACATGTCCCAGGCCTTAGAAAGTTTCTTGAAAATTTTAAGTATAGAGAGGAGCCGTGAAATCCTCCACATGTCTCCTTGGCGCAACTTTGAGATGGTTCCCAAAAGCGGAGACCTTGAACAAGCACGGGCTCACCATGTTTCCCCTTGGTGTAACTACTAAGGTAGGACCATGAGGTAGATCCTCAAATGAGCGTCGACCCTTCACGTGTCCATGGTCCGACAAAGCTGCACCGACCGCATGAAAAAAATGTCTAAGTCTAGGTAGGGCCAATGGAAACCTCCACATATCTCCTTGCGCAACTCCAAAGGTCAAACCAAGAGGCAAATTTTTAGATGAGCACAGGCCCTCCACATGGACAAGACTTGAGTTGAAGTGGGCCTTAGAGTTTCAAAATGCCTCGTCGAGCCACATCCAATCAAAAAGGACCACATTTCCACAGATATTGGGACAAAATTTGATAGGGAAAACAAAACGTGACTACGGAAAAAATAGAAAGAAGGGGAAAAACCTGATTTTACGCCAAAGTTACAAATTCTTTCACATGGACAGAGGAACGGAAAACAAATTTTGTATTTAAAGTGATCCATGAACAAAGGGAAGGATGGATCATGGCAACCAAATGGAGGACAGATCTTTCACGCATCAATACGAGGGGATAGAAAAATACGATAGAGCCTGTAGATTGAAGAATTTTAAGGAAAAACGGGTAGAGATCAAATTGAGCACCAACATCAGCTCTGACTCGGGGATGGGCATTCCCTACGAGTGCCATAAGAATAAATAGCAGACCATGTGCCAAAAATAAACCATTGGGCAATGGAGTCAAAGAACAAGCTTGCAGAGTAGAACAACAATAACCAACTCCCTTAAGGATGAACCAAGAAACCAACAAAATGGCTACCAAGGACCAAGACGAAACAAAATAGAAAAACAAAAAAGTAGAAAGAAACCAAAATACTATACACTGTATAATGGTGTATACCTTGATTTTGAGAAATCAATCTAGGAAATGTTTCAAATTCCTGCAATTAACAGGCAACTCAAGTAAGTCCCCATCTAAGTCTTTTAAGAAGAAGGTATGTTCACCAATTCGAATGTCAATTGAATAAGATCCCATCCATAATGCATCAAAATTTCCATGTTTTCCCTTATCCGCGTGCCTGCTATCCCACAATAGCACAAGATCTCCCACACTAAAAGCTCTTGGAGTCATGTTCTTATCAAACAACTTCTTGAATTTCTCTCTGAATTTTACATGCCTCTGATGGGATGCCCTTCTTTCTTCATCTAACTCAACAATATAATTGATGCAAGCATCATAGGAACTAACCTCTTGATCTTCCAGTTGTTGAAGAAATTGAAATGAAGACAATTGCATATGCAGGGGCAACAGAGCTTGAATTCCATACACCAACTCAAATGGGATTTTTCCAGTAGCTTGTTTAACGGTGATTCGATCAGCCCAAACAACAAACTTCAACTGCTCACCCAACTTCCTTTTGTTTAACTCCAAATTTATTCTAATTATCTTCAACATATTTTTATTGCTGCACTCTACTTGTCCATTTCCTTGGGGATTATAATTACAAGCATATGTCAAATTGATCCCATATTCATAGCACATGGCCATCAAAGGTTTATCCCGGAAGCTCATGGCATTATCATCAACTATTTTGGAAGGCACTCCAAACCTGTAAATGATATAATTCAGGACAAAATCCATGAAAATTTGGTGAGTTTCCTTCTTGGTGGGGATTTCTACTCTCACAGAAAAGCGTTGGCAGCTCTCACATTTTCTTACTAATAGAGTTGTATCCTTTAAAATAGTTTTCCTCCAATAACCACCCCTTAATATTTTATGAGATGTGACTCTTCTAGCAAAATGCCCCCCATAAACTCCTCCATGGAGATCAACAATTATTTTAAGGGCTTAATCTTCAGTAATGCATCTTAAGAGAACTCCCTTAGGGTTCTTCCAAGCTAACCCAAAATTAGTGATGACATATTTTTGGGAAGCTAACGTAAGTAATCTTTTATGATTCTTGCTCAGATGTTTAGGGAACTGTAGATGTTTGAGATAAAAAATGATGTCCTTGTACCATTTAGAATTTATCATTTTTTCAAGGACATTTAAACTTATTTATTCAACTTCATTTACCTCAATTGTATACAGATTGCTTTCTACAATAAGTTTTGTCAGGCCCAAACCTCTGACCAATTTTCTTGTTTGGATATCCATATCATACTCTTGCAATTTGTTTACCCATTGACATCTTTTGTTTGAAACCTCCATTTCTGATAGGATATCTTTCACCATGGTGTGGGGAACATAAGAAATGACTTTGGAACTTAGAATATATGGCTTGAAGACCTTTGTTTCTTTTACCAAAGAAAATTCCTACTTCTCCATGATAGTATACTTTAGCTCAGCTCCTTGTAATGCCTTACTGAAAAAGGCAATTGGTCTTTTAGCTCCCTCATCATCCTTCTGCAACAACACAGATGCAATAGTACTTTCTGAAGCAAAAGAAAATATTTGGAAAGCCTTCTTATAATATGGAGCTGCTAAAATAGGGGCATTCGTTAATGCTTCTTTGATCCCAGAAAAATCTTGGATAACTGCCTCTTTCGATTTGATACTTTGGTCTTTCTTCAGCATGTTAGTGATTAGGATAGTTAGTTCAGAAAAGTTGGAGATAAATCTCCTAATAAAATTAATCTTCCCAAAAACGGATTGAATTCCTTTCTTGGTTCTTGGAATAGGGACTTTGTTGATGACTTCTACCCTTTCAGGATCAATCATGACCCCTTATTTTAACACGATGTGTCCAAGTAGCTTTGCTTTCTGAACTCCAAAATGGAACTTCTTGGGATTTAGTGAAATACCATATTCCCTTCATCTTAACATCATTTTTTCTAAGTGTTGTAGGTGGTCACTCCTTTTTCTAGAGAAAACAGTCACATCATCTTGATATACAACAATGAAATCATTAATATAGCTAGAGAAAGCTACATCCATTGCTCTTTGGAAAGTGGCTCCAACATTCATTAGACCAAAAGGAATTTTGACATATACATATGTTCCCCAAGGAGTGGTAAAGGTAGTTTTCATTCACTCTGATTCCTTCACAACTACCTAGTTATATCCAGAAAAACCATCCAAGGTGGATAAAAATTCTGAACCAGTAACCAATTGTAACATATTGTCCATATTTAGTAGAGGGTAGTTATCCTTCATTGATGCTCTATTCAAGTTTCTAAAGTCCACACACAACCTTATATCTCCATTCTTATTTTTGACAGAACCAAGTTTGCAACCCATGATGAGTACCTTGTGGGTTGTATGATTCCTCCATCCCTCAACTTTTTCAATTCTTCTTGTATCTTCAAGGAAAGGAGTGGATTGATTGGCATCTTTTTCTACCTAAACAACTTGGAAAAAGATTCAAAGGGAATTTTGTGCTAGAAATGATCCTCTCTATATGCTTTCAGTTTAGAATAAGACCATTCTAAGCAATCCTAGTATTTCTTCAACAATTAGACATACGATTGATTTTATTCCTTGCTAAGATCTATACCTAACCAGATCTTATGTGGTTTATCCTTCATGCCTAGGTTAAGCTCTTCAACATCCCTCGATGCTGACATGTGTTTGTTGACAATGCAATCAACATTATCAAAGTTTGATTCAAGTGCTACCAAACCTTTGGGAATAGTATTAGTCTTCAATTGAATGATGTATTTTCCAAATAAAGTCTCCTTTCCATCAGCCACACAAACCATTAGCTCCCAATCTATATGTTGATCATAAAATTCTCCTTGGTTCTACAAAAACCTTTACACCTAGGTGTCATCTTCGAACACTTTCTAGTGTTTAACATTGTCAGGAATAGATGGCCTAGTCAATACCTCAATATTATACTCACAATAGGGGATAAAGTATAATTTTTAAATCTGGACCCTAATACAACTAATTTTTCTACTAGAGTATTGTACTTCCTATAGTGATGTATTATGTTGGAGTCAAACACCTCACTAAAATCCCAGACTGCATGTTTATACTACTTCATTATCAAACTTTTTGCTGCATACAATTTTCTAACCTACTTGAGAATTAGATTTGAATCTCCTTTAACAATGATGTCTCTAATACCATACTTCTAAGAAATTCTTAAACCCAATAACAATGCATCATACTCTGCAATATTGTTAGTGCACTCAAAGTTGAGTTTAAAAGAAAAAACAAACTCTTCCTGGCCTGGAGATATCAAAACAATACCAACACCATTTCCAAATTTAGAGCAAGCGTAATCAAACAACAAAGTCGAAGGAGAACCTACTTGATTAAGAGGCTTGCATTGATCATTTTTGTGCTCTTTACCATCAAAAAATCCAACAAAGTTATCAACATCAGTGTCAATGTATAACACTTCATAGGAAGCATTATTGGGATCCTCAATGAGATGTAGCATCTTCTTTTCACCATAAAAATTTACAAGGCTGCCCTCAATAGGTATAGTGGAAAAATACATATCCATTTACACACTCTCACCCACACTAGCAGCCCATTTTCTTGATAACAACATTCCCCATTTGGAAGGGAAATCAAGACTTGGGAAATGTCATAAGGAACATATTTGGGCAAGGTAGCATTTGGAGGAAGACTGACAATCTCACAATTGTGTATAATCTTTGTCCCTAATAATCGGAGTAGTGAAAAAAGGATCCCGATAACAAAGTATTTTTCATGGTCTGAGCATGGGCAGGGATACCATTTCTTTTTGGGGAAACAAGGCCCTTGCTAGATGTATCTTTCTTAGGAGTTTCTTTTGAGATATTAGTGAGAACTGGAGTTTTTGGTTTGGCCTGAGGCCTTGCCCCTTTGACAACTTTACTCCTAGTGTTTTATTAGTTTTCGTGGCCAACTACAACATTCATTAACAACTGCCTATCCTCCTCATAATGGATTCCTCCATCATACTTTTTAATCATTAATTCCCTTAAGTATTCAAAATAATTACTAGGCAATTAAAAATATTTTACCATATCTATTTCAAAATTATGAGAGGGAGGAAGGGGTAATACCCATTGGATGCAATCCTAGAAATCTACAGTATTTTTGGCACTGATTAATCTAGTCGAAGTTGCTCCTTGTTTTGAGCTTGTAGAGCACCCCATCATGCATACATCATCATCAGTGTCATCATCAACTTCCTCAACTTCTTTGTCTTCATCACATGGGGCATGTGGCAAGAAACATCTGTCACACCACCTAATTTCATTGGATTCTTCCACAACAACAACTATGGTAGCTAAAGGATCAGGCACCAATTTTTTTTCTCGGGGTTGGGGTTGTCTATTTCCTGATCCCATGAGTCCTTTTCCTTTGTCATCATATCTCTGATCACCCCTAGGATGATTTGTAAATTTTTCTTGACCTTCTTCTTTATGATGACCTTGGGAACCTTTTCCAATCTTCTTCTCTGCTTTGGCCAGTTTATAGGATATTTCTTTAACACCTCTAACCAAAGTTTTTATAACCTTCTCCAGATCCACAACTTTACTTGATTGAGGCCTCTATGGATTGATTAGCTTGATTCCTTCTCTCTTAGGAGGTTTACCAATTTCCTTGATGTTATTTTAAATCTAAAAAGCTATGGAGAAGGCCTGCCTCAATATTGTTGGGTTCTTATCCCTCAAATAATAGGCAGCCTTCTTATCAAAAGCATCATATTATTTTATCAAACAAGAAACATCACTTGGCCTCAGGATCACATTTAGCCTATTCAGGGTCTTATTGAACCTTGTATTGAAGTCATGAATAGACTCATTAGGATTCTTTTTTATATTTTCAAATTTTGATAAAAGAAACCTAGGGTATATTTTATCTCCATACTTTGGAATCTAAAAGCATTCTTCATTTTTGTCCATGAATCAATGGAGTTGTCTGGCAAAGATTTATACCAATCCTTGCATCCTCCTCTAGAGTATGAATAAACAATTTTATGTACACATCCTCAAATTCGATCTCAAAGTCTTCCATCATATTGACAAAAAGATTTAAGTGTTGATCACTAGTAATAGCATTATTTCCTTGAAATTTAGGTAGTCTATTTCTAACATCTTGGGGCACAACATTTGGATATCTAGCCATACCTCTAAAATCTATAGGACCAAAATTGTTCACAATAAACAGAGGTCTGGGGGGGGATGGGCCATATTTTTGGGGAGGTGATCTTATAGGAGAAACATAATGATGAGGAGTGAGGGGTCTATGGGGTATAGGAATGCAGTTCTCAGAATGAATGTTCTCTAAAAACTCTATTTCTTGGAAGATTTATCGATTTGGAAAGCACAAGGACACAATGAGATGCAAACTTTTCAAATACAAATGAAGGACCCTATCAAGTTGGATAATTCATATCTACAAAAAGAAGACCTGATTCAGAAGCACTTAGTCAAGTATGGTAACCTTCAATAACAGGTTGATTAGTTTCCATAATTAATAACTCCTTTCTTGATTTATGATCTCTAACAACTTTCTAGATTCTTTTTCCTTCAGAATTTGTCTTTCCCAATTCTAGAAACAACTTTTTGGCAGGATCTCTAGTGAAGAAAGATATTCTTCCTTCCAAATTTGCAAATATTAGTGATAAATTTTCAATTGATAGATGTTAAAGACACGGCATTTATCAAAAATTAATTCAAAATGGAGTCGCCACTAAGGATTTTCACCTTAGTTGTGCAAATGCACTAAAATTGATCTGTCAAAATGTCTATCAACACTAAATTCATGCAAAGCTTCACAAATATGGCCTTACTTTACCTATATTTAACTTTGATGATGTTAACTTAGTGCAAAACCAAACAAAAACTGGAAATATTAAATGCAAAACTTGTAACTTTGCTCGATTCTTACAAATTTGGACACAGGATGATGTTTCAACAACATATTTGCACTTTAAAAATTTATAAGAAGTATTTACTAGGGTATATAGGTGTTGTTGATGGTGTTCAAAATTTGCACACAAATTCATGTCCCAAAGAATGGCGCCATTCAGTGTTGTTGCGGCACAAATATATCCCAGAGCTCAAATAATCCCTGGAAACGACGTCATGATGGTGTTGGTATCCAAATTAATTCTCCCTTGGAAACCGACCAACATCACATTTTAGAGAACTAGCGATGGAGAGAACAACCTACTACGTAGAATAGTTGTATGGAGAGAACTAGCGATGGAGAGAACTATGGTGACGCGGTCTCTGCAGTTTTGGCTGCAGAATGTCTCTGAACTACGATTCAAAATGCTGAGGAAAGGTTGTTCTGTAGCCATAACCGGACGTTTGTGGACACGGGTACGAACGATGCAAAAGCGGGAGGTACAGTCAGTGCGGTTTCGGCAGTACTGGCCATGGAAAGTCTGCGCAATATGACAAAGTTTACTGAGGAAAAGCAGATCTCAGACCACAATCGGACGGCTGGAAAAGAAAATGAGGATATGCTGCGATCCACACCTTTGGCCTGGAATAAGCTTTTTCAAAGCCCTAACCTCAAGGTGGGTCCTAAAATCACTGATCATTTTACATGGGAAACGGACAAAGAGGGTGCCACCTGTCTTAAGGTCCCAGATGGATTTGTTGATAGAGCCTTAAGCAAAACAAACCTCTCCCTTGTTGGTAAGTTTCTTGGCTCTAGACCTAATATTGATTTCATTAGAAAATGGGCTTTGAGAAAATGGAAACCTAAGGGAGCCCTAAGCATTACTGTTATGCCAAAAGGTTTTTTCCTGGCTAAGTTTAACCAGCAAGAGGATTTAGATTCGGTGTTGCTGGGAGGTCCCTGGTGGCTGGGAAATATGGGTCTTTTTTTGAAAAAATGGTATCCGGGTTTTGATCCAAATACTGAAAATATAAACACCATTCCAATCTGGTGTAGGCTTCCAGGGCTGCCATTGCATCTATGGGATGATGAAATACTGCTAAATATTGCAAAATCCCTAGGTGCACCTATTGGGCTTGATGGACCCACAAGAAACAGATCCAGGCTTGCTTTTGCTCGGTTCTGCATTTTCTCAGCCATAGATCAGGAGATTCCGGAGCACATAATCTTGAAAACTCGATTTGGATCCTGGACCCAAAAAATTGAAGTTGAAACCTTAAGATGTAAGCTATGCCATATCATTGGTCACTCTGACAAAAACTGCTCCAAGAAGATGACCCTCCCTTTGGACTTTGAACAGCCTGGGATAGACTCAGATCTGAACAAAGTTAGCATGGACCCAAGCAAGGATAGGAAGATTGATGACAAAGGTCCCAGCCAGAAGGATTTGCATCTAAATAGAAGGGAAAAAAAAGGGGGTTTTAGAACTCATATAAAGAAGCATCTTGTCTGTCGCCCCAAAGCTGCAACTTTAGTTTTGCCTGAAGCTCCCAACAAAGAAGTACTGGACAAGTCGGTGAAGGCTTCTTCGGATTTACCTTTTGAAACATCTGTGAAAGAAGACTTTGTTAAGGTATCCATGGAAGTAAACGAGCATGATGGTTCAGTGATGGACATTTTAGTCCCTTCTGGATCAGAAGAGAAAGAAATTCAGTCATTAATTAGGAATGAAGCTTGTAACAAGGAAGATATGACAGAGATTGAGCCTTTGGAGATTCTCTCTTCTGGAGAGAATGGTATTGCGGATCCGCTGCCTTGTCCCAGCATTACAACAGTGGCTTCGCCGGTCTACTGCAGCACCAGAACAGCTTCTGATCACTTGCCTGACAGTTTAGAACAAGAGAAAGAAATTCAGCCATTAATTAGGGAGGAAGCTGGTAACAAGGAAGATATGACAGATCCCAAAGATCTCAACAAAGGTGGCTTCGCCTTGGTCTGGGTCTGCATCACGCTTGAGCGACTTCTGATCACTTGCCTGACAGTTTGCATAAAGGACATGAAGAAGGAGAAATCACGCCTGCCAAGGAAATGGAAGATCCAGACTCTGGATTCACATTGGTCATCTCAAAAAAGAAAAAAAGAATGAGAGGTTTTGAAAGGATCCCAGATTCATTGTATAGTGAAAAAAAAAAGGAAATTGACAATTGGGACACCTCTTCTTCTAGAACAACCAGGTCTTCTGCTAGACGAACAACTGATTTTGGAGGAAGCTCAAAAAGAGGAAGACCCTCTAAAAAGACTCTCAGAGCTAAGAAAACGGAGAGGGATATTGCAGATGGGGTTCAGCGACAACTGAACCAGCAAGCAATTCCAACTACCAACCATTCCAAATGAAGATTATATCCTGGAATATCAGAGGCCTAAATGGAAACTCTAAGCAAAGAACCATCAAGGAGTTACGGGATTCCAGTAACCCCAGCATTTTGATTCTTCAAGAAACTAAAATGAAAGCAATGACCATGGTTAATATTAAAATTTTTTTTTGGGATAGTTCTGAAATGGCGGCTGTCGATTCTCAGGGAGCTTCCGGAGGATTGGCTACTCTTTGGGATAGAAGACACTGTACTGGTATGATTCTTAGTGCTAATATTAATCATCTAGCAATTAAATTCGTCACTATTGAGAAAAAGTGTGAATGGATCTTGTCTAATATTTATGCCCCTAACTCTGCTAGTGGTAGAAGAAAACTATGGGCTGATCTTAAAATCTTTAGAAATCAACATAGCTCTGCCAACTGGCTCATTATGGGAGATTTCAATTCCCCTCTAAACCCAGGCGAGAAGTTTGGTGGAACCCCCACCTTCTCTAATGGTATGGAGGACTTTGCTGACTTTATTGCTGAACAAAACCTCATTGATGTGGATCTGCATGGTAATAAGTATACTTGGAATAATAGAAGGCTGGGAAAGGAGTTCATTCAGGTGAGACTGGATAGGGCATTAATCTCAGCAAACTGGATTCTAAGCCAAGACTTTTACCTATCTTCCCTTCCAAGAATTGGATCGGATCATAATCCGATTGCTTTAAGCCTTCTCAATTGGACTAAACCAGCAAAAAGCACATTCAAATTTGAAAAAATGTGGATGGAGCATGATGATATCTATGATAGGATAAAAGAATGGTGGGTATGGATTGGGGAAGGCACTGCTCAGTTCAGATTGGTTCAAAAACTCAAAAATGTCAAAAAGCAAGTCAAAATCTGGAACAAAAGGGTTTTTGGAAATATTTTCGAAAAAAAGAAAGAGTTAAAACAGAAGCTTCAGGATCTGGAGTTAAAAATGGATACTTTGGGAAGATCGGTTGAAGATGAAGTAAATGAAAAGAATATTCTTTCTGAGTTGCATACGATCTGCAGTAGGGAAGAGTCTTTTTGGCACCTTAAATCTAGAGCTATCTGGCTTAAAGAGGGAGACAGGAACACAAAGTTCTTTCACATGACTACTCTAAAACATAGAGCCAGTAACAGAATCCTTGAGGTTTCTAAAAACAATGGGAACAACACTAAAGATCCAAACAGCATCAAGAAACAAGCGCTTGAATTTTACAAGAATCTTCTTAAAGAGAACAACATCAACAACCCCAAGCTATTTCCTTCATGCTTGAGGCCATCCCTCGAATATCATTGAGGACCAGAAATTCGTAGACATCACTAAAGTCATCACGCTTGAAGAACCGCAAAAGGCTGTTTTTTCTCTTGGGGGATAAAGCTCTGGACCGAATGGGTTCTCTATTAATTTTTTTCAGAAGTTCTAGGAAATATGCTCGGAGGATCTTCTCAAAGCGGTAAATGAATTCTATAGAACAGGAAATCTTCTAAAAGAGCTCAATAACACGCACATTGGGCTGGCACCTAAAAAAATGGATGCAAAAGACTTCAAGGACTTCGACCTATCACCTTGTTAATGCTATCTTTAGAATCTTCACCAAAATCATCACTACTAGACTACAACTCATATTGAATGACCTCATCTCAAGGCAGCAGAGTGGCTTTATTAAAGGCAGGATAATACAAGACGGAGTGATTATGGTGCACGAAACTTTACATTCCATGGAAAACAATAAAAAGGCTAATATGATCCTCAAGCTTGATATGAATAAAGCTTTTGACAAGGTTTCTTGGGTCTTCCTTGACAGGATTTTATCTAAATTTGGGTTCACGGAAAAATTTAGAAAAATTGTCAAGTCTTGTATATCTACAGCCAGGTTCTCTGTGGTTGTTAATGGGGAGCCTGTGGGTTTTTTCACCAGCAGCAGAGGTCTAAGACAAGGAGACCCCATCTCCCCCTTACTCTTCATTCTCTTAGCTGACAGCCTTAGTAGAACAATTGGCAGAGCGGTTGAGAACGGCCTTTTAAATGGATCTAAACCCGCTTCATTCAGCCAAGCTGTCTCTCATCAACAGTTTGCGGACGACACAATCCTTCTTCTTCTGGCCTCAGTTGTGGAAGCTAAAGCTATTAAGGCTTTATTACAACTCTATGAATCTGCTTCTGGGCAAGAGATTAATTATGACAAAAGCACCATTTTTTTCTTTAACACCCCTGAGGAAAGACAACTCAAGATTGCTAAAATTCTGGGCTGTAGAATAGGTGCTCTTCCAGCAACGTACTTAGGCCTCCCCCTTGGCACTAAGAAAGTCTCTCACATGGTGTGGGATGATTTGTTGATGAGATTTCAGAAAAAGATGGCAGGTTGGAAAGGGGCCACTCTCTCTAGTGCTGGTAAGTGCCTTCTCATTAAAAGTACACTCCAAAGTCTGCCCATCTATATCATGTCACTTTTCAAAATTCCTTCTTCCTTCAGAGAGAAAATTGAAAGGATTCAGAAAAATTTTTATGGCAAGGCATGGAAGAGAAGTTCAAATTTCACCTAGTGGCCTGGGATAAGGTCTGCACCCCAAAATCCATGGGAGGGCTGGGCATAAAAAATATTGAGAAAATGAATGAGGCACTCATCGCTAAGATGGGCTGGAGATTGCTATCTAAGAAACAGCCCTGGATTGATGTTATTAAAGAAAAATACTTGAATCAACAAGCTGTCTACTCCTATCTGCATGAAGAACAACTACCCAATGGTTCCATTTTTTGGAATAATCTGGTCAAGAGTAGAAACTTCATCAAGCAGGGCAGCAAATGGAAAGTGGGGGATGGCAGTGAGATAAACTTCTGGGAGGATAACTGGTTCAGTGACAACCTCTTGGAGAGATTTGGGACAGCTAAGGACAGCCTTATAAGCAAGTATGGAACTAAAGTCAAGGACTATATTGAAGGAAATGGCACCAACAAGACTTGGAAAAGACTTTCTATGGAACGAATTGAGCTGAAACAAATTACTTCCTCCCTTCAGGATCTTTTAGACCTCTTCCCTTTAAGTCAGCTGAATTCCAAGGATGAGCTGGTTTGGAGCAATTCACAAGATGGGAAATACTCAGTCAAATCTGGTTATACCAATCTTTCTCACAGTAACCAATCTGACTTTAACTGGAACAAGATCTGGATGCCTGAGTTAACCCCCAAAATAAATTTTTTTCTTTGGCTGGCCATCAGAGGTAGAATTCTCACCACTGACAATTTGATGAGAAGAGGATTTATAATTCCTAATTGGTGCCACCTTTGTAGGAATGACTATGAAGACATTAGTCATCTGTTCATACATTGTGCTTATGCCAATAGAATTTGGAGCTTTGTTCTTTCTAAATTTGATGCTCTTTGGGTGTTGCCGAAGAACCTTAATCAGCTATGGAATCAATGGAACCCACCATTCAGACATTGTGCTATCAAAAGAATATGGAAATTAGCAATCCCACACTTAATCTGGAGGATTTGGAAGGACAAAAATAATATCATTTTTAGAAATAAGAAGCAGAATTATAAAATCAGTATTGGAAAAATTTCTCAAGGTATCAAAGAGGACATGGCCAGATTTAAACCCCCCAAGAACAAGTGTTATCCTGAGAATGAAGAGCACATTTTATCTAATTGGCACATTGGAAATTGGAGCAACCCTGGGAATAGTGTAGATAGATCTTTGATTAAATGGCATCCTCCTGACTCTAATTGGTACAAGCTGAACTTTGATGGCGCCTCTAAGGGAAACCCTGGGACAGCAGCTGGAGGAGGAGCAATACGAGACCACAAAGGTAATTTGATTGCTGCTTATGCTGGAAAAATGGGAATTCAAACCAATCATTTTGCCGAAGCACTATCTGCTCTCTGGGGCTTGAGAGTTGCACGGGCTCAAAATATTCAGAACCTTATTGTTGAAGGGGACTCCCTTAATATCATTAAGCTTCTTAATCAGTCCTCATCTCCCAGTTGGAGTATTAAAGACTTTATCTCTGAATCCATAAGCATTTGCCACACCTTCAATAGTATCAGAATCATACATACTTACAGGGAAGGCAACAATCTGGCGGATGCACTGGCCAATTATGGCATTAATATAAATTTTACTGTCTGGGATAATGATAGTATCCCTAATCAGCTTCACAACAGCATCCATGCGGAGCTTCATAAGCAAGCAATCTCTAGAGATAAGCCTTAATCTTTGGAGGAAAATCAAAATCATCAATTCTTTCACACGTGCTGCTTTATTCTATATGGCGAGGCAAATAATATCTTTTTCAAATAATAGCAAGATCTATTTAAGAAACTTCAAGTGGAGTCATCCAGATTTGAAAATCACGCACGCGGGAGGTACAACGGCTGTTGATATCCGGATGCCAAACTCCACGAAAACCGATAATAATTACAAAGTGATTGTTGACAGGGAAAGGGTTTTCACACGCGACTTCCCGCAGGCTCAGTTCAGCAATTACGCAGCCGTTCGTGAGAAGACCAACGGCTACAGTTCCCAGTCTTATGCGATCTTCAACAGTAAGAAACGAACTGTTCTTCACGCTCAGCGGCATTCTGGAATTTGTTGTAACCTGCACACCACTGAGAAGATGGGAGGACCTCCCTGTCAAATTGAGCCGTGCGCGGACCCTGATTGGAAGGAAAACACCGAGCTTTGGAACATTCTCAGCATAGGCGGCTTCACCAGCTTTGTTGAAAGGGTGCAAGGACATGATCAAAGTATTTCAGTACGCTTTGCTAAGGAGTGGAAAGAGAGGACTGTCGACTATGGGGGACAGAAAATTCTTGTCAATGAAGAGCTCATTGCTGAAGCGACCGGTCTCAGCCTGGATGGGTACCGCTTCTTCAACAAAAGGGTTATCAAAGAAACTGAAGAAAGAAGATTTGTGGAGGAAGATGAGAAGCTTATTTTTAGCACAGCGGGTCTGCTTGTAAGCTCAATTCCATCACCGTTTGATGAAGTCACTCGCATGATGATTCGTTTCATCTCCTTGGAAGGTAGGTTTGTTACTGTCCCAGCTAAGCATCTCATCTTTTTAAACCACTTCCGTAGGAATAGATTGGTTTGCTTCCCTCATTATCTTTTAAACTCTCTTGAGCACTCCATTTTGGAGTTCCAGAAGCATACCCGGCGGTTCCCTTGCATCAAGGGCTTATCTTGCTAATTCACAAATACTGCCTTCTCAAGTACCCCGGTCTTCCTTCCTCTCCTAGCCCGGCTCCGATGGGCTCCGCTGCTGCCAGTCCTGCTTCTCCTGCTGCCTTTGCTGCCCTTGCTGCTGCCCCTGCCACCGTTGCTACTACCCCATGCCGGCTGCACATGTCTCTCCTTCTATTCCTCCTACTGCTCCTCCTGCCACCCACCTCGCCTCTACCTCTAAACGTCCACTCACCAGGGCTTCTAGGAGACTCAACCTTGAGACTCTTGCAGTAGGGAAAGAGCCTCTTGATCTTGACATTGCACGTGACCTGCTAAACATAAGTAGTGCCGAGTCCCCTGGGAAGCACGAGATGGATAACTCTTCCAAGAGACCGGAGGCCTTAGAGGCCGATAAAAATGTTTGAAGGATGAGGTCAAAACCTAGCTAAGCAAAAAGGTAAGAAAAGCATGGAGGGGGAAGGGAGCATTGACAATAGTCAGATTGAAGACATATACAAAAAGCTGACCTCCTTGGACTCCCGCCTTGGGAAGGCTAAGACTAGGCATGATTACAACATTTCCGCCTTTAGGGCCATTGAGGAATTCATCGTGGGGCATGCCAAAAGTGTTTCCAACCTCAGCGGTGTCCCGGCTGCACTTTGGGGCAATGAAAAAGAGAGCAAAAGAACCATCGAGGAGCTCGATAAGACGGATGCTGCCCACATGACCGCTTTGGGTATGTTTCATGCTTGGAAAAAAGTCAAGATCAGTGTTGATCAAGCAGCCAAGAAGTAGTCCTGCATGCTTCTACTGCACTCTTTTGTTATTCTTACTGTTTCTTGGCTGTCGGGTTACTGTTTTTTTGCTGATGTTTTGCTGTTAAGTCTCGCTTGTGTAGCTGTTTCTGGGCTACGTGGAATTTCATTGTATTACCTGGACTTGGTTAGTCCTGCTATGTTTCTCACTCTTATTCCGGCTTAAAGGCCTTATTTTGTATTCAAGGGTATAGTCCCTTTCAAAAAACTATTTGCCATTATTAAAAAAACATCACAGATTTAGCAAGACACTAAGAAATATAAATATCATATTATGAGTTATTTTGTAGCCGGGGAGGGGATTCATCTGACTCTTTCTCATTCAGGCGTCAGAGAAATGGATAGCACCTTCATTAAGGATTTGATCTATCCTCACTACTTTAGGTTTTTCCTGTCAACCAGGGTGAGAGGACCCATTTTGTAACCTTTGTCGGTGAAGCAGAATGAATATATCCTTCTTTACACAAATGTGAAAGGAGACCCTAAGAAAATATGATCAATGCACCACAATTTAACTCTCACAAGTTGTCACTTCTAAATAATGGTGATATTTTCTAAAAAAGGCTAAAGGTTACTAAAGACATTATGGAATCCTGATTTCTTCTGCATATTTTGGCATTAGAATTTATACTTTTGTGGACATACATGGAAAACAGAGGTAGTTCATGTGGGATTCATTATTTTTTTGAATAATTTTGGTGGGATATTAAGCAGGATAAACTTAATTATGCCATATCTTTGAGAAACTTCACAACAATTGGAAAACTAAATGACAGAAATTTTCAGAATAGCTAAAATATTCCTTCAACCAGAAGGTGTGCATCAATGAAGGCCAAGATTTGCACGGTTTCACACAATCTCAAAGAATTTAACACAAATGCTCAAGCTAAAGACTCAATTAAACATTAAGACCCTTGGTTCCCATGCCTAAGATACATTCAAAGGCTTACAGACAATCTTTATCAACAAAATGACAGTAAAGTGATTTTAAATTGTTTATCACATTACAAGATGAAGGCTCTTCTAGTAATGAAATTGCAAATGCCACTAAAGTGTCACAGGGACGAGATCCTATGTGATTCAGAGGGATTTTAACACAAGGTTGCAATAGGAACAAAAAAAAACTACTTGCAGATATTATGAAATAAAGAAGACACAAATTGCCCCAAGATTAACACAAATTACTTCAAAATTGATTACATTCATCAACAGGGGAAAGTTTCTTTGAACAGTCTTAGATTTTGTCAATGGTTGTACACTCACAACCAACTTGACATGATTGAAAATCTAAAACACAGGAAATTAACAGGTTTCTCAGATGGTCTCTCAGGAAGATGGGCTTTCTCAAAATTCTCTCTTATGAATTTAACCCCCGACCTTTTGCAAGAGTATTCTTATTACATTTATACATTTCACTCGCTCACTCATCCTAAATTTCCCCCAAAAAAGAAGAATATTTGAGGAATCTTTGCTTCTTACCAATTTGTCTCGAAAGTGATGTTTAAAAATTTCCACCCGCACCGCCAGTGGAAAAAATCATGAACGATCACATTTCTCAAACCCTCAACTGATGACTGGGATGCCATACCAAAACTTTTTGAAATTCCTTCTAATCATTCTTATTCTGTTGTGCGAGAAATCCCCATTTTAATCATTTTATGGTGGCTCTGAATAACTAGATCTAACAAGAAATCCTTTTCACCCTCGAGGAAACACCTTGATAAATGAATCCCCTCACATGGGCACCTACATTCATGTCTTTGAAAAATGAGTGTTCGTGCATGGATTATTCCACATACCTGTGTTATGAGTCTGATTTATAAGAAAAACAATGCACATTAAAACCTCTAGGAGTCTTGGAGCAAAAAAGGTAGAAAAAATCAAAAGTAATGCACAACAACCATTGATTTTTCCCTTTCAATATTAATATTAGAGTCTTCCACGTGTTTCCTTAACGCAACTACAAATGAGAAGTGCAGAGGAAAGTTTCCAAACAAGTGCGGGCCTTACACTTGCCCTAGGCCCAAGAAAATCACCTTTTGGCCTTTGAAAAGTCTCAATATAAAAAGGAGCTAGTGGAAGCCTCCACGTGTCTCAATGGCACACTTTTTATATGGTGCCCAAAAGTGGAGACCCTAAATAAGTGTGGGCTCACCACATGTCTCAGTCTGAGTAGAGTTGTTGAAAATTTTTAAGGACCAGTGGAAGGTGCCATGTGTCTAGGGTCCGAGATAGTTTTCCTTGGCCATTGAAAATTCCAAGCAAGGGCAGAGTGAGCGGAAGATTCCACGTGTCCCCATGGTGCTCTTTCAAAAATAAAATTTAGGGAAGGTTCCCAAATAGGCATGGGCCCTCCTTTTGGCGCAGGCCTTAGAAAGTTTCTTGAAAAGTTTAAGTATAGAGAGGAGTCAACGGAAGCTTCCACATGTCTCCTTGGCACAAATTTGAGATGGTGCCCAAAAGCGGAGACCCTAAACAAGCACGGGCTCACCACATGTCCCCTTGGTGCAATCAAGGTAGGACCCTGAGGTGGGTCCTCAAATGAGCGTAGGCCCTCCATGTGTCCATGGTCTGAAAAAGCTACATCGGTCACATGAAAAAAATGTCTAAGTCTAGGCAGGGCTAGCGAAAACCTCCATGTGTCTCCCTAGTGCAACTCCAAAGGTCAAACCGAGAGGAAAATTTTTAGATGAGTGTAGGCCCTCCACATGGACAAGACTTGAGTTGAAGTGGGCCTTAAAGTTTCAAAATTCCCCATTGAGCCACATCCAATCAGAAAGAACCATGTTTCCACAAATATTGGGACAAAATTTGACAGGGAAAACAAAATGTGAGTTTGGAAAAAATAGAAGGAAGGGGAAAAACCCGAGTTTACGCCCAAGTTAAAAATTCTTTCACATGGATAGAGGAATGGAAAATACATTATGTATTTAAAGTGATCCTCAACCAAAGGAAAATATTGATCATGGCAACCAAATGGAGGAGAGAGCTTTCACGCATAAATACGAGGGGATATAAAAATACGACAGAGCCCACAAATTGAATAATTATAAGGAAAAATGAGGCGAGATCAAATTGAGAACCAACAGAGTAGATGAAGAAAATTAATGTAAACATATCGATGTGGGATTCATTGGCTATCCCAGGACAAAGAGACCTATTGCAAGCTGCTATGGAAAATTGGTCAACATCAAATCAACCACCCCATCAACAAGAAAACGTGCTCACAATTTCAGCTCAACAAGGATAAAATCAAGGAAGCCATCAAGGAAAAAATTTGAAGCCACCACCATTCTACATTTCACTGATCATAAGAGATAAGTTGGTACTTAATTGCATGATTGATTCAGGAGCAAGTACCTCAATCATGCCAAAACAGATAGTTGATCAATTGGGCCTTCAATATGAAGTCATCTCTAAAGGTGTGGTGAAATTGAAGGGAAAAAATAACAACAGTTGGAATAATCAAATATTTGAGCCTCACATTGCATGCATGTCCCAATGTGACCGTCTTATAAGATGTATCAGTCATAGACTTTCCACCACTCTTTTCCTTGTGTTTGTCAAGAGACTTCACGACTAAAATTGGAGGCTATTTGTTTGTTGATTGGTCACACATGCTATTCAGAATGAGGTATGGATCTAAGGCTATAATAAGATCTAAGCCCATTGCAAACTTTCACATAGAACCTCATACGCCAAATCCAATCAATGAAAATTATTCAGCCTTTGATCAAGAGGATTACCCAAGCACTCATGAAGTAAACACCAAGGTCGGATGTATTACATACTTGACTCTCGATGAATGGGCAAAAAAATTCATGCTTTTGACCCTTACAAAGAAATGGAATAATCTGAATTAGGAGTTTATTGTTTGCATGAAGGGAATCATCCTCTCCATAGCATCACCAAGCCAAACCACAAGGATGATAATGAGGTATGCAAGTTATTCTTTGATGGCTCGAGAAGTAAACAAGGTGCCAAAGGAGGAGCTATGCTTGTTTCACCACAAGGTATGAAATATTACTCATCTTTCTATTTCTAGTTTTCTTTCTCAAACAAAACAACTGAGTATGAAGCCTTAATTCACGGATTGCAATGGGCAAGAAAGAGAGGTATAAAAAATTTGCAAGTATTTGGTGATAGTGAGCTGATTGTGAACCAACTCAGAGGAAAAAATTCCATGATCTGTTTAATAACTACAAAAATCAGGTATGGGATCTCATTGAATATTTCAAGCTTTTGGCATCAATTCCATCTCAAGAAAGAAGAATGAAGCAGCAGATAGACAATCACGAAACATTTGATGTTGTAGAAAGTATCAAAAGTGAGAAATCTCATCCCCATATCAAAGTGGTTGTAAGAACAGATGTTCAATATAATAATACAAGTTGGCAAGTCTTTGAGAATGATCAACAAATTGTCAATTTTCTACAAGAAGAAGTTGAGTTCTCTGCCATAAACCAAGACAAGTTGGAACATCAGTATGGTGACCAAGTGGTACAATTGAGAACTAATAAATTACCAAAAGGTCTTGTAACTTTGGAGTCAATCTTCAACCCAAATGATCAGTTCTGGAAAGAAAAGACAAACATTCAGGTAAAAGGTGAAGATTCAGAGCCCATTCCAGTAGATGAAGGTAAGACATTGCAAATTGGAAATGTAAGTACCCCATAAGAGAAATCTTAATTTGTTCAACTTTTTCAAGAATTCCTAGATGTCTTTACTTAGATTTATAAGGACTTAAGAGATTTCAACCCAAAGTTGGCACAACATACTATTGAGCTAGATTCGAATCCAATCCTATTAGACAGAAGCAAAGGCTGGTGAACTCCCACATTGAACCTCTCACGAGGAAGGAGTTGAAAAAAATGATTGAAGCTAGCATCATCTTCCCCATCAAACATTCGATTTGGGTTGCAAACTTGGTGCCAGTGAGGAAGAGAAATGGAAAAATTAGATTGTGTGTAGACTTTCATGATCTAAATAGAGCATCACTCAAGGATCATTATCCACTTCCATCAATGGAACAAATCTTGCAGGTTGTAGCTGGTTCCAAAGGTTTTCATTACTAGATGGCTACTCAGACTATAATCAAATAATGGTGAAAGAAGAAGATCAATTCAAGAAAGCCTTCACTATGAAATGGGGCACATATGCTTACAAGAATATTCCATTTGGATTGTCAAATGATGGAGAAAATTCCAGCGAGCTATGGATATGGCATTCAAAGGCTTAATCAACAAGGTAGTGTTGGTATATCTAGATGATATCACCGTTTCTCAAAGAATGTAGTAGACCACCTCTTTCACCTCAGGAAAGTATTTCAAAGGTGTAGAAGGTTTGGAGTGTCATTGAATCCAAATAAGTGTGTATTTTTGGCACACGAGGGAAAATTGTTGGGCCACATTGTCTCAAGAGAAGGGTTAACAATTGACCCTGAAATAAATATCTCCAAAGCTTCTTGGGAAGGATAAAATTTGTCCATAGATTTGTACCTGATTTTTCCACTCTTGTGAAGCCTTTAACAATGATGTTGAAGAAGAGCCTTGCATTCAAATGGATAGTAGAAGGCAAAGAGAGTTTTGATGCTATCAAGCATGCAATATCACAAGCCCCAACTCTTATTAACCCAGAATTTTTAAAGGACTTCATGTTGTATGATTTTGGAGGGTCGAACATAATCTCAACTATCTTGGTAGAACTAAATAGAGAAGGTTCAGAATAGCCCATGGCATTCTTTAGTCAAAGCTTAGAAGATTATGAAGTAAGGTATTCTTTCATTGAAAATCATGTCCTTGTTGTCATTAGGAGTTTGAAGAAGTTCATAAAATTGGTCTCGAATAATAAGATTCAATTGCTAGTGTCTCATGTTGGTGTCAAATACTTTCTCCTAAACAAGGATTTGAATGAGAAAAAAGTAGGTTGGATCACCCGTGTAATGGAGTATGATATTGAAATCAAGGTGACCAATCTGGTTCGTGGCAAAGGTTTGTGTGAGTAGCTCACTTCTAAACCACATGATGAGTCAAAAGGAGAAGAAGAGGTTGTCCTGCTATTACAGAATGAGCAAGAACATCCATGTTGAAGCACTCATTCCATGTTGGACTCAAGACTTGGTGCATTATCTCCAGACATTTTTGTGCCCTCTAGAATTGAGAAAAGCAAAGAGAAGATACTTTAGGTTACAAGCCATTCCATATGTGCTTATTGACAATGTCTTATTCAAGAAAGACATCAACACTATTATGTTGAGATGCATTGGAACATGTCAAATGGGGAAGATATTACATGATTTCCATGATGGAGAAGCAGGAGGCCAATTTACTCCATGAGTAACAACTCTCAAGATCATGAAGGCTGGTTACTATTGGCCTATGGTGTTTAATGATTACTACGCATGGATCAAGAAATGCTAAAAATGTGCATTTTTCACAGGGAAGGAATTGTTAGCAACACTACCTCTTCGTCCAATTTTAGTAGATCAGCCATTCATGAAATGGGGATTGGACTTCATCAGAGTTATCAATCCAAATTCAAGTCATGTCCACAAGTGGATACTTATGGCAACAGACTATTTCACCAAGTGGAATGAAGCAGTGGCACTTAAGGAGGTGAATGAATCCAACATTTTGGGTTTCTATGAAGAGATAGTCATAAGGTTTGGTATCCCCACCAATATCATATCAGATAATGCTTTGGCATTTCTCGAAACAAAAATCATTGAATGGGCTGTCAAGGATGGTATATACCTCAGCACTTCATCAAACAATTACCCTCAAGGTAATGGCCAAGCAAAGTTTACAAATAAGAACCTACTAAGAATCATTAGAAGAAATCTGGCTGAGAATTAGCGAACTTGGCACACAAAGCTCAAATCAGCTCTATGGGCTGATAGAATCACACCCAAAAGGTCTATAGGTAACTCTCCATTCAAACTTGTATACGGAAATGAATCAATTCTACCCATATCACTTGAGTTGGCAGCATTAGAACTCATGAAAAAACTGGAACTAGCTAAGTTTGAGCCTATGGAAATTAAGTATGCAGATCTAATGGAACTAGAAGAAGTAAGAGAAAATACAATGCAGACCATGGAAAAAGATCAAGCACTGATCAAGAGGAGCTTTGAAAAGAAAGTTAAGGCTAGGGCATTCCAAGTTGGAGACTGGGTACTGAAGTGGGATGTTGATCGTGCAAAGCCAAGAAAGCATTCCAAGTTTAATGCCATATAGAGTGGCCCATACATTATCACTAAAAGCAAAGATAACAATTCCTTCCTACTGGCTAAATTGGATGGTGAAGAATTAAAGATTCCATTCAATGGAATCTATCTCAAACGTTGCTACTAGAAGAAGAATTACTCACCTTTGTACATATTAGTCTAGGATTTCCAATTCCTCCAAGTGCTTGTGCACATTTCTGCTATTGTTACAATAGGTTTCATTTCCCTAAGTGTTGGTGCACATGCTCTATTGCTTCTAGTATATGTTTTGTATGCGTTCATCAAGCTTTTGAAGGGGACTTCTGCTATAGAAATCTCATAGTTTCCTGCAATAGTTGTAAAGTTTAGGTTCAAATAAATGCAGAGAACCTAAAATAGATGTTGAGGCAACATTCATAGATACTCATCATTCAGTCCTATGGATAACAACTGTAGAAATGGATGAGATCCAGTTTTCAAGCAATTTCCTACTCTCATAAATTGTATTTCAAGACTCTCTTATCAAATTGAGAGTGCAAGCAGCGAAGGTAGTTCCGGGTTTGGAAGAAGTGTTTAAATTACTCAAGGATGAAGATTTTTAAAGCCTTAGATCATATTTTAGATCACCCATAGACTCCATGCCCAAATGGATAGCTATACGTAGCTTGTCATACTTCATCGGATAGGTAGATAACCCCGCTTAGTCACCAAATTGTTATCCCAAATTCACCCCTCAAGGTGAATTGGATAACTTACATGATTCTTTAGGATCAAGTAAGTTGAAATGGTTCGAGGGCCAAAAATTTGGATTTTTGGGGTACCTCTCCTCTTTTCTCTAACTCCCCTGTCCAATAAAATCCAACGAGTTAGTAAAAATCACAAAAATCTGAAAAAATGAGGTTGCATGCCTATTTTAATGCAAATCGGGTCTGAGAGTTATAGATGGAACCAAGGTGGATCATACCAAGGTTCATCGTACAAAATTTAGGCCTAAAATGATAAGGAGGCAAATCAATTATGTAAAATAAGATATTTCTATCCTAGACGGTCCACAGGACATCAAGACAACTGGGACCCGCAAAGCCAAAATTGTGGATTTCAAAAGAATCGGCGAATTCGGGTTGAAATGTCCTAAGCCACACACGAGACACTAGACGCATGAGAACACATAAAAAAATTTCCACAGGGAGAAGGAATCAAAAAATTTGGGTACATTTGGCCCAGGCGGTCCACGGGATGTTGGGACATGAGTTCGCCAAAAATCTAAAAAATCCAATCACAAATCAATACGGGTAATGCAGAGGTCAACAACCCTTACGGCGTGGTCAACGAGGGACAGATGGATATCAAAAGTTGTAATCGCTGCACCAAGAGGGAATCGGAAAAAGTGGAGAAAGGAGGCCCAGAAGTCCAAGTACGCGTGGGACATGAGTTCCCCCAAAAGCCAAAATATCCACATACAAAGGAAAATTTACGGCCTAACCCTTCCGAACTTCAAATGGCCATAACGTTTGACCCCGAGCTCCAATTTTCATGAAATTTGACTTTCTGGAATGAGCACGACATCCTCTACGCCACAGAAACTAGATTTTTTTAATTTTGATGAAGTTAGGTGTATGAAAATAAAGGAAATATCTCCAGCCCTAGTTAATCAAACACTCAGTCCCGTCAAATGACAAACAAGTCTAGAAAACCCAAAATAGCTGCCCGCACTCAAAAGGCAATAACTTCTACAATTCTCAATTAAAATGCAAAAAATTGGTTCCATTGGAATTTTGGTTCCAATCCCAATGTACAAAAATCAAGAAAACTAGAATTTTATGAAGAATCAATGGTGAATTTGTAGAAAACGTGCCCAAGCTCATAACAATGTTTTATTTGGTAGCTGTGATGCATTAACGAAGCATGGGCTGACATGTTTTACTACTGCAAGTTATGGGATAGCATGGGGGCCTTTTGCAAGAAACATACCATCATTTCAATCCATTTATGACATCTTACAAGTGGTGAGAGGACAAATTTCAGGATTTCCATTTTTCTCTCTCTCTTCTCAAATTTCTATTAATTGGAGTGTTGGGCTCATTGTAAAGGGAGATAGTTTTGAGTAGCGTAACTCTATCAAATTTGTTTTATAAAGACAATGTGCTCCAGACCCTTGTAGTGGACTTCTTACATGGTGATCCAAGCCCTTATCTTGTAATATATTGGATTGTTCATACTTATGAAGCAATAGATGCAAGTTTATGGATGTATCTTCCCATGTTGTGTTTGTTGCATTATATTTTCCCTTTCAAACTCATTGTAAATATATTGTGTTTATTTATACTCTTGCAGGATTCATTATCATTGTGCATGTATGGAATATTTTTGTGAATGCATTTACTAGATTGTGGAGAACTGTTATCACCCCTTCTAGTATGCTATTTGCTCTTATTTTCACACATTGGAAAGTTATCCTCATTTCCTCCTTTTCAGGTGTATAACCACTTTAGTGTAGGCTTTGTTTTCATGCACTCACTTTCCCTGGTCCCTTGGAAAGTTATATTAGGATTAGATAGATTTTCCTGCATTAGAGTATATTGTGGCAAGTAGTTTAGGAGTAAAAACAACTTTCTCTGGAGGTCTATCTCAAGTAGAAAGTCCCACAACTTGGAGATAGTACCTATGTTATCCAATCGCATTGTGAGCTCTTTGCACACACACTTATGCAAACCGTAGGGTGTTGTGATTTAGTGATAACAATATGATATGGCTAGCGCCAAAGCATTGATGTTGATTATGTTGAGTATCACCGATGATGTGCAACCGCATGTTTTGGATGCAGATAAACTACAGAAACATGAGATAAGTTAGCAACCATCTTTGAGGTGAAGAATCATACTAAGATACTCCATATTTAGTAGAAATTACACACCTTGTCTATGGGGTCAGATGAGAAATTTGAGGAGTTGTTATGTCAGGTGACTGAGCTATGAATGGAATTATTAGCATTCGGTGAGATGGTAGAAGACAATATTCTAGTTCCGATCACCTTGAGGTCACTCCCTTCTTAGTTTCGAGTGTTTGTTATAACACTCAATGTATCTAAATGGAAAGTGACATTTAAAGAACTCATGAACTTGTTACAATAGGAAGAGGCCATCAATTCAATCTAAGATGAGGCCCAGGACAAAGCCATTTTCTCAAAGACACATCATGGCTAGAAGAATTAGAGGTCCCCCAGACAAGAAAACTCAAACACATCAGAATGAACAAGAGAAAGCTCAAAATTTAAAGAGGTGGTGTCAAATCTACAAAACCAACACTCATGACACTGATCACTACTAGTACAATGGCTTGAAACAAGGGTCTTGAATAAAAAAAAAATCCAGGTGAAATGATTTTCAAAAATGAAAATGACGTCCCCATCGAAGAAATCATAAGGGACATCTCGTAGCCCAACAAGATGATGACTCTGACAAGGAGACACCAAAAGGATCCAATTATGGTAAGAACCTCATGGTAGTATCCCAGACTTTACAACCCACGAAGAGAGTATGGTTGATATACTTGGGTGCCAGTAAGTATATGTCAGTGACAAGAATTTGTTTGATTCAATGAACAAACAACCCACTAGAGATTGGGTTTAGATAGTAGATGACAAAGAGTACATTGTAGAATGAATAGGCCAAGTTACCATTCCTCTAGGACCACGAAAATGTATTCTTACAAAGGTATTATATGTTCCTCGATTGAATAGAAACCTCTTATCAGTAAGTCAACTCTTGAATCATCATCTAAAGGTAGAATTTCTTGTTCAAAATGGCATCAAATCATGCTTGATCTTGCAATAAGGTACTATTATTGCTAAATATTTTTAAAAGATAAGTTATTTGCTTTAGATATTGTTTCATCTTCTACAGTAAATTTATCTCGTGTCAATAGTAGAATCTACTACCCTATGGCATTACCGATATGGTCACTTGTCTATTAGATCTTTGCACCAGTTGAGTTAAAAATAAATGGTATGTGGACTTCCCAAGTTGTCCAGTTCCTTGCCTATTTGCCCTGGTTGTCTTGCAGGAAAACAACATAGGGATCCATTTAAGGTGAGCACCTTCCATGCCAAGAAGCATTTGGAAGTAGTTCAAACTGATCTAAATCGATCATTTCTGTTTCCTTTTCAAGATACCAGTACTTCCAATTATTCATGGATGACTAATCTTGAAAGATGTGGGTGTTTTTCTTGAAGAAGAAGAGTGAAGCCCTTCATAATTTCCAGATCTTCTATTAACATGTTACAAAGGAGACCGACAACCTCTTCTTCTACTCCACTCAGATCGAGGGGGGGAATTCACATCAAAGAAGTTCATGGCATTCCTAAACCAATAAGGCATTAAGCAGAACCTTACTGCTCCCTACACACCCCAATAGAATGGCATTTTTGAGTGAATCATCACAAAGTGGTGGAGATGGCTAGCTGCATGTTATCAGCAACAAATCTATAGGATCGATATTGGGATGAAGTAGTATAGAAAACTATTTATCTTCTCAACAGGGCACCAAAAAATATTATACAAGATAAAATGCCAGAAGAGGTATGGAGTGGTAAAAATCCATCAATTTCTCATTTATGAGTATTTGGTTACACATCATATATGCATGTCCTAGCTCAGAAGAGAAAGAAAGTCAAGCCAAAGACACTCGTACATCCTATTGGGCTATAACACTACCTCAAAGGCTTACTTGTCTCATGGATCCTCAGACAAAGAAAATCTACAAGATTCAGACATAGTTTGTGATGAGTCATCCTTTGACTCAGTAGTGCCAACGAAAGAACCATTACCAACCACCTCTCACCGAATAGTCTCCAAATTAGATGATGAGGGAAAGGAGACTACTCAAAGAAAATATGAGCTGCAAGGGGAGCTAAATGTTGACCTTGGATAGCTAGAGAATGTTACTCCACATCCATCCCCACATCAACCAAACAGTTCTTCACAAAAGCATCTAAGTTCTCATACGAAGTGACTAAAACCACCATCAAAGACTTTTATTTGCAACAACTCCCAAATACTTCATCAGGAGTTAGAAAATAAATAAGGTAAATTTTACACTCATGAGTACATTGATTAATAACTCCAAGCCTAATAATGTTCGTAAATCACTCAGTCAACCTCAGTGGAAAGAAACCATGGATACAAAATATGACTCACTCATGCAAAATCAGACATGGGAGCTTGTCAATCTGCCTACAGGGAAGAATCCCATAGGATGCAAATGAGTTTTCAAAACAAAATATAAGGCAGATGGATCCATTGACAAACATAAAGCATGACTTGTAGCAAAGGGATATGCTTAGAAAGATGGCATTTACTATGAAGAAAATTTTCACCCATTCTGAAGATCAAGACCATCAAAGTTATTTGTGCACTAACAGTATAAAGGGATGGAAACTTCAATAGATGGACGCCAAGAGTGCTTTCCTTAATGGTGATCTGAAAGAAGATGTGTACATGACCCAACCTAAAGGATTTGTTGATGAAAAGTATCCTCATAAGGTATCTCATCTCATCAAATCATTGTATGGAATTAAAAAATCTCCAAGGGCATGGTACTTTAAGATAAATGATCATATTTTACAGCATCGGTTCACTCGTAGCCCCTCGGATTCTAATTTGTAAATAAATAAGGTAGGAAAAGAAATTGTCATTCTTGTTGTGTATGTGGATGATCTTGTGATCATTGACAATTCAAAAGACTAGTTTGATATTGTGAAGAATGATCTCAAAAGAACCTTCGACATGACATATTTGGGGCTACTACATTACTATCTTGGCTTGGAGATATGGAAAAAGAAAAATCAAATTTTTATCTCCTAGATTAAAGTATGCCAAGACACTCCTGGAAAAGTATAGAATATCCGAATGTAAACATATATCTTTTGGTTTTTAAAATGGCACTTTAACAAAACCAAAGTCAGGGTACAACAAGTCCCTCCTCTTTATGGGAGAGGTTCCCTTATTTAAAGAAAGCAACAAAGCTTATATAAAAATGTACAACTTTCATCTTAAGGCTAGACTTCTGACATCTTGAAATGTTTTTTACCAAAATATCTTATCAATACAAATGAATGGAAGAACTGAAGAAAGGAAAGAGAAAAATATAACATTACTTTTAGGAAATATAGATAGCAGAGTATAACCTTATACATATTGAGAAAATGTCATACAGAATAGAATCATTCTCATTCAAAACATAAGATATAATTCCATAGACACAAATTTATAGAAATCATATCAATAAGAACACAAATTTTTATTATACGAAGATAAATGATCCAAAAATTTCAAGCAAGCAAGAAGAGAATACAGATGAAGATATAGAGAAAGGGGAAATTCTTCTGTATTGATTGCTTTCGATTCTATTTACACTTCAAAAGTATCAGAGTCCAACAACTACAATGAGTCAAGCTCTTACATTTATAGATGAAGTGAAGAGAGGAGAATAAGAGAAGGAAATAAATCTGATTTGGAAGCTCAACCACCAACCATCAATGCCCTGCAAATTCTCTTACAATCTGTCAAGTATGGTTCTTCATGTCTTTGGCATGCTGAAGAAGGAAGGATGGAAGATCAAATCAATTTTTGATCTAATTGAAGTAGTCCAATCACATATTAATGACACAAAATATGTTTTCAGGATTTTCACCAAAATCAAGATATCCAGTCGGTTCTCCATGTCTGTTTGGCATGTTGGAGAAGGAAGGATGGAAGATCGGATCAAATCTGATCTGTTTGAAGCAATCAGATCACATATTAATGGCATGAAAGATATTTTCAAGATTTCTAACCATCAAATCCTAATAAAAACAATATTTTATGCTTTCATGGGGTAGAGGAGACCAAGATCTTTCCAAGTAATATAATTTTTTTTTGAATTTCAAGCACTGGAGAAAAAGTTATGCTCATTTGAATATTTGAATCGAATCCGTACAAAAATGGTGAAAATGTGATTTTCACAAAATAGATCTACGGGCAAAATTGAAATTGTGCCTTTAGTGAAAAATATGCAAAGTGAAAAAGTCTCCCTTAAACCCTGTAGACCTAAATTCACTTTTGATATAGGTCTAACACGTGGCATCGTCTGTGGGCCTGCTCTATTTCATTTGTATTATGCCTAAGTCCCTCTCATTGGTGAAGACATTCTTCCTGACCCAATACATGTGGAGGGCTGGTGCACATTTGGAATTTCCCCCCGAACTTTTGCTTTTGAAAGAGTGCTGATTAGAAGTATGGAGTCTTCTGTAGACACTGGACTTTTCAATGGCCGGCTCTGTCCCCTCTTGATTCTGACCACGTGGAGAGTTGGCGCTCGTTTGGGGACCACCTCCATATTTTAACCTTGAAGATGCGCTGAGATGACGCGTGGAAGCTTCCTTCAGCCTATCCCAAGCTTGGAATTTTCAATGGCCGGTGTCCCCTTTTCAGACCTGGGACACATGAAGGGCTGGCGCTAGTTCAGGGTCTCTCTTTGGGCCATGCCTTTGAAGTTTTGTCGATGAGGCATGTGAGAGTGTGCACTCACGTAGGATCCTAATTTGAACTTGGATTTTATAGGTGCATCATTGGGACACGTGGAGGCTTCCGTCGGCTCTTTATACTTAATTGATTTAACAGATGGCTTTATCCTTTCAGACTCTAACCACGTGGAGGGCCTGTGCACATTTGGGGTCTCTGTATTTGTGCACCATACCCAAAAGTACACCAAAGAGACACATGGATTCTTCTGTGGTCCTTCTATACTTAGTCGATTTAGGCCTCGATTGAAAACTGCCTTTCTCTATTTTGACTTTCGATGCGGGCTCAACATTTGACTTTATCCCTTGGCATGAGCGGTCCCACAGTTCACTTTATCACTTTATGCCTTTTATGGAAACAAAGAAAAAATTCCTAAAGTGATCTGACAACCCACCTCTTCACTTTGACTTTTCAACAGCTATTCGATACATGGCTTCAGTGGAGTTGTGGCTCATTTTTGTAACTTTAATCCTTTTGGAAATAAAGCCAAAATTCCCATAAAGGCCCCGACGACCCGCCTTCCTACTTCAACTTAAAAACGGACACATGTCCTTTTGCGGGCTTAGGAATTCTTTTATAATTTTACACCCTTTTTTCCATAATGCATCAAAACACAAAAAGGGCCCATGTTTCCACCATAGCTCGATTCGGCCAATCAAGATCCTTTGGGCCATGGGGCCAATTTGATACTTTTGTAAAAATAACAAAAGTGACAAGTTCACCAAATAAACCCGCCACACTGCATCCAATCAGAGATGTCAACATATCTGTGGACATTGGAAAAGAAATTGACAGGGAAGATACACTCGTCATTCATAAATGTAGAAAAATATAGAGGAGGGAAAAAAACTCCACCCTTCACGCTTGAAAAACAAATTGGTCCTTCATGGAAAGAATAACTGTAAACAATACCAGAGTCGATGCAATCCATGACCATAGAAAAAGGATTTGACAATTTCATTCGAATGGAGGAAACAATTTTCAAACATCGAGAAGGGAAGACAGAAAGTTTAAAGTTTATCAAACCATGCGGACTGCAAGATTTTAAATTAACATGGTGAGATTGTAAATGAGCACCAACTTCTTCAAAGCACAATTTTTTTCTATCTCTCCAGACTTCTCACTCTGCTCAAACATCTCTCAAAGGCACCACCTCAAAATTTTCAAACTTGACTTGAAAAATGAGGGGAATTTTGAGGGTGACAACAACTGGCTCTTTCTAGGGATGACTTGGCTGGGACAGAGGAATGAGGTAAGATCAAGAACCATAGAAATTTTTTTGGGAAAGTAGACCAATGCCTTATCCATTGGGCAAATAGATTCAAAGGTGAAGCAATACAAAAGACAACACATACGAAAGAGAAACAAACCAAAAACAAAACACAGCACACAATGAGGAACAAGAAAGGAAACAAGCCAAAACTGGGAAAGTATATACAAATAAAGAAGAGGATATTTATAGGGGAAAGAAGAATGACTGCATGAAACTTTCACAACTCCAGAGACAGGATGAGAAAAATAAGTACCTTTGTGGAACAACATGGTGAAAGTATGAGGCACCCATGAATTGTAGATGAGCAATTGGGTGTACCAAAATATCATGGGCACACTATGTGGCTTGAAAATAAAATTTGAGGAAAGAATACCATCCAGATAGTGATACTCCATACTAAAAAATTCAGTCCTTATGAAGAATTGAATATCTTCTTGAGGCTCCTCTTCTGTGGATGAATAGTGCCATACAAAGACTTGTACGACCCTTGACTGCCTTCATATTGATTTCTACACATCACAAAACTCTGACAACTAGATCCATGAGAAAATCCAATCCCAATAGTGTCAACTCCCTGTTTTGATGGAATGATGCTAGCATATGAATGAAGATTGCAATTATCACCATGGCACATCTCATGAGAAACATAAACTTCCATTGAATTTTCCTTGTAACCATCTTCAAGAGGAATTTGGAAAAAGGTACTAGATGGTTTACCATTAGGTGTAATCTTGACCATGTTTCTGAAAAACATACCTATTGTTTTTACAAAATCAACACCTGATTCTAGAAGATCATGACTCTTAGGTACAAGTTGTATTGTTGATTTGTCTTCATGATTAGCAAGGAATTGAAATTTTGTCAGACTAAGTAAAGATTGATCAACAACATCATCCTCTTCCTTTTTTTTGCATTCCAAAGGGTGAGCTGAGATAGGACTGTCATAGTTATGAAGAAAATATTCTAGGCATGGCTCTCCATTTTATTTATCTTGAAGGACTGCAAAAAGGTTCATGTGTGCTCATCTCATCCATAGATATAACAGGGGAACTAGTGATCTCATTAATTTCTTCTTCTTCAAGTACAAGAACTTGTTCATCTTTGAGAGAACTTAAAACAACAAGGGGATGGTCTACAATGATCTTCATCTTAGTGCATTGAAATTCTTCAATCATAGGAGAGAGAGGAATCTTGTCCATTTTGTTATGATGAACATCCACTTCCACCAGCATAGGGGCACTTCTTTCAAAACAAGAACATTCAACCTTGGTACATGACATATCTTCTACAAACTCTATTTCAGGTTGAAAGAAAGCCTCAAGTTACTTGTCTTCTTCATTATTTGAAGGAATATTAAATTGACATGCATCAAGTAGATCACAAGAAGACATTCATTAGTGGAATTGAGATAATGATAAGGAATGAATACCTAATCATGGGAAGATTATTGAACTTGAATGTTCTCCTCTTTGTTACAAGGTTTCTCAAATTCATTGATTGAGTGTTCTTCAACTTGTTTGAGAAGCTGCTGTAATGTTTGTGGAAACAATCTTGGATTTACACCTCTGTACAAGTTCTACAGAAACCGAGCATGTTCTGGACTGACTGGAGCTTTACAAAATTAATAGGGAGATCTCCATCATCATCCCCATCAATGTCACTATCACTTGTTGGTGATGTGGGCCAACAAGTGTTCTTCATTTTACCTTCATTTTTGGGAAGGTTCCTAGATCAAGAGAATGAACATGATAGAAGTTCGATCCCCAGTGTATACTATAGAGTCACTAGATCAAAAATTATCTTGAAGTTGTTCTTTTAGAAAGGGATACGTTTGAAATGAAATCCCTAGCAAATTCACCAAAAACTGTTGGGTTTTAAAATGGTACTTTAACAAAACCACAATCAAGGGATAGCAAGTCCCTCCTCTTTATGGGAGAGGTTCCCTTATTGAAAGCAAGAAGCAAAGATTATATACAAATGTAAATTTCATCTTAAGGCTGGACTTCTGACATCTTAAAATGTTTTTTTACCAAAATAGCTTATCAATACAAATGAATGGAAGAACTGAAGAAAGGAAAGAGAAGAATATAACAATACTTTCAGGAAATATAGATAGCAGAGTATAACCTTATACGTACTGAGAAAAGGTGATACAGAATAGAATCATTCTCATTCACAACATAAGATATCATTCCATAGACACAAAGTTCTAGAAATCATATCAATAAGAACACAAAGTTTCTTATTACAAAAGATAAATGATCCATAGATTTCAGGCAAGAAAGAAGAGATAATAAATGAAGATAGAGAGAAAGGGGAAATTCTTCTGTATTGATTGCTTTCAATTCTATTTACACTTCAAAAGTATCAGAGTCCAACAATTGCAATGATCCAAGCTATTATATTTATAGATAAAATGAAGAGAGGAGAAGAAGAGAAGGAAAGCAATCTGATTTGGAAGCTCAGCCACCAACCATCAATGCCCCTACAAATCCGCTTACAATCTGTCAAGTCTGGTTCAACATGTCTTTGGCGTGTTGAAGAAGGAAGGATGGAAGATCAGATCAAATTTGATCTAGTTGAAGCAGTCCGATCACATATTAATGGCATGAAAGATGTTTTCCAGATTTTCACCCAAATCAAGATATCCAGTCGGTTCTCCATGTCTGTTTGGCATGTTGGAGAAGGAAGGATGGAAGATCGGATCAAATCTGATCTGTTTGAAGCAATCAGATCATGTATTAATGGCGTGAAAGATGTTTTCCATATTTCCAACCATAAAATCCTACTAAAAATAATATTTTATACTTCCATGGTGTAGAGGAGACCAAGATCTTTCCAATAGTATAAAATTTGTCAAATTTCGAGCACTAGAGCAAAAGTTATGCTCATTTGAATATTTGAATCGAATCCGTACAAAAATGGTGAAAATGCAATTTTTGCAAAATGGATCCGTGGGCCTGAAATTAAAATTGTGCCTTTAGCGCAAAAGATGTAAAGTGCAAAAGTCTCCCTTAAACCCCATAGGTCCACAACTCCACTTTTGATATAGGTTTGACACGTGGCGTTGTCTACGGGCCCACTCTATTTCATTTTTATTCTGCCTAAGTCCCTCCCATTGGTGAAGATGTTCTGCCTGACCCAAGACACATGGAGGGCTGGGGCATGTTTGGAACTACCCCCAAACTTTGCTTTTGAAAGAGCACCGATTAGACACGTGGAGGCTTCTGTAGACTCTAGAATTTTCAATGGTTGGCTTTGTCCGCTCTTGATTCTGACCATGTGGTGAGTTAGCACTCATTTGGGGACCGCCTCCAATTTTAACCTTGAAGATGCGTTGAGCTGACGTGTGGAAGCTTCCTTCGGCTTGTCTCGAGCTTGGACTTTTCAACGAGATGGTGTCCCCTTTTCAGACCTAGGACACATGGAGGGTCTGGTGCTAGATCAGGGTCTCTCTTTGGGCCACGCCTTTGAAGTTACGTTGATGAGGCACGTGGAGAGTGTGCGCTCACGTAGGATCCTACTTTGAAGTTGGCCTTTAGAGCTGCGTCGTTGGGACATGTGGAGGCTTCCGCTAGCTCTTTATACTTCACCAATTTAATAGTTGGCTTTGTCTTTTCGACTCTGACCATGTGGAGGGCCTGTGCACGTTTGGGGTCTCTGCGTTTGTGCACCATACCCAAAAGTGCACCGAAGAGACACGTGGCTTCTTCCGTGGTTCTTCTATACTTAGCCGATTCGGGCCTTGATTGAACATTGCCTTTCTCTATTTTGACTTTCGATGTGGACTCAACATTTGACATTATCCCTTGGCATGAGCGGGGCCACGGTTCACTTTATCACTTTACGCTTTTTATGGAAACAAAGCCAAAATTAATAAAGTGTCCCGACAACCTCCCTCTCCTCATTGAATTTTCAACGGCTATTCAATACATGGCTTTAGCAGAGTTGCGGCTCATTTTTGTAACTTTACTCCTTTTGGCAATAAATCCAAAATTCTCAAAAGGATCTGACAACCCACCTTCCCACTTTGAACTTAAAAATGGCCACGTGTCCTTTTATGGGCCTTAGTCATTCTTTTATACTTTTACGGTCATTTTTTCCATAATGCATCAAAACATGAAAAGGGCCGGCCTTTTCACCATTGCTCGATTCAACCAATTAGGATCCTTCGGGCCACGGGGCTAATTTCATACTTTTGCAAAAATAAAAAAGTGACAAGTTCACCAAATAAACCCACCACACCACATCCAATTAGATATTTCCACGTATCTGTGGACGTTAGAAAAGAAATTGACAGGGAAGATATGCCCGTCATTCATGACTATAGAAAAATTACAGAGGAGGGGAAAAACTCCACCCTTCACGCCCGAAAAACAAATTACTCCTCGTGGAAAGAAGAATCTGTAAACAATACCAGGCTCGATGTGATCCACGACCATAGAAAAAGTATTTAACAATCTCATTCGAATGGAGGAAACAATTTTCAAGCATCTAGATGGGAAGACAAAAATTTTATCAAACCATGCGGAATGCAATATTTTAAGTTAACAAGGTGAGATTGCAAATGGGCACCAACTTCTTCAAAGCACGATTTTTTTCTATCTCTCTAGACATTTGCTCAAACATATCTCAAAGGCACCAACTCAAAATTTTCAAAACTTGACTTGAAAAATGAGGGGAATTTTTAGGGTGACAACAATATCCATTCCCACGGAAATTTTTTATCAACTTTCACAATTTCAGTACTCACCTCAAGTAGATGTCTCTTTCTATAGGAAATTTGTTGTAGGGCTCATCGACTTGACTTATACCAGACTAGATTTATGTTATGTTGTCAGCTATCTTTCCAAGTTGATGTAGGAGATGAAGAAATGTCATTAGACTATAGCAAAGCATGTTTTGAGGTATGTCTGAGGTACAGTTTATTTTGGTCTAGAATATAAGAAGAATGACTAATTCTTCTTACAGGGATACGTCTACTCAGACCACGCCGGATCTATTGATGACAGGAAGTCAATCACAAGATATATTTTTCATCTTGGATCTAGACTTATCTCGTGGATAAGAAAGAAGTAGAATGTTGTTTCTATTTCATCCACAGTGTTATGTTTGTGGAGCCTATTTTCATGTTAGAGTGTGGTACACCTTTTATGTGTTACACTCGGGTATTTTTACGGTGGTCCCACTCACCAATGAGTGGGTCGGGGGTTCGGGGTGAAGCCCCCGAAGCAAATTTTCATGGGTGGTTTATTAACCCATGGGTAATGGGTAACCGTTATGGGCTGTTTTTGGGCCCATGGTTTTTTTGTACCCATTGTTTTGATACCCACAGTTTTTTTGCCCATGGTTTTGATACCCACAATTTTTTATCAAACTGCTTAAGCAATTGTCTATTTATATGGTCTTATGCATATGATACATAGACAAGCAAATGTATTGCAGATGTGTTTTGAATTTGGGTGTGAATTCTATAGAGTTTGTTGAGCATAGCTCCAAACGGATCTAGGTATTGTATTGAGAGAGTGGAGGCTTGTAATAAAATCTGAGTAAGTGATTCTTGGTGGACGTAGCCCAAATTGGGTGAACCACGTTAAATCTTGTCTCTCTGTGTTGTGTTATTTATTCTACACTTTTATTTGAGATCTGTAATATTTTCTGCATATTAGTTTCTACTGTTGCGATTCTGTAAGGGATTATTCCACATATTTTATCTCTTATTTCCTAACAATTGGTATCAGAGCCTAGTTTGGTTTGTTGAAGTGTTGAATCGTAGGGAAAGTTTTATCTTGAGTGGGAGCTATGGCAAGATGATGGAAAATCTAGGGTTGATAAATCCAACGGGTAGAATTTCAGTCTTTGGAAGATGCAAATGGAAGATTACCTTTATCAGAAGGATCTTTATACTCCGTTGTCTGAGAAAGTGAACAAACCCTTGAGTATGATAGATGCGGAATGGGATTTTTTGGATCGGAAGGCACTTGGAACGATCCAGCTATGTCTTGCATCTTCAGTATTATTTAATGTTTCAAAGGAAAAGACTACAAAAGAACTGATAGATGCATTAGGGAAGTTGTATGAAAAACCCTCTGCCTCTAATAAGATATTTTTAATGAAAAAGTTGTTTAATATGAAGATGTCTGAGAATAGTTTAGTAGAAGATCATTTAAATGATTTCAATATGGTTGCGAATATGCTAGCTTCGGTTAGAATAAAATTTGATGAAGAAGTTAGGGCTTTATTAATTCTGTGCTCTTTATTTGAAATTTGGAATAGCCTGGTAATGACGGTAAGCAACTTGGTTCCAGCTAACTCGAAGTTTAATTTTGAGGATGTTGTAGGGGTGATTCTAAGTGAGGAAATCTGAAGAAAAAGCTCTGGGGAATCTTCTACTTTAGGGAATGCTTTGACAGTGGAAACTAGAGGGAGATAGAAGAATAGAGGAAACCGTGGAAAATTGAAAGATCGGGCAAGGTCAAAATCCAAGAGCAATATTGTATGTTGGAACTGTGGAAAGTCTGGGCATGTAAAGAAGGACTGTTGGGAGCTTTGAGACAAGAAGAAACAATAGGAAGAAAACAAGGAGGAAAATGTGGCATTGGGTAATGTATGCTAGGATGCTTTGATTCTTTCTTTACATAATATTACTAAATCTTGGGTTTTAGATTCAGGGCTTCTTTTCATGCTACTCCACATAGGCATTATTTTGTTGATTATGTTCAAGGGGATTTTGGGCATGTTTTTCTTGGTGATGATGAGCCTTGCAGTATAGTTGGAAAATGTTCTATTCAAGTTAAGATGCAGAATGAGAATACATGGCTATTGAAGGATGTCAGACATGTGCCTACTTTAAGGAGAAATTTGATATCGGCGGGGCAATTGGGAAGTGATGGTTGTACTATGATATTTACAGCTGACTCTTGGAAGGTTACCCAGGGTGCTCTTGTGGTGGCAAGAGGTAAGAAGGTTGGAACCTTGTATTTATCCACTAATAGTACTAATGATTGTAATCTTGTGGCTTCAGATGCAGATACAACATTATGGCACTATAGGCTCGGTCATATGAGCCATAAGGGCATGGACATCATAAAGAATAATTTTCCTGGATATACAGAAATATGTTTGGATTTATGTGAGGACTGCATATATGGGAAACAGAAGTGAGTAAGGTTTCTCAAGGTTGGACCTACAAAGAAAGAGAGTAAGTTAGAGCTGGTGCATTTTGATGTGTGGGGAAACTCAGGTATCATCTCTTGGGGGTTCAAGTTATTATGTTACTTTTATTCATGATGCAACAAGGAAAGTTTGAGTTTATTGTATTAGAAACAAATCTGATGTATTTGACACTTTTGTTAAATGGAAAGCCTTGGTAGAGAATGAAACAGGTCTTAAGCTAAAATGTCTCAGGTCAGATAATGGAGGGGAGTATTGTAGCAATGAATTTAATGATTACTATTCTAAGAATGGAATCCACAGGAAAAAGATGGTTCCAGGAACTCCACAGCAGAATGGGGTATCAGAAAGGATGAACAAAACAATAATGGAACGTGCTAGGAGCATGAGGTTACATGCATGACTACCTCTTTCTTTTTGGGCAAAAGCGGTGAGCATGACTGTGTACTTGATAAACAGAGGACCCTCAAGTGCCTTGGATGGAGGCATACCTGAGGAGGCTTGGTATGGTAAGAAAGTTGATTATTCATTTCATAGAGTCTTTGGATGTGAAGTGTTTGTTCATATAGACAAGGATGATAGGACCAAGCTAGAGGCTAAATCAGAAAAATGTACTTTCATTGGTTATGGTGGTGATGACTTTGGATTTAAATGTTGGAGTATTAAGGACAAGAAAATCATTCGGTCTAGGGATATGGTCTTTAATGAGAAAGTCATGTATAAGCAACAGTTGCAGGAAAATAGGGAAGAATCCAAGAAATAATATGCAATGGTAGAGGATCTTCCGGATGGGACAGTGACCCATGAATTAGTTCAGGAACCAACTCAACAGGAACCCCAAACTCCTACAGTGAGGAGGTCTTCTAGGTTAAGAAAAGAACCTGAACGTTTTCTCCTTCTCTTTATTATTTATTACTCACTGATAGTGGAGAGCTAGAGAGCTTTGATGAAGCAATGCAGGTAGATGCCAGTAAGAAGTGGGAGCAAGCAATGGATGAGGAGCATAAGTATCTCATGGAGAACCAGACTTGGGATTTGGTGAAGCTACCGGAAGGCAAAAGAGCATTGCAGAACAAGTGGGTGTATAGAGTTAAAGATGAAGAAGGAGGAAAGAAAAGGTATAAGGCTCGGTTGGTGGTCAAGGGGTTTGCACATAAAACAAGGTATAGATTTTGATGAGATCTTTTCTCCTGTAGTAAAAATGACTTCTATTAGAACTTTTCTTGGAATAGTGGCAGCAAAAGACTTGCACTTAGAACAGTTAAATGTAAAGACTACATTTCTCCATGGTGATTTGGAGGAGGAACTATATATGCAACAACCAGAGGGCTATGAGGTCAAAGGTAAATAGGAGATGGTGTGTAAATTGAAGAAGAGCTTGTATGGCTTGAAACAAGCTCGACGTCAATGGTATAAGAAGTTTGATAGCTTCATGATGGAGTAAGGTTATATTAGATGTCATTCTAACCATTGCGTGTATACACAGAAATTTGAGGATGGAAGTTATATTATCCTATGTTTGTATATTGATGACATGTTGGTTGCAGGTAAAAACATGTAGGAAATAAAAGTACTCAAGAAATAGCTAAGAGAATCCTTTGATATGAAGGATTCTGGGGTATCCAGACAAATCCTTGGTATGAGGATAACTCGGGATAGGAAGGAACGGAAGCTGACTTTATCTCAGGAAGAGTACATTAAGAAGGTATTGGATAGGTTTAACATGCAGGATGCTAAACCGGTTGGGACTCCTTTGGTAGGCCATTTTAAGTTATCAAAGGAGCAATGTCCCAAGACAAAGCAGGAAAGAAACAAGATGTCCAAGGTACCTTACTCATCAGCAGTTGGCAGTTTGATGTATGTTATGGTGTGCACTAGGCCTTATATTGCCCATGCAGTGGGAGCTATGAGTAGATTTATGAGTGATCCAGGTAAAGAGCATTGGCAAGCAGTAAAGTGGATCCTTCGGTATTTGAGAGGGACCATGGGGACAGTTTTGTGCTACAGTGGATTAGACACCACTTTACGTGGTTATGTAGATTTAGACATGGCTGGAGATGTAGACAATAGGAGGAGCACAACAGTTTATATTTACACTGTAGGTGGGACAATAATGAGCTGGATTTCACGACTACATAAGCTAGTGGCTTTATCAACCATGGAGGCCGAGTATGTTGCTGCCATAGAGGCAAGCAAAGAGATGATTTGGTTACAAAAATTTCTTGAGGAGTTGGGGCATAAGTAGGAGGAATGTAAGCTACATAGTGATAGTCAGAGTGCTATACACCTAGCTAAGAACTCTACTTTCCACTCCAGGATGAAGCATATACAGTTGAGATATCACTTCATCAGGACAACTTTGGAGGAAGATAAGTTGAAGTTGGAGAAGATTCATACCAGTTAGAATCCTGCAGACATGATGACCAAGGTGGTCACAAGGGATAAACTAAAGCTATGTTCAGCTTTGGTTGGCCTTCGCGGATGACAATGAAGGGTTGAGAAGCTTTCTCAGTGGAAATCAGTCTCCAAGTGGGAGATTGTTATGTTTGTGGAGCCTATTTTCATGTTAGAGTGTGGTACACCTTCTATGTGTTACACTCGGGTATTTTTATGGTGGTCCCACTCACCGGTGAGCGGGTTAGGGGTTTGGGGGTGAAGCCCCTGAAGTAAATTTTCATGGGTGGTTTATTAACCCATGGGTAATGGGTAACTGTTATGGGCTGTTTTTGGGCCCATGGATTTTTCGGTACCCATTGTTTTGATACCCACGGTTTTGTATCAAACTGCTTAAGCAATTGTCTATTTATATGGTCTTATGCATATGATACATAGACAAGCAAATGTATTGCAGATGTGTTTTGAATTCGGGTGTGAATTTTGTAGAGTTTTTTGAGCATAGCTCCAAATAGATTTGGGTATTGTATTGAGAGAGTGGAGGCTTGTAATAAAATCTGAGCAAGTGATTCTTGGTGGATGTAGCCCAAATTGGGTGAACCACATTAAATCTTGTCTCTCTGTGTTGTGTTATTTATTCTACACTTTTATTTGAGATCTGTAATATTTTCTACATATTAGTTTCTACTATTGCGATTCTGTAAGGGATTATTCCGTATATTTTATCTCTTATTTCCTAACACATAGGTAGAATATCACGTCACACGAGGAGCTGTGTGTGAAGTGATATGGTTATGTCACATTTTGGATGACATGGGAATTATTGAAAAGTAGTCACATGTTCTCTATTGCAATAATCAGAGTGTGTTGAAGCTCATGCAAAATCTTGTTTTTCATGAACGAACAAAAAATATTGAGATTTATTGTCATTTCATTCAAGAACACGCCCTGAACCATCACATTCAGCTCCAGTACTGTCCTAAAAAAGCACAAGTAGCTGATATTCTCACCAAATCTCTTGGAAAAGTGAAATTTGAACTTTTTAGGGGTTGCATTTGCAAGAATAATGTAATATGGGGAATGTTGGCATAATTTAACGTAGCAAATAATTAGATATTATTAGGGTTGTTTGTTTAATTGTATCCCATTATTCTCTATCTGTTTGTAACGTTCCTACACTTATGGGGAATCTTGTTATATTCCTCTCTTATATATATGTACGTGCTTCTGATAAATAAGTGGTGTGAGATATCTAATCTCTATTTCTTCTCCACTTCTTGCATCATCTATCATTCCAGTAGCCAATAAAAACCGTCTACGCCGTGAGGTAAAATATTGCTCGCCTTGTCTCTTCCATGCTTCTGTTGGGCCTAGGAAACATCTGCAGGTCGCGGGTGGAAATCAATGGGCTGCACTAGCTTTATTTTCTTCCCACGCCTATGCTATCAATGTCGCCCACTCTAATACTAATAATAGCCGAGATGGAGAGAAGAAAATCAGACTTCATTAATTTGATTCAAACTAATACAAGCCAATATATACATGTATGAAGTCAGTTCCACCAAACTTTCAAAAAGTTAGGGATGGTAACCGTTCATTTAATAACAATGTATTATACTTTGCTAACAAAAATGACTCTTTATCTCGACAAGTTTATAGAAAGAAAACTCACACTGAGTGCTACCTTAGAGTAGAATCCCATCACCACCCCTCTCAAAAAATTGGTGTTTTAAGAACTCTAGCTTCTAGGGCTATTAAGATGACCACCTAAATCTTGAATTAAATCACTTAGCTAAAGTTTTTTAAAGCAATGGATATAATAATAAGTTAATAGAAAAACACTCTTCAGAATGCTATATTCAATCCTCTTTTGAAGATTGTTAAATAAATTGAGTCGAAAGAAGAATCATCCTTCCCTATATAAAAACACTACTGATAAAATAACAAAAAATTAAGCAAAATGGGTATTGTTACTTTGTTCAAACCTGTCAACACCTTAAAAAACAATCTCAATTCCGTTAAGGATAAGATTGATGCTAATCTCAATTGTGGGTTCTATATGATAAATTGTTTGTGTGGTAAACCATACAATGGAGAAATCGGTATGTCTATCAAAACTAGAATCAACGAGCATGATAAAGACATCAAACATAATCAAATTGATTGATCAGGTTTAGCTGAGTATTCTCTTAATACTAAACATTCAATTTATCTTAATTCTTCCAAAGGCATTGCTTCCGAAGATAATTATGTAAAATGACACCTACGTGAAGCCATTGAGATAATGCATTATGATAATAATTTAAACAAAGACAAAGTTTGGTTCATCAATGACACGTGGAAACCTGATTCGAACCTCCCTAAATTGGCTTTATGATTCTCTTTCTTGGTATTTATTCTCTCATTCTCTTATCTTTTCTATTTATTTGTAAATTTTCTAAAAAAATTGAAATTAACATTTATTAGAAAGAAAATTTTAACCTCCTTAATAGAGTTAGTTAACACCCAAATAGTTAAAGCTTACTCATTCTTTCCTATTTTGTTACTTTTTCCATCTTGTCGGTTATTCCATTCTTTGTTTAATTTACTTAGCCGGCTTGATAATAAATAAATATATGCTAAGTAAAAAAAATTATTCTTTATTATATAAATATAAGATCAACATTTTTATCTTTACTCATATTATCTTCCTTAATGATGGGTCCAACCATGATAACATATTATTTTTGAAGCTTCTCAACGCCCTTGGAGCTCTAGACCTCTCCTATACAAACACTTTATATTATATCCATATTAAAATGATTAATTCTTTTGCTCTTTCCAATTATTATATACTTTTTATATTTTAAAGTTTGACATACTTTTTTGTCAAAAATAAATTTTTTCCTTCCAAAATTATATTTTACAAATAATTTTAATGGGTTTTTAAATATATGATTTATTTTTTAATTGAAAGAAAATAATTATTCTTAATTTGACCAATATAAATAAATTATTAATAATATGTCATTTCTCAAGTCTCATCAAGTAAATTCAACAGGGATTCACCTAACTAGTTCACCTCTGACTAGCATACTCATGACTAGTTGAAATAGGAGCTTCCACACATGGCATGTGAACAATTTAACATAATTTTTGAAAGAAATGTGGTCTCACCCTGTTGTCTTGCAATTACTGGAGCTTATAACTAAAAAGGGGCCCTACTAATGGTTGAAAAAGAAAGCATTGCAATTGGGTTTCGATCCTACAACCTATTGGATTCTCCTCTATTTTTTAGCACCCTTTAAGCGTAAATTGTATAATTGACATTATTTCTAAAATTATACTATTTTTAAATTTCAAAATTTGTAATAATATTTACTATTCATAAAATTAAGGCAATTCTTAAAAAGTTTTTGGTGCCCAAATGATTAATATGTTCTTCCTTTAAAATGTCTGGTCCATGACCAATAGTTTGTGTTTCACAGGAGAGTTGTAACATTGGTTATACTATAATCACATCGTATAAATTAGGCCTTCTAGGTGTAAGACATTATTCGCTAAATGTTTATATATTATAGGGGCTAACTTTGATGGTTGTTTAGACATTTTCCATTATTTTAGCTCTGTGAAATACTTGAAAATATTTGAAATAACCATCGGTTGCAATTTGTATATTTAAAATATCACTATCAATTTTGATATAAATTTATATACAAATTATATTAATATATTGAGAGTTATATTAGATATTAATATAATAATATACGTGATATTTTTCATACAATGTGATGGTATTGTGATAACGTCATTTTACATCTACATGTATAATTTTTTATCATTTAGGAACAAAACATATATTCTCCATGATATTTGGATGTCTCTTATTGTTACAACCCATGTGTAATGGTGGAGTTGTTATAAAAAAAATTAAAAGCTTATTGTAATATAACGAGGATGCAACGATGGTACGATAGATCATTGCTTGGTCCAACATATGCTTTGATTGTTATTTTATTCTTGATTTTTGACGCATACATTAATTTATTATCAATATACGTCTTTTGATTTGTTGGGTTGTGTCTTCTTTGTTTTTCTTTTTTAAATTTGTATTTTTATCGCACAACTTGAAATATTCAAAACTAAAATTATTTTTAGAATTTGTTTTTATTGTTACATGTACATATGCTTAGAAAGAACCATGTTTAATCTTCATTACGCAGAAGACATTCTTTTATAGTGAACGCATGTCAACTGCCAATTATATCCTTTCGTCGACTATCTGACGTCCTTACTCGATGGACATCCACATTTCTACATTGATAAAAATCATGGAAATGACCCCCATGCCATTATTTTTATTAGTCTTATTCCTTCATAATTTTCTCTCGGTGCCATTCGACCAATCATAAAATTTAACGCTATAATATTTTTGAAAAATAGCAAAAACCTTTTTCCCCATACTTTCTAAAACTAATGTGTTCCCCTGTTGTGTATGGGTCAACTGTTGACACCCTTGAACTCATGGACAAGTTAACGATGTTGATTGAGCCAAAAAAATTGAGTACAACATTTTACTTGTACTTGATTCTATTTTTATTATGTGGACACATGTTACCCCATACTTATTTCATCATATCCGCCCCCGAAAAGAATCTCTCCTTGTTTTGTCCTCCATATGGAAATTTAATTTCCTATTTTGGAGAAGAGGTACGAGTCCCTTTATCTTTTTTAATCATTCTCATCTCATATTTTAAACTCCTGGAATTTTTTTTTCTATTTGGTGATTATCATCTTGGCCTGTTAAACAATTTTGTAATTAAAATTACATACTACACCTACATTCCCTCGAACAGAGTCCCTATAACTTCATAACCTCTCATACTCTTATAATGTTTCACTTCCCATCCTTCAATATTGAAGTTCCCCCACCTCCCATCAACGGCTCCATTCAACTACTTAGCTGGCCTATGACATAGCATATCCTTTTCTCTTTGCCAACGTCAACAACGCACTCTAGGATTATCTCTTTCCTCTAAACTACATTCACACCACTTTGATCAACCAACATCTCATACATCAAATATCACCCGATACATATTTTCTTCACAGGTGACTACAACATCGAGAGCTTTCAAATAGGAACCATGGTTCAAACTATGGGTCGTACACAATGGCACCGCATCTCATGCCAAATCCTAGCTAATTACTACACCTTCCCTCAGTTAATCCCGCTTTGTGGAATCCAAGTACAGACTCCGCTCCTACTATAACTTATGTAATGTCTCTCTTTTGACATCCCCATTACACCACTCGAGTGTGTTTGCTAGTTTATAAATTTTCAAATAAATACAATAACTCTAGAATACTCCACATACACTCTTCTACTATTTATATCAATCAAATTAGTCTTGAATTTTTCCCTTTCACTGTCAGATCTAAAATTAAAGATGGTACACGTGTCATTTCTAGAATTTAATTTTTTAAAAACTCAAGGAAATCAATATTGCAATAAGATATCAAATTTTGGACTCAATATTGAGTAGCCAATTATAAGGTTGCTAAATAATTATTTTTATAGATTGGAAACATTTGACACTAGACATTAAGTAAAAGATGTGGTGACTCATTAATGTAATTAATGATTTCATTGAAAAATTATATAAACTCATTCGTCGGTACCGTTGAAGATGCCTTTGAAAAATTATATTAATTATATAAACTAATTAATGTAGCTTTAAAGATGCCTTGGCTGGAAAGTGTCCAATTCCGGCGGTATTAATTTTCCAGGTTGCCATATTTTAAATATTTTTCTACACTTCTAGATATTTACTATTTTAGATATCTACAGATTTTATATATTTCTTGTAATAATATCTAAGATTTGATTGTTCTACTTTAATTTTTTTCCTACAATGTTTATCTACTTTTTGGACTATATATGATCTTCAATCCTATTGGCCATTCTTGACTTCATAATAAGAGAAATCATTTCCTTTTGTAGTTGCAATCTTGCATATATGCACAATCAAACTCTAGTGAAGGAAAGATATAATATTGGGCACAGGGTGGCGTCAAGCGGGAAATGTGTCTATGAAATGCCCAATTATTATAAGAGTATGCAGGAAAAAATGGACTCCTATTTGTGGCATTGTGGAATTCTATAGAAATAAGTTGATTCTTTCTGTTTTGGGACTTTTATTAGGTGAAATATAAGCCCTTTTCATTCAATGAAGTTTTTTTCTCCATGCTTCTTATGGGTTAGAAATGCAGACATTGGATATTTGTAGTATGCCTTACAAGCTTCAAACATTTGTTTTTTTGTTAGAAGGCCATAAGCCATCAATTTGTGATGTGGGTATGCATGACTTTTGTTGCATGATGTAATTTTTTTGCTTTTCTTTGTGCCAAGATTTGAACTTGTATATAACTGAATTGAACAACAATCTGTAATGGTGATTTGTTTCATATTCACTTGTCTTAATGCCTTGGCCTCCTATTCACTTGTCTTAATGCCATTAAAATTTATACATGTCTTTTTCTTTGGAGAATTTGAAGGCACAATCTTTGGTGAACCATCTCATATACTCTGCAACCATGAGTCTACATGTTTGACATGTCAAAATGTAACAAGAAATCACTCCGATATAAGGAATTACTCATTTCACTCTCAAGATGAGGAGAAGTGGGGAAGATGTGAAGGTGGTTGTTGTTCTTATAACAAAAAGAACCCACAACAACATCATGGTCATCTTCATCCTGCTACAACGGAAATCACAGTGAAGACAAATTTCACTCCAGTGCCACCATCATCATCATCATATTTTGGAGTCAGCAGAAATCCTAAAACCTAGGATGCTAATACCACTAGATTAACAAGATGTCATGTTGTTTTTATAGAAATCTTCAGTGACTGGCATTTTGAGGACTTTCTAGAAGGAAAAAGGCTCTTCTTGACTTAGATTAGTTATATGAAGCATCCTAATCAAAACAACCAATTTGGGTTATAAATATTAAAGTATTTGATGTATTTGATCTCTGCTACTATTTTCAAGTTTGACTCTAAACTTCCATACCTATAATATGGTATTTTTCACTATACATAAAATGTATAAATGAACGAGGAACTTAAAATCTGCCGATTTTTCCAATCTGGGCATTTAATCTCCATAATTTTGGATTTGTTGTAGCATCTAGATGATTATAAATTTATTAAAATTTATTGTCTAAAAGTATTGATGTCCCTATTGGGTAGTGTATAATAAACAACAAAGAAACACGGCCTGAAAACAAAATAAAAAGACATAAAAATTACACACCAACTTCGGTAGCTATATACACAATGTATATATATCCGCATGGAAACACTCTTAGATATACCTTTATAGGAGCGAGATAGAGAAAAATAGTGAAGAAATAATGGAGATCAGCAGTAAAGCGAAGGTGGATCCACTATAGTAGTTGGCAGAGCAATTTCTCTAAGGAATCATTTTTATACTTATAATCGAAAAATCTGGCAAGCGCTTTTGATTGTTGTTGCATTATTATCACAAATCCAAGAGGTTTTTAGCCCCGGTTTTGGCATGGTTCCATCCTAGAAACCCTTAGGTTCAAAATTGTGAGTAATTTTTTAATTTTTATTTGGGGAATTTTTTTTTTTAAGAGGTTCTTCAATTTTCTTGAGATTTTATACATAGTAGAGGGAATTATAAGATTACAAATTCTTGTTTATAGTTGTTTTAACATTATGTTTCATAAGCTCCATTTTTTAAGCTCAATACAACAAACTGATTGCAATGATTGCAGGATATGCACAAACTAGGCATGTGTTAGAAAGGCCTTTGCACCTTTTAAGAAAATACAATTTGCAGGTGTAGAGGTGGACTCCACAACCTTTATCAGCATCCTTCCAACTTCTGCTAGAATGGGATATTTAGAACAGGATCCTCTCTTTCATGAGTGAGAGAATCAAAATAGACAGTGGGTTTTTTATTAGGAGTAGAGGTAGATGGGGAAAATGTGGTTGAGGTAGAGGGATATTCAGTCCTATTGACCATTCTTGACTTTGTAATAATAGAAATCATTTCCTTCTATAGTTGTTGTCTTGCAGATATGCATAGTCAAACTCCAGTGAAGGAAAGATATCATATTAGGCATAGGGTGGCATCAAGTGGGAAAATGTCTATAAAAGGCCCAATTATTATAAGAGTATGTAGGAAAAATTGGACTCCTATTTGTGGCATTGTGGAATTCTAGAGAAAGAAGCCGATTCTTCCCGTTTTGGGCCTTTTTATTAGCTGAAATCTAATCCCTTTTGATTCAATCAAGTTTTTTTCTCCATGCTTCTTTTGGGTTGACAATGTAAACATTGGATATTCGCAGTAGGCCTTGTAGGCTACAAACATTTTTTGATGTTAGAATGCCATAGGCCATCAATCTGTGATGTGGGTATGCATGACTTTTGTTGCATGATGTATTTTTTTGGTTTTCTTTGTGCCAATATTTGATCATGTATATAACTGAATTGAACAACAATCTGTAATGGTGATTTCTTTCCTATTCACTTGTCTTAATTCCCTAGCCCCCTATTCACTTATCTTAATGCCATTAAGATTTGTACATGTATTTTTCTTTTCAGAATTTGAAGGCACAATCTTTGGTGAACCATCTCATATGAACTACAACCATGAGTCTGGCATGTTTGACCTGTCAAAATGTAACAAGAACTCACTCTGATCTAAGGATTTACTCATTTCACTCTCAAGATGAGGAGAAGTGGGGAAAGTCTTAAGGTGGTTGTTGGTCTTCTTATAATAAGAAGAACCCACAACAACATCATGGTCATCTTCATCTTGTTGCAACGGAAATCATAGTGAAGACAAAAGTCACTCTTGTGCCACCATCATCATCATCATCTTTTAGAGTTAGAATAAATCCTAAAACCCAGGATGATGATACCCCTAGATTAACAAGATGTCATGTTTTTCATATAGACATCTTCAGTGAATGGCATTTTGAGGACTTTCCAGAGGGAAAATGGCTCTTCTTGACTTAGATTAGTTATATGAAGCATCCTAATCGAAACAACCAATTTGGGATATACATATTAATGTATTTGATCTCTTCTACTATTTTAAAGTTTGACTCTAAACTTCCATACCTATATTATGGTATTTTGCACTATACATATAATGTGTATATGAACGAGGAACTTAAAATCTCCCGAATTTTCCAATCTGGGCATTCAATCTCCATAATTATGGATTTGTTGTAGCATCTAGATAATTATAAATTTATTATCTAAAAGTATTGATTTCCCTATTGGGTAGTGTATAATAAACAACAAAGAAACATGACCTGGAAAACAAAAGAAAAAGACATAAAAATTGCACACCAACTTTGGTAGTTATATACACAATGTATATATATCCACATGGAAACACTCTCAGATATACCTTTCCAGGAGCACGAGATAGAGAAAAATAGTGAAGAAATAATGGAGATCAAGTGAAGCGAAGGTGGATCCACTACAGTAGTTGGCAGAGCAATTGCTTTGAGGATTCATTTTTGTACTTATGTTCAAAAAATCTGGCAAGCGCTTTTGATTGTTGTCGTATTATTATCACAAATCCAGGTGGTTTTTAGCCCCGATTTTGGCATGGTTCCATCCTAGAAACCCTCAGGTTCAAAATTGTGAGGAATTTTTTTGTTTTTTAGGAAATTTTGTTGTTTTAAGAGGTTCTTCAATTTTCTTGAGATTTTATACATTGTAGAGGGAATTATAAGATTAAAAATTCTGGTTTATAGTTGTTTTAACATTATGTTTCATAAGCTCCATTTTCTTTAAGCTCAATACAAAAAATTGATTGCAATGATTGTAGGATATGCACAAAATGGGTTTGTTGGAAAGGCCTTGGAACCTTTTCAGAAAATGCAATTTGCAGGTGTAGAGGCGGACTCCACAACCTTTATCAACATCCTTCCAACTTCTGCTAGAATGGGAGATTTAGAACAGGGATCCTCTCTTTTATGAGTGGGAGAATCAAAATAGATGGTGGGTTTTTTATTAGGAGTAGAGGTAGATGGGGAAAATGTGGTTGAGGTAGAGGGATATTCAATCGTATTTACCATTCTTTACTTCGTAATAAGAGAAATCATTTCCTTCTGTAGTTTCAGTCTTGCAGGTATACATAGTCAAACTCAAGTGAAGGAAAGATATCATATTGGGCATAGGGTGGTGACAAGTAGGAAAGATGTCTATGAAATGCCCAATTATTATAAGAGTATGCAGGAAAAATTGGACTCCTATTTTTGGCATTGTGGAATTCTAGAAAAAGAAGCTGATTCTTCTTGTTTTGGGCCTTTTTATTAGCTCAAATCTAATCCCTTTTGATTCAATGAAGTTTTTTTCTTCATGCTTCTTTTGGGTTGACAATGCAAACATTGGATATTTGCAGTAGACCTTGCAGGCTACAAGTATTTTTTGTTGTTAGAAGGCCATAGGCCATCAATCTGTGATGAGGGTATGCATGACTTTTGTTTCATGATGTAATTTTTTTGCTTTTCTTTGAGCCAATATTTGATAATGTATATAACTAAATTGAACAACAATTTGTAATGGTGATTTCTTTCCTATTCACTTGTCTTAATGCCCCAACCCCCTATTCACTTGTCTTAATGCCATTAAGATTTGTACATGTATTTTTCTTTGCAGAATTTAAAGGTACAATCTTTGGTGAACCATCTCATATACTCTGTAACCATGAGTCTGAAATGTTTGACCTATTAAAATGTAACAAGAACTCACTCCGATCTAAGAATTTACTTATTTCACTCTCAAGATGAGGAGAAGTGGGGAAGATCGTAAGGTGGTTGTTGGTCTTCTTATAACAAGAAGAACCCACAACAACATCATGGTCATCTTCATCTTGCTACAACAGAAATCACAGTGAAGAAAAAAGTGAAAGTCACTCATGTGCCACCATCATCATCATCATCTTTTGGAGTCATCGAAATCCTAAAACCTAGGATGCTTTGATACCCCCAGATTAACAAGATGTCATGTTGTTCATATAGACATCTTTAGTGACTGGAATTTTGAGGACTTTCCAAAGGGAAAATGGCTCTTCTTGACTTAGATTAGTTGTATGAAGCATCCTAATCGAAACAACCAATTTGGGTTATAAATATTAATGTATTTGATCTCTGCTTCGATTTTCAAGTTTGACTCTAAACTTCCATACCTATATTATGGTATTTTGCACTATACATAAAATGTGTAAATGAACGAGGAACTTAAAATCTACCGAATTTTCCAATCTAGGCATTCAATCTCCATAATTATGGATTTGTTGTAGCATCGAGATAATTATAAATTTATTAAAATTTATTGTCTGAAAGTATTGATTTCCCTATTGGGTAGTGTATAATAAACAACAAAGAAACACAACCTGGAAAACAAAAGGAAAAAGACATAAAAATTACATCATAACTGTATTTTTCCAAACCTTACATGGAGCTTTTGTACTTGACATGGATTTTTATGGTTATTGTCCTACTCATGTTCTGAAAATCCAAGAAAACATCTAGACTTCCACCTGGTCGAACTCCCTTGCCTATCGTAGGCAACCTTCACCTCATCAACAAACTCCCTCACAGATATTTCTCTAACCTTGCCCAAAGATATGGCCCAATTATGACCCTGTACATGGGTTCTCTCCCAGCCATTGTAATTTCATCTTCCGACATGGCTTGAACAAATCCTCAAAACCCACAACCACATATTTGTAATCCATCCTGTAATGGGAGACGATAACCATAGTCTAAGCCCCAACAAGTTGCATTTGCTCTACATGGGCAATACTGAAAATTCATGTGAAAAATCATGGTAATGGAGCTCTTCTCCCCAAGAGAATGAAGTCCTTCACATCTCTGAGAGCCCAAGAAGTCCTCGCCATGACACACTCCATACTACTGACTGCGGCTACCAATTTCAACAGTGGCACACATCATGCTACTGTAGATGTAACCAGGGAGGTCTCCTTTCTCACAAATAATATTGTCTGCAAATTGTCATTTGGGAAGAAGTGTAATGAAGCTGAACTGGGTGGAAGAGTATTCAAGGAAGTTTTGGATGAATTGATTTCTCTATCAGGTGGGTTTAACTACAGGGATTGTATTCCTCTATTGGGTAGGCTTGATTTACAAGGCCTTGGGTGAAAATAGACTGAGCTTACTAAGATTTTTCATGTGTTTCTGGAGAGAATTGTGGATGAGCATGTACAGAGAAGGAAAAATTACAGTAATTTGGAGAGAGAGGACTTTGTAGATGTGCTTCTTTCCTTGTCTGAAGATGAATCCATGGAGATCAAAATTACTCAAAACCATATCAAGAATTTCATTTTTGTAAGCATACTAAACTCCTTTCATTATTTCTTTTGTTTTGGGTGTGTTTTTGTTGCTCTAGTGATGTAAGACTTGATTAATTCTTCTAGAAGTTACAAAAATACACCCTTCCATTCATACACCATCTGGTCAAGAGGTTAGAACACAGTGACCTACCATTCATATTGAGGTTAGATTTCATAGTTTTCCAAGCTCCATAAAGTCAATTTCAATTAAGTTTTGGTGAAACCTTTTTCCAGGTAGGGGGTACTTATGTAATAAGTGTTTGGAGTTGGCTGGTAGTTGGAAACAAATGATTTTTTGATTGGTAAACAAGGGTTGAAGGGTCCTTTTTCCCTTTGGTTTGCTTTTCAATTACTGGAGCAATAACCAGCCTGAGACTAGATTGGGAGCCCCAGATTCCCAATGCCTCAGTGGAAGTCTAACTTTGGTGGACTAGGTGACATGCAAATGACCCAACGAACAAACCCCCACCTCATTGGATGGTAATTGAAAATGATTTGTATAGCTTGATCAAACTATTTGCATGCCTCCCAAATATTGGTAAAAACAGGTGATGGATCTTGCAATTTTTATTTGATGGTAAAGTTTTTACTACTTCTTACTACTCTACAAATATTAGGTGTTAATGGAGTTCTGGTATTTCCATGTCTGCAACTCCATTGAATATTCCATGCAATCGGTTAAGAATTTGACTCGGAACCCTTTTCAAGACCTACTGGTTGTAGGAACAGATACCTTGGGAGCTACATTGGAGTGGGCAATGTTAGAATTGTGGAGAAATCCCTGTGTAATGAAGAGAGCTCAAGAAGAGCTTGATTATTTTGTAGGGAAGAATCGACTACTACGAGAATCAGACTTACCTCATCTTCTATATTTATAAGCAGTGGTGAAAGAAACACTAAGACTTTACCCCTCTGCTCCTCTACTCCTTCCACACCAGTCTATGGAATATTCCACAATAGGTGGGTATGAAATACCAGACAAGACTCAAATTCTTGGTAAATGCTTGGGCTATTGGAAGAGACCCTGTTACCTAGGAAGAAGCCAAGGAGTTCAAGCCTAAAATATTTTTGGGAAGCCAAATTGATGTGAAAGGTCAAGATTTTGAGGTCATACCATTTGGTTATGGTATGAGAGGATGCCCAAAAATCAATTTAGCTTTGTCAATGATCCAACTTGGACTTGCACACTTGTTGCATTGCTACAATTGGTATCTTCCTCAAGGGGTCACTCCCGAGACTCTGGATTTTTCTGAATTTTTTGGTTTTACCATGCCCATGGCAGTCCATCTTCATGACATTTCACTTAGCCGCCTTCCAATGTATCTCTATCACCCAAAAAAGGTGATTCAGTGTACAAGAGGGTGTGCTCCTGACTTGTCAGTCGCTTCTTCCAACTGAATGTTCAAAAACTACTCTGCAAAATTTTTGGTTCACTATGGGGGTTTTCATCGACTGTAACAAAAATTTAATGGATTAGATAGCCAATTAAATTTTGCAATAATGAGAATTGAATCTTATTGATAGTTTAATTTTTAACAAATATAGAATCAACCTCTCCATTTCAACCTACATTTTCAAACTACCTCTTATTTTACTAGCATAGATATCTTAAATACATTTATCTAAAAGATGTCGAGAGATATCAATCTCAAGATTCCGTGCAAAAGACACCGAGAGATTGATATCTTACTAGCATATAAAACGTAAAACATATCTCTCGTGTCTTTTACTAGGAACCTCGAGATTCATATCTCTCGGTGTCTTTTAGATAGATGTATTTAAGATATCTATGCTAGTAGCACCCATTGTTGTTGCATGTAAAACGTAAAACATTGATTTTTTAAAATAATCAGAAGTTGTAGCATTAAATTTTAATTTAAATGCACAAAAATATACATCACAATAAATGAAATTTTTCTAAAAGTATTTCATATTCAAAATATACATTTTAAATAAAAATTATATTAATACATGAATATAGTAAAACATTCATATGCATATATGATATATTTGTACTTGATGAATAAATCATCATCTATACATTTTTACTCCAATGATTGAAGCATTTTTTTCTTCATGATTTCTTCTCTCTACTCCCTTTCCACTCTTCAACTTCTCAAACTGGTCATATGTGAATGGAGATGAGATCTCTAGTCCATGTAATGACTTTACAGGTGATACATCACAAATGTCAGACCTTGTCTTTCTATAAGTCATATATCAATTATGGCTTTATTAAATGTTAAACCCTGTGATTTGTGGATTATTAATCCCCATGCCAATCTCAAAGGCAATTGACATAAGTGATCCCTTTCTATAGGGCGATTGGAATTGTCATTGGATCTACATCAACAAAAGAAATTCATGTGTAGTTATCAAATTGAACCATTACATATGTAGGAGGTTAGGGGGTGCTACTCCTTGTTTGTAAACAATGCTTTAAACATACCCAAGAACACCATTGATAAGCCTTGCTTTTGTCTATAAGTTTGTAGTAAGCATCACCTTTGCACCTTTAACAATCAATAATTCCACTTCTAATTGTTCATCGTCCAATCCAGAGATAACATTATTTCCTCCTCTACTTGCAATGCTTCATGCAACAGTTCATTCAATGCATACATTTTTATCTTATTATGTTGATGCACATTTTCCTTTGTTGCAAACAAATGTATTTGTTCATTAAAATCCTCTTTTTCAACTATTTGAAGAGAAGCATCGATTCTTTTCATCAACAATTTCCAATCTTCAATTGTTGGATTTGCATCTCTTTGATTTGTTAGAAATTTTTGAAACCTTTTTTGTTCTTCACATTCACCTTGTTGTCTAAAAACCTTATCTAATGTGACAACAATTATGAATTTTTGCATAACAATTTTTCTTATGTCATGCTTGCATATGGAGGTGTATCTAATACTAGAGGCAATTGTCCCACATAATAGCGAATAAAAATCATAGACCTTCCACCAAAGCACATATAAGAATTTTTTGGAAATGCTTGGCATGGTTGAGAATCTATATTTTGAAGCATATTTTGACCTATAAAACTAATCTCATCAATCGAAATATACTTAACATATCGTATTTCTACTTGAAATCTCGTTAACCTTGATCTTTCTAATTTTTCAAAATTTGGAATAGGCATTCGCAATGTTGTATGTATTGTTGATACACCAATGTTAAATGTGTAATATCCCTTATGGGATACCACTTAAAAATGCACCAAATATTGAAAGTTTGTAGCCAAATAAAATATTGATTTATGCATATTTTTACAGTAAGGACAACGAACTAAATAAAATCAATATCTCCCAAAATATCCACTCGAATTACTTGAAAATTTAAAGAGAGATTGATATTATTATAGAGGACATAATAAAACTATTTTTGGAATTTTACATAAATTAAAATGCTGCCAAAAAAAGCACAACGTGCCCTAGATAGTTGGAAAACTTTCGAGGTTCATTACTCTCTAAATACAAGAGCAAAAATAAGGGTCTCTGGAAATAACATTGACAGATATAGGAAATAATATTTCCACCTTCAGATCTGACAACGACCAACTGGAAAACCCCCAAATAAAGGCTGCAAGTCACCTCACTTGGAATGGGGTCGAAAAATGATGGAGGCACCTTCAACGTGCTACCACGCCCAACCCAAATGGCTATCGTGAATCTGATCTAGAGCCCCTCTGATTATCTTCCCCAAATGCCCCCAAAACCCTCAAAATCCTTCCTCTGAAACCTCTAATAATGTCTCTGCCACACAACCCTGAAAGTGGCTCCAAAATGACAGACTAGGGTATATCTCTCACTATCGAAGAATGCCCTGCTAGCTAGGGATGGGTCTCTCACCACCGAAACTAGGGTCCCTGTGGGATTTGACTCCACAAGTTGTAAATGCGCACTAACAGTTGCACATGAAGGAGGCTAAAATGTATGCGACCAAAAATTTCCTTTCCTTACTCTTCTCGTTCCTTATATACTTCTCCTCGGCAAATGATCCCTAACAAACCCTAGACGTATTTCATTCCATGGAAGGGTCAATAAAAATAAAAGTAACTTAAGTTGTTTTTCCCCTTTAAGTCACCATGGTCCAAAAGTGACCCTCAACACAAATTTAGAATAATAGAACCACGTGGCCCCTCCCCAATAGCTCCCGTCCACAACCCCTTAGGTCTGACCATGACTTGGACTCGACCTGGCCCTTAGGCCTTTGGTGCAGGAAAAGGGGACATTATAGTCCTCCCTTCCCGAGAAATGCTTGACCCCAAGCATTATCCCGTCATGCTGCAGAAGTTAAATATCACGTCGTAAGTTTCTCCACCTCACCCTACTCATCAACCAAGGATCAGTGTAATCTGAAGTAACCAAGAAACCCCATGCAGTCATCATGACCTCCATATGGTATCGAGAGAAATGGTGTCTGTGAAGTAGAATGATACTCAAACCAACTCTCCACTGGTACCCACACCGAAATTTCCAATCTGTCCAATCACTGCCAATGTAAGGTTGTAATCATGTGATCACTCACTGCCTCTCTAATCAACTCCTGGTATGAAATTCCACTCTGAATTCTGTAGAATTCCCTAGATCAACTTGTGAAATAACCTGTATACGCACCAAGTGTGCCCAATCTCCCACATGACCCACATTGGTGTGAGAGTACAACTCCTCATAATGTATCTTGATGTGTCATGTGGGGAAAAATCCCAAGATTCCAGTACATGGTCAACCGACAATGTCAACTCCACATAGTTCACCTCCTATGATGAGTGATAACCTATTGAAAAACTAGGTAACTGAGTCGACTCCATCCTTCCATTGACTAGCACATGGGTGAAATGCCCACCATGCCTAGAAGTAGTAAAATACATAGGAGTGCTATCCCCTGTTGACTCAGAACATGATGAACCTGTAAGCTCCGATTTGTTATAACGACAAACCATACATCCTTGTATGAAGTTGGGGATATCCTCCCTCAACCCATGCCATCTAAACCTCTCTAATATGAGCTTGTAGGTCTCATCAAAGCTCAAGTGTCCAGTCATGAAAGAACAATGCACATGTCGCAATATCTCCATCCTCAACCCTGAGTCTGACACAAGGTATAATCTGCCATGATAGAATATCATCTCATCCTCCAATCTATAGGTGTCATCCTGTATGTGACCATCCAAAATCTCACAAGTGTGTCGGTTCTGAGATCTCCAGTCTACCGACCCCTTAGATAACCAACATAATGATAAACTCAGAGGATCTGAACCTGTAACCCCAATCTCTGTAACTGTCTCATGTGCAACATTGCTGGTCACATCCACATCCATCCTACTCAGCATCGATCTCGCAATAATAAAACTCCTCACCATGCCGGAACGTCCTCTCCATCCCCTCAGTTGTAACCACCCTAGGTGCTCCTGTAGATAATCCCCTCAAAATCACATTCCTGCCCTCGGATTTAAACTTCAGCTCCATCGTCTAAAAGTTAGTCTGAAACTCACCAAGAGAGTGAAGCCACTGCACTCCCAACACTATGTTGGTCACTCCCATACCAACAATGTGGAGATCATCGGTAACTATATAGTTACCCATCGTGATGCTCACTTGGGAACTTGCCGTGTGCACCTCATAGACTCTCCATTGGCTACAACCCCGTTGAGGCCCTCAAAATCCTCTGTCTGTAATCCTCACCTCTCAAACAATGAGGCATCAATACATTTTTGGGTTTCCCCACTATCAATGAGTACCCCAACTCGCTTACCATGCATAACTCCTATAATCCTAAATGCCTTGTACATCAGAGTACCAAACAATGTGGCTATAATCTCATGAGGAAAAGCCTCCTCCTCTTGTCCCGCATCAACACTATCCAATGCAACCCCATCTCCATCATCCATTCCGAAAGTCTCTAACTCCTCACCTCTGTCACCCTTGCTCTCCTCAAAGACTTCAATGAATTGGGCCTTCCCTCTACCTCTACAATCATGTCCTGGAATCCAAGGTGTGTGGCAATCGAAACATATTTTCTTTTGCCTCAACTCATCTCTGTCTTCATGGAAAATGATTGAATTTTTAACCACCTATATCCTTGGTAGAGGCTCCCTTTGCTGATGTTCATCTGATCCAGATGGAGGTTCCCTTTGCTGAATGCGAGGTGGAGCCCTTGGTTTTGGAGTGGATAACTCCAAGTCCCGAGCTTTCCTAATAGCCTCGTGTAAAGAAGAAGGTTCAAATGCCTTCACAAACCCAACGAAAGCATCTGTCAAACCTGCTATGAACAACAAAATCAACCTCATCTTCGTGACATCAGGTACCATGACTAATAATCTCTGAAAATCTGTGATGTACTGATCCAGGGGACCGGTTTGTCTCAAATGAGTCCACTCCCTGAAATACCTGTCAGGGTCCCTCCTATCAAATCTTCTCACCAGCCTCTGCACAAACTCTGCATAAGTAGTAATGTGTATGTGTCCTTGTGTAATCAACCCATGATGCCACCAATCATGAGTGTCTCCCTCAAGATGCAAGCTTGCAAACTTAATTGCATCTTCCTTGTGCATAGGATTCAAGTTGCGAGTATGTCTTCAACTTCTGACCCAAGATGGTGTAGTACACTTCTTAGAACCATCGAAGTGTGGAATGGAGATCTGTCCCAATCTCCTCTATAACTCTGGTACCTATTTCTGATGATCTCTCTTGGGTCTACTACCAATCTTCATTTTGCAATATTCCTGGAATGGCATGTTGTTACGAAATCCCTCACTCAAGGTCTGGTTCCTCTCCCAACAAGACTCCTCATCCAAATTATCTATTGGCTATTGTACTTGTGAAACTTCCGGATCCTTCAAGAAAGAAGGTTCATGAAGCCACAAAGGCTTGGCAGAAGAATGGGGAGGATGCTTCCCTGAATGTCCACTCTTACCTCTTTGAGCTTGTTGTCCCATATTACTATTTTCTCCTTTCATTATGACTATTGTTATACATAGTCCAGTAGGCTGAAGATGATTAAAAATATTCTCTTACCCTTTTTAGCAATCATAGAACCAATGCTAGTACCTTGAGAGGTACTCTCCCTTCTTGCACCGAAGTCTCCAATGAAGAAATCATGCTTGCCAACACTTGTAATCCCAAAAGACACATTTGAATTCCTTCCTTTACTTATGAAATCAGTCACCAAGTTTTCAAAATTAGAATTAATAGTTTTGGACAACTGCAACATATTATCAGGATCCCATACCTTATAATGCCCATGAACCCTTGTATCATGTAAGGTCTGCCATATTTGCTTCTCTTGGATCTCCTCATAAAGAAGATTATCACTCTTTGTCTTCATGATGACTTGACTTTGATGCACCAAATTCTTAGCATTCTTACTGACAATAGGATGAATACCATCATGATAAAACTGCTGTAATGATATATGATGAAGATGATGAAATAAATCCATGCTACTACTAACCTCCTTATAAAGAATATCATCAAAAGGTTCACCTTCTATTGCTGATTTAGAAACCTCCAAAACACCATCCCTTAGGAGTATCCTCATCAAGCTTGGTCTCCAAAATGATTTGAATTTTTTGCCACAAATCCTAAGCATTTTGGTCTACAATGGGCTGAAATTCTTCATAAATCAGCTTATTAGGAGTTGTTAGTTTGGAAATTGCAATAGTGTGCAATTCCACACAAGTGTCCATGTGAGGCTCCTCCTCATGTGCCATCTACTCCATAGAGTCTTCTTTCGTGGGTGTAGAATTCCTTTCATCAATTACCCTCATCATTTCCTTAAACTCTTGTAAGTGTTGTCTTGCTTGAGTCACTATCAACCTAGCAGCTCTAGCTCTACTATTCCCTTCCTCACACTTTTTAAGAGTTTCCATTACATCCTCCTTGCTTGCATAAACAAATTTCTTCTCCTGAGCTGGAATAATTTCTCTAACAAGCAATATTTCACTAATGTAATTATTTTACTCAATGGAAATAATACCCTTTTGTCTGGAGGATTCTTATACAAATGAGTTCTTTTGTAATTCAGGTACCGGCATATGATGATCTCACTTGGGCTTGCTACCAATCTTCATCATGTAATAATCTAGAAATGACATATTATCTCTGAAACCATTACTCAAAGATTGGTATTTCCTCCAATAAGAATCCTCATCAATCACCTCTATTGGCTGCCCTTTATCACTATTCTCACCATGTTCCTTGGTGTTCCTGGATCTGCTTTAATTCAAATTCTGAGTGAGCTGACTCAAATAAAGGTTAGTGGTTTCCTGTTGGTTCACCATGTTGGTGAACATTTCCTTCATAAAACCCACATTGAGATATTTCCAAACTGTCATATTTAAACCACACAAGCTGGAGGAACAACAACTCTGATACCACTTTGTAATATCCCTTATGGGATACCACTTAAAAAAGCACCAAATATTGAAATTTTGCAGCCAAATAAAATACTGATTTATGCAGATTTTTACAGTAAGGACAACGAACTAAATAAAATCAATATCTCCCAAAATATCCACTCAAATTACTTGAAAATTCAAAGAGAGCTTGATATTATTATAAAGGACATAATAAAACTATTTTTGGAATTTTACATAAATTAAACTGCTGCCAGAAAAAGCACAACGTGCCCTAGACAAGTGGAAAACTTCCGAGGTTCATTACTCTCTAAATACAAGAGCAAAAATAAGGGTCTCCGGAAATAACATTGAAATATATAGGAAATAATATTTCCACCTTTAGATCTGATAACGACTGACTGGAAAATCCCCAAATAAAGGTTGCAAATAACCTCACTTGGAATGAGGTCAAAAAATGATGGAGGTGCCTTAAACGTGCTGCCACGCCTACCCCAAATGGCTACTGTGAATCTGATCTGGAGCCCTCTGATTATCTTCCCCAAATGCCCCTAAAATCCTCAAAATCCTTCCTCTAAAACCTCAATAATGTCTCTCCCACACAGCCCTAAAGTGGCTCTGAAATGGCAGACTAGGGTAGATCTCTCACTACCGAAGAATTCCCTGCTAGCTAAGGATGAGTCTCTCACCACCAAAGCTAGGGTCCCTGTGGGATTTGACTCCACAAGTTGTAGATGCACAACAACAGTTGCACGTGAAGGAGGCTAAAATGTATGCGACAAAAATTTCCTTTCCTTACTCTCCCCGCTCCTTATATACTTCTCCTCGGAAAATAAGCCCCAACAGACCCTAGATGCATTTCATTCCATGGAGGGGCCAATAAAAATAAAAGTAACTTAAGTTGTTTTTCCCCTTTAAGTCGCCATGGTCCAAAAGTGACCCTCAATGCAAAATTTGAATAATAGAACCACATGGCCTCTCCCCAATAGCTCCCAACGTCCATAACCCCTTGTGTCTGACCATGACTTGGAATCGACCTAGCCTTTAGCCCTTTGGCACAGGAAAAGGGGACGTTAAAAAATGTTGGAACTCCAATTGGAGCAATTAGTAGAAGGGGGCTACGTTATAGTCATGATAAATCTAGAAATGCCAACTTAATCCCTCCAATAAGATACAATTTTTCTATTCCCATCATTCTTTGGATTATCATATGCAATGAAGGTGAAATTATTCTTCAATTCCAAGTAAAGAATTATTATTGGTCTAAGGAAATGGCTAAGTACTAGCCATGTGCGAGAGCTAGGAGTTATGCGTGGATGTGTGCGGTGCTATGAAGGAACATATCATCGCACAAGGCTACACACATACATACAACATTGATGACTTAGCCAATTTTCTAGACATGGCTAAAAATAGAAAAGTAGAAGATGGAGTACCACTCAAGCAAGGTCCAAAATAGACAAAAGCAAGATGACTTAGTGGCCAAGCGAAGAATAAGAAAGCACATGAACTTCAAGGAAAAAGGAAACACATGAATGGGATAATAATAGGGTTAAAGTATGTAAGATATGATCTAATTATAGCCTAATCTAATGTTAGCTTGATGTGTAGGAAAGGATATAATCTATTTGTAAACACGCCTATTATTAAGAAGGTGCATGTAGGCGGTGAAGGGCAAGTCCCCACCATATAAATATAGGTGATGCCTCATTGTAAGAAAAATCTGAGTGAATAGTTTTAGTTTTGGAGATATAGAATTAGTGTGGTTTCTAAGTGTTAGTATGGAGTTTGTATGAGAGCACGCAAGGTCTAGTGCATTGATGTAATGGTTTGTAGTGTATTCAACTTATATATGTGATGAACTATGTTTGTAATGGAAAATTGTGTATGGGTTGCCAAGATCATTATGTCTGAACATGGGTTAATTGGTATTAAGATCCTAATAGTTATTGTCTATGAATGGGTAAGTGCACAAAGATGGGGGGCCAAAAAGTGGACACATTTTTTATTTAAATCAAAATGCGAGTGGATTTTGGAAAAGAGAGATCATGTTATGAATTATTATGATTGGTAATTACCAAGCCTAAACTCGTGTTGTAACTCGTTTGCACTCCTATTTAAAATGTAGTATGTGTGCTTGTGGAAGGGATATATTTACTAAAAAGTATAAGTTTTTCATTTATTAATCTTTATACTTTATTATTTTTATACTTTAAATTTATTTTAGTAAATATAAGAAATTAGGGTCACTCTACACCTTATGGAACTAGTCTCATAGCTCCATCAGTCATGGTTTAAAAGATAATTTTTCATATTCTAATCTAGTTAGTACATAGGTATTTTTCAGTATTTCAGCATTCAACAAGAAAGCAAGAAAAAGCCAATCCAAGCAACGCGATCCAATGTAAGAAAGCGAGCAAGTAACGCTCCTACATGTGAAGTTAGTAGAAGAAATATAAATGAAAATGAAAATGAAAGACAAAAATAAAAGACTCACCAAAGAAGGGTGGGTCCAACGGGTGTGCCAGAATGTTGACCAAATTCCCTCATTACTACTTAGATTAGTGAACTAGTACTAAAGATCTCACATTCATGCAATATTACAAGTGAACTTAGATGCTCTTTGTATCATTTTACTTGTAGGGATGAAAAATTACAATACATAGTAGTATGGATGAGACAATTCGACTATATTCATTATATATCATCATTATTGATATTTTAATTTTACATGTATGCAAGCATAGACATCAAAGTAGGGCATTATGTAGGCACCTTATATTGATGTTGGAAAAGGAATGGTGTGGGACTTACTCTCGTTAGTTGGGTTTGCTTCAAGTTCCCTTTCTCCCATGCCTCACAACTTTACTCTTGTAAGTTGTATTTGCTTCAAGTTCTCATGTTCTCCCATGCCTCATAACTTTACTCATGTTAGTTGTGTTTGATTCATGTTATTATGTCCTCCCATGCCTCATAACTTCCACCCAAAATCACTCGTCCATCTACCTCATTAGCTCAATTCCAATGTCCTCCTCCTCATACCACCATGCTCATGTTAATTCACTATTTTAGTTTAATTTTAAAAATTCAAATTTATTTTTTTAATTTATTATTATTGTGTTTGTGTATTATTTCATTATTATCATTTATTTTTCAAACATTTATTTTTTTCCAAAACTCCCATGTTAAGAGGGGATCCCAAAGCATCTACAATATCATCAACATCAGTTAGTGTGCCTATTATTACATATCCCCCTTCTTCCTCTTCTAACAACTACTCTTTGTGTCACCTTGTTACTTTACTCATATTAGTCGATATTGGTATCATTATGCAAACAAAACACAGGTAATGCAATGAAGGATCAAATTTATAATTTTAAACCACCACACTGACTAGAGTGTGCAATTCTTAGTGTAACTTCTAAAATTGACTACAAGTTCCAAGACACAAACACACAAAATGGGGGAACATTCATTTTACTCTTGGAATATCTTCATTTTATTTACACACACACACACACACACACACACACACACACACACACACACACACACACACACACACACACACACACACACACACACACACACACACACGTATTTAATCATTTAGTTCAGTTTTCTCAACTTACAAAATTAAACTTGCACAAAAACAAAAACCAGGGTGCTTGGCATGACACTTACAAATTGACTTATCGAATCCTATCTCAAGTGAAATTTTAATATCACCTTTCCTAAATATATAATTTTCCAATGGGACTATGATATTATGCCAATCAACTTGTAAATGTAATCCCACACCAACACAAATTGGGTGCAATGGTGTATGGCAATACAATTCCTCCTTCACCCACACTAATAGGATTCCTCAATTGAATGTATTCTAATCATTTCAAATTCATCTTCAATTTCCATGCACAATCTATTCATATAATATGATATATGTTGTGTCATCCTCAATATGAATAAATCCAATGGTTATCTTGTATAATTCTTCCATGTACTAGCACTAATATCCCTTTATCAAAACATTTGGAACTTCTTGAGAAAACTCATGTGATAATCCAATGAAATGAACTTTACCTTTAGTATTGTAGAAAACATATTCAAAATCTGGATCTTTTCATTTCCCTTATATAATATTTAAACTTCTACATGATCCCTTAAAAATATGTGTGACCTTTCAATTTTGTGCCAACAAACTTGACTTGTATGGGATCTTTCCTATTTTTTTACTTGAAATATATCTCCAACTCAATAATATATTCAATGAGTTCATCAAGATTGAAACCTCCAGAGTGTCTAGGTGGATATACCTTAGGTTTTTATGTCATTATTGTGATAAATTTTAGAAAAAAATCCTCAACTTCTTAAATTTTTGGTTTCCCTTAAATGATTTCATGCACTTCTCTAGTTGTTGCAATATCACTTGCATCATCTAGAGATACAACAACTTGGCATTGTATTGTCTCCATAGATACTAGATGAATTTGAATGTCTCTCATCTAACCTTTCAACTTTACACTTCTAGGTGCTCCTCCATGTCCTTGAGTAGGTGATGTTTTCTTTTATGCATTGTTATCTACTATATTTTTCATTACCTACAAATTGAAGAGTTCCCTTGAAACAATTTCCTACACACCATCTATCAAACTCATTCAAATTAGAATATGTCTAAACTTATCTCTTGATACCAATTGATGATGGCTTCCTACACATTATATTCAAATTTCACTATAAGATATCTCCAATGATATTTTCCCAACACTCATAAATGTGGAAATAAATAATAAATATGCATAGACTATAACTTTTATTTGATACCAATTTATGTCGTCATTGTTAGGGGTCCCAATGAAGAGATAGCTTAGAATATGCAACTTGAAAGATTCAAAACTAAAATTCTATTTATAATTTATTTTCAATTGTTACATGTACATATGCTTAAAAAGCACCATGTTTAATCTTTACTACGTACAAGGCATTATTTTATAGTGAATGTGTGGTAGCTAGAAGATATATCTTTTCATTGACTATTTGGCGGCCTTGCTTGATAGACGTCCACATTTCTATTTCGATTTCATCTACACACTTGTTGAGCCATCTGTCTACCACTTCAGCATGGTTGCAATGAACACCATGTTTTTATTAGTTTTCTCCCTTTGTACTTTTCTCTTGGCGCCATCCAGTCCAGTCATAAAACCTAATGTCATAATGTTTTTGAAAAGTAAATAAACCCTTTTTCCAATAGTTTCTCAAAAAAACATTTCCCCATGTTGTGTATGGGCCAATTGTTGAAACCCTTGAACTCATGGACAAGTTAACGACATTGGTTGACCCAAAAAAGTTGAGTACAACATTTTACTTGTACTTGACAGTATTTTTGATTACAAATTTGAGTCCCTACAACTTCATCACCTCTCATCCTCCTATATAATGTTTCATGTCTCCTACTTCAACTTTGAATTTTCCCTCGGCTCCCATTGATGCCTCCATTCAACTACTTAGCAGCCCTATGACATAACATACCATTTGAATCATTTTACCATCATCAATAACCTGTTCTAAGATTATCTATTTCCATCAAACTACATTCACACCACTCTAATCGGCTAACATCTCATACACCAAATATCACCCCATACTTGTCTTCTTCGTGGGTGAATCCAATACCGAGAGCTTACACATAGGAACCATGGTTCAAAATCTGAATCCTACACAATGGCACCACATCTCATGCCAAATCTAGGCTAAGTACACCTTCCCCCAATCAATCCCCCTTTGTGGCATCTAGGTGCAGACTTCACAACTTCTTTAACGTATCCCTTTCGACATCCCCATTGCTTCACTCGAGTGTGATTGTTAATTTATAAATTTTCAAATAAATACAATAACTCTAGAATACTCCACGACACATTCTTCTACTATTTATATCGATCAAATCATTCTTATATTTTTCCCTTTCAATGTCATATCTAACATTAAATATGGTACACATGTCCTTGCTAGAATTTAAATTTTTAAAAACTCAAGGAAATCAATATTGTAATAAGGTCTCAAATTTGTTCAATATTGAGTAGCCAATGAGAAGGTTGTTAAATAATTATTTCTATAGATTAGAAACAATTGACAATGACATTAAGTAAAAGATGTGGTGACTCATTCATGTAATTAATGATTTCATTGAAAAATTATACAAACTCATTAAATTTATTTGTAAGTACATGGGTACAAAGTCAAAATACATTTATACACATCAAAACATTTTTTAAGTCAAAAATTATAAAAACTAAAATAAGATGATAAATTTGTCAAATCAGTATCAATAACCAATAGAAACATTAAAAAAATCAATTTTATATTGTGGTAATAATTCTCACAATGTGAAATTTACCCCTAGACATTAAAAAATATTCATGAGATATAAATAATTACTTTTTGATTGGAGGGAAAAAAACTAACTAATCAAAAATTGATTACACACCTAACTTACTCTACCGAAGGCTAGGACTAATAACGTCAACAAAGATTATTTATAAACTTTTGTCCCCATTACATTCAAATCTAGGTAAATAGGGAAGGTGCAAATTTTCATGGTTTCTAGCGAGGTCTGAAATCGCCTAGGTATAAGGTCTATTCTTGTTTTCCATAAATCAAAGAAGTCCATAAGGCCATATTGCATCGTCACTATATTTTTCCAAACCTTACATGGAGATTTGTACTTCCCATGGATTTTTATGGTTATTGTCCTACTCATTTTCCAAAAATCCAAGAAAACATACAAACTTCCGCCTGGTCCAACTCCTTTGCCTATCTTAGGAAACCTTCACCTCATCTCCAAACTCCCTCATGGATCTTTCTCTAACCTTGCCCAAAGATATGGCCCAATTATGACCTTGTACATGGGTTCTCTCCTAGCCATTGTAATTTCATCTTCTGACATGGTTGAAAAAATCCACAAAACTCACGACCACATATTTGCAAGTCACCTTGTAATGGGAGATGATAACCATAGTCTAAGCCCCCAAAAGTTGCATTTTCTCCACATGGGCCATACTGAAATTCATGCACAAAATCATGGTAATGGAGCTCTTCTCCCCAAGAGAATGAAGCCCTTCACATCTTTGAGAGCCCAAGAAGGACTCGTCATGAAAAGCTCCATATTATTAATTGTGGCTACCAATTCCAACAGTGGCACACATCCTACTATTATACATGTAACTAGGGAGGTCTCCTCTTTGACAAATAATAATTGAAGATGTGGAGTCTAACTACAATTTGAAGTGGCAGTTTTCTTTTTCCTTGATTATGAGAGGAATGCTTGACCATGGATAAAAATATTATTGTCTTATTAATAGATGGGAGTTGTTATTTTTATGTTTATCTCATTTATATGCATGTCTTATTTATAAGCATGTTATATTTATGTTGCTTGTGGTTGAAGAAATTTTTTAGAAAGAGGTGCACAAGTTATATATATATATGTGTGTATATATATATATATATATATATATATATATATATATATATATATATATATGTGCATGGATTTACTCTTTGGAATATGAAAAAGAGAAAGAATTTTATCGTATTCCTTAGGACTGAATAAAGAAGAAGTCTTGCTTGTTTCTGGTGGATGTATCCCACATTGGGTGATCCACGTTAAATATTGAGTTTATTTTTTGATTACATGCTTCTTTTATTTCTATTTTAATTATGTTTTATTGTTCATCTATGTTTCGATCCTAACAATTGGTATCAGAGCAAGATTTTGTTTTGGCAACAAAAGCTCACATGACGGTTTCTTGTTTGAGTGGGAGCAATGACAAAAGATAACAAGTTCAGGGTTAAGAAGTTTAACGACTAGAACTTTCAACTATGGAAGATGCAAGTGGAGGACTACCTATATCAGAAGGATCTTTATCTACCATTGAAAGGGGAAGATTTGAAGTCGTCAGCTATGATTGATGAAGAATGGGATGTTCTTGATCAGAAGGCATTGGGAATGATATGGTTGTGCCTAGTAGCTATGGTAGCTTTCAATATTTCTACGGAAAATACAACGATATATCTTATGGAAAAATTGGGTAAATTGTATGAAAAAACCTCAGCATCCAATAAGGTATTTATCATTGATCTATAAACTCTCTACTTTGGAATTGTTCACAAAATCACAATTAAATGTTGTTGTTCTACTTTCAATTAGAAAATGACAGAGATAGCTAGTGAATGAATTTTGCTTATGCTTAGAATCAACAATTGTAGGAAAGGAAAGAATATAAACTCATGAACACCAACAAGTTTTATCCTGAAACCTCTAGAGGAGGAAAACCAGTAGGAAGGGAAAATGCTCTTTCTTCCCACTTTTTATTGGCCAATTCAATTAAGAAGTAAAAAATTTACAATAAGTATGAAAGAGAAGTAGATAATATCTCACACTTCCTCCCAATTACTTGCTTTCTCTACCTCAACACTCCTTTCTTCTACAAACACAATTCCAGCACTAAGAATTTCTTGCTCACTTGCTTTCATGCTTCGATAATCCAAAAATATCCTTCCTACATGTATTTATAGCCCTTATCATGTCCTCCCATGCACTGGAGGATGGGAAAGGTCATGGAGGAGAAGAGACATAGACAACCTTTCTAATTCTGGGACTGTTTGTTTCAAATTTTATTTTTCTATCCGAAAGAGCCAAGAACCACCTCCTAATGTAGAATAGCAGTCATAGGACCGCCGCCCTATCTGTGCGGCAGTTACAGATTGCCACCCAGGTTGGAAGATAGATCTATAACCACCACTCTGCATAAAGTGGTGGTTCTGTTAACATAAAGATAGTTCTTTAACCGCCGCCTGGGTTGGGTAGAGGTTTTGCAGCCGCTGCTCTACACAGAGCGGCGGTTCTATTAACATAAAGATAGAACCTCCATTTATTCATTTTTTCCTTCTTTGGTGTTGGCTGATCTGATGAAGTAGAGTCATTTTATATCCCTATGGATCACACCTCCCCTACTTAGGAGGATTTTGATCCCACAAAAGCTTAGTGGGGGAGTAGATGAGGAAATAATTCCCTCACTTTCTCCTTTGAGTACCACCGGGTCTACCTTGGTGTCTTTCCTTTCAGTCCAACTGCCAAGACTCATGCAGACCTCTCCTAGTCTCTCTGACCTTCTGCTGCAACACTACATACTCCTCTAATTCACCTCTTTAGTCCAAGACACAATCCTGAATGGAAGGTAGCAACTGTAGTCTTTCATCTTCATCTAGCATGGAAAGCTTATATAGGTGAAAGTTATAACAATTTACTAGTGAGTACATCCTCATAAATGACGGGAAATCAAGTCAAAAGGCATTTTCTCCAACCTGCTCCAATATGGTGAAGGGTCCATATCGTAGTGGCTTGAGCTTCCATGCTTGACCTTGTAGTCTCTCCTTGTTCAAGTAAAGCCACACTCTATCTCCAACATGAAGCTTATGTTCTCTCCTTTGTTGATCGTGCCTAACCTTGTACTTGGCTTGAGATTTCTCTAACTGTTATTTGACTTTGAGATGGATTTTCCGAATCCTCTCAATGATTTTTTTTGCTCTATTTACCTCTATGTCTCATGTCTCCTCCTCATCATGTTTCCCAAATACTATTTCCAACAGATTTGTAGGTAGATATCCTAAGCATGCTTCAAACGATGACTTCATAGTGGATGTGTGTATTACTCAGTTATAGGAATGTTGAATGTATGCTAAGGACTCATCCCAAGTCCTTCGGTATTTTCTATTATACCCTCTGATCAACTATACAAAATTCATGTTCACCACCTTTGTATTTCCATCTGTCTGTGGATGGAAAGTCATGTTCCTCTGTAACCTGGTATCCATCTTGTCCCAAAAAGTAGTCTAAAACTTCCCCAAGAACTTGGAATTCTGGTTAGAAACAATAGAATTTGGAAAACCAAAATGCACCCATACATTAGCAAAGAAAAGATTTGCTACCTCATACGCTTTTACTTTCTTTTTACATTCCATAAGAATACACATCTTACTGAATCTATTAACAACAACATAGAGATAGTCATGTCCATGTTTAGACATATATAATCCTCCTAAAAAATCCATAGAAATGTCCTCCCACGGATGAGTAGGTACTGGAAAAGGCATATACAAACCCTCCTTCCTAGTCTTAGGCTTGCTAGTACAACAAATTTTACATCCACGTATAAATTTTTATTCTTCTTTCATATTGGACCAATACACGTACCTTTGTAAGTGGGCTAGAGTCTTGCCAACACCAAAATGTCCCACTACTTTTGAACTATGTACTTCCCTTATCAATAGAAGTCTTTCTTCTTTAGGCACACAAATATTCCCCCATCGGTATAGTAACCTATCGTTGAGATAACAATATTCAATCCCCATCCTTTCAGCCCCTTGTGACTACAACTGCTGAAATGTCACCACAAAGTCTCTGTCCTGGGCATATGCATCTCTATAAGCTTCCTTCATGAAGGGCTCGATCTGAGAGATAGTGGCCAAGTATAAGAAATTCTCCAGTGTGGACGGCCTAGACAACATGTCTGCCACCAAGTTTATACTACCCTTATTATATTTGATCACTAGATGGAACTGCTGAATGAACCCCATCCATTTGTAGTTCCTTTCCTACTGTAATTTAGATTGTGCTTGCAAATACTGGAGAGGTTTGTGGTGAGTGTGCACAATAGTTTCTTTACCTAACAAATAATGCTTCCATTTTTTAATTGTCTGAACTAGTGCATACATTTCCTTATCATATACTGAATATCCTTTAACTGTTGAAGTAAAAGTTTCAGAATGATAGCATACAGGTTTACCTCCATGAAGCAACATTACACCCATAACATAATCACTGATGTCTATCTCTACTTCAAAGGGTTGTTGCAAATTAGGAAGAGCAAGTACTGGAGCATGAATAATCTTGTATTTCAATAACTCAAAGGATTTGTCTTGTTCCTTACCCCAACCAAAACCCTTACTCTTTGTGGCCACTATTTGTAGAGGTACTGCAATCACGGAGAAGCCTAAAATAAACTTCCATATGTAATTTACTGATCTCACAAAACTCCTAGTCTATGTGGCTCCTGTTGGTGTTGGCCAACTGGTGATGGCTTCCACCTTTTTTGGATCCACTCATAGCTCTCCTCCTCTAACCACATGCCCAAGATAGACAAGTGTTTGTTTGGAAAATTCACATTTCTTCATATTACAAAGCAGTTGTTTCTCCCTAAGAACTTGTAAGACTTGCTGCAAATGAGTTAAATGGTCCTCCCATGTGGCAATAAAAATTGAGATATCATCTAGATAAATAATGACACATGAATCTATGAAATCCCGCAATACATCATTTATCAGTCTCATAAATGTAGCGGGTACATTACATAAACCAAATGGAATTTCTAACCACTCATACAAACCCTATTTTTTCTTGAAGGCAGTCTTCCATATATCATCCTCCTTCACTTTGACCTAGTGATAACCTGACTTGAAATCCAACTTCGTGAAGAATTTGGCATGTTGAAGATGGTCCAAGAGATCATCTATGCGGGGAAGTGGATATCTATTATTTATGGTGATCTTGTTTAAAGCGCGGTAGTCGATGCACATTCTCCAAGAACCATCCTTCTTTGGCACCATCATAATAGGTGAACCACATGGTGAAGTGCTTATACGTATCACCCCTTGGTCTAGTAGTTCCTAGAGTTGTTTCTTTACTTTAGTATTCTCCAACAAGGATTGCCTATACAACCCGATGTTCGGTAGAGGGGACTCTAGAAACAACTGAATCTCATGCTCTACTTCCCACTTTAGTGGTAACCCACTAGGAGCCTAAAAAATTCCTAAAAATATTGAATAATACTATCCAAATCTTGTTTTCCCTAGTTAGAAATCTCTAAACTTCTACCCCATCTTGTTTATCCTTTAACAAAAGTAAACAAAACTGATTATGATTTTCCTGAATAAGTCATTTTGCTTGGTTAGCACTCACCATAGTAACCCATGTCTTATGTTGGTGTGCCCAGGATGTTGTATCTGATCCCATCCTTGACCCATCTATATCAGTTTTCCCTTCTCATAAATATAGCATCCTTGATATACAAGTAAGGAATCTCAAAACAACATCAAAAGCATCAAGTGGAATAACATCAGCTTCTAATACATCAATATACTAGGAATTTATCCCAAACTTGACCTTACATCTTTTTGTTACCTGAATTTCAACACCCTTCTTCACCCAACCCAAAGGATAAGGGTGTGGATGATCGTAAGTCTCAAGACCAAACTTCTTTACAACTACTTCAGAAATCAAATTAGATTGAGAACCGGTATCAACCAAAAATTTACCTTAGTTATCTTGATCTAGAATAGTCTACTCATCTCCTCTTCCTTGTTTTCCATGTTGGTGGTTGTGCATCCAAGCCTCTCATCTACATTAGAGTCATCTTTGATTTCTACCCCCTTTTGTCTTTACAACTGTCATGGAATTTTTTGAGTCCTTGGTTTGGTTCTTTGGGTGTAACTCTGGATGAAACTTCCAACATGTAGTGCCCGTATGACCATTGATATCACAATTCTTGCAAAACTTATTAATATCTTGACAAGTATTTAAAGTAGTGGCAACTTATTTACCTTTCCCTTTCCACTTACCCTTGTTACTTGTTTTCCCATGCTCTTTCTTCTATTGATTTGTCGATTGCTTTTCCCTTGGTTTTGCTTCTCCTTATATGTTGTATGCTTGCACACATGCTTCATTGATATCTTTGGGCTTCATGGAGATGCCTTTTCTTTGAAGGTGAGTGTGAAGTCCTCCCAAAAATTTAGTCATAATATCCTCATCCTCCAAGTCCATGTTCAACAACATGGCCTACCTCTAAAACTCCGTAGTATAGTCCTGCACACTTTGACCACTACCTTATCTAACATAATTCCATTTAATCATTTGTTCAGTCTTGTGGCCAATGGGATAGCATTTAGCTCTAAGTAATTATTTAAATTCTTGCTAAGATTTCACAATAGGATGTTTCTTCTTCTCACAAGTGGCTAGATGGGTTTCTCACTAAACTAGAGCGTGTGCATCCATTTTAAGACATGCAAAGGTGATCCTTTGTGCCTCAAAGACATTATGGATGCTAAAGTAGACTTATAGTTGTTTTAACCATTTATCAAGTAACTCTACATCTACTTTTCCTTCAAAAGCTTTAAATTTCAACTTTCGTCTCAACTTTAAAAGGAGCATGATCAGATTTTACCTTTTCTTTTACATTTTAAGTCTCTTCTCCATACTCTTCACCATAATGGTCCTCATGGTGGCTCCTCCCTATGCCAAATTTTTTGGCTAAGCCTCAAACCATTGAGTCCATGGAGTCTTGTTTAACAAAATCCATATTTTTCAAATATGTAAGTTCTTCTTATCTTCTAAACATCATACCCATCATTGTCTCCAACATCTTGATTCTACGGACCAAGTTCTCTTCCTCCATTTATCCCAGAATTCTATGTTTCCACTTCTTTGTAGAAATATCTGGATCGCAAGGTAAAGACTCTTCACCTTTAGATTTTGTCATTGTCATACAAATCCAAGAATGAATACCACAGTCCTAGATACTTGTTATCTCTGCCTCAACACTCCTTTCTTCTACAAACACAATTCCAACACTAAGAATTTCTTGGTCACTTGCTCTCATGATTTGATAATCCAAAAAATCTCCTTCCTACATGTATTTATATCCCTTATCATGTCCTCCCATGCACTGGAGGATGGGAAAGGTCATAAAAGAGAAGAGACACAAACGTCCTTTCCAATTCTAGGACTGTTTTTTTCAAATTTTATTTATCTATCCAAAAGAGCTAGGACTTTTGCCCAATGCAGACTAGTAGTCACAATACCACCACATTGTCTACACAGTAGTTAAAGGACCACCACCTAGGTTGGATGACAGTTCTATAAGCGCTGCTCTACATAAAGTGGAAGTTCTATTAACATAAAGACAAAACCTTCATTTCTTCATTTTCCTTCTTCGGTGTTGGATGATCTAATGAAGTAGAGTCATTTTGGATCCCTATGGATCACTCATGCAAATTTTGTTTAATATGAAGATGTCAGAAGATGATTTAGTAAATGATCATTTAAATGAATTCAACACAGTTACTAATCAAATAATCTTTGCAGGAGTAAGTTTTGATGATGAAGTTAGGGCTCTTTTTATTTTGTGCTCATTACCTGAAAGTTGGAATACTTTGGTTATGGTTGTGAGTAATTCTATTTCTAGTTCAAAAACTTTAAAGTTTGATGATGTTATTGGTGTGATTCTTAGTGAAGAGATGAGAAGAAAAAGCACATGTGATTCATCTGGTAATGCTTTGAGTGCAGAGAACATGGGAAGATAGAAGGAAAAAGCAAAAGGTCTTGAACACCATGGAAAGTCTAAGAAGGGCAGATCTAAATCTAGAAGCATGATGGTATGCTAGAATTGTGGAAAATAAAAACATGCAAAGAAAGATTATTGGTCTTTAAAATCATGGACAGATCAACAAGAGAGGAGCAAAGAGGTAAATGTAGTAGGTGACGTGTTACAAGATGATCTTATTCTTTCTTTAGATAGTAAATCAAAATCTTAGGTTTTATATTTTGGTGCTTCATTTCATGCAACTCCTAATAGACAATATTTTTGAGATTATGTTCAAGGGAATTTTGGGAAGGTATATCTTGGTGATGATGAGCCATGTAACATTGTTGGAAAAGGTAGTGTTCATGTTAAATTGCATAATGGTAACACTTGGGTGTTAAAGAATGTCAGGCATGTTCCTAACTTGAGAAGGAATATAATTTCTGTAGGGAAATTAGGAGATGAGGGTTGTATGGTTATATTTATAGTAGATTCCTGGAAAGTTACCAAGGGTTCTCTTTTGGTAGGAAGAGGTAAGAAAGTAGGTACTTTGTATTTATCCATTGTTACTACTGACCCATCTTCTATTTTAGCTACTATAGGTATAGACACAACTCTATGGCATAAAAACTTGGCCATATGAGTGAGAAGATGATGAAGATTTTACATTCACATGGAAAATTGTCAAATTTGAAAAAAATAGACCTGAACTTTTGTGAGCATTGTGTGTATGAGAAACAAAATCACATGATATTTCTCAAGGTTGGATCAACCAAGAAGGAGCACAAGTTAGAGCTTGTTCATATGGATCTGTGGGGGCTAAATCAGGTATCTTCTCTTAGTGGTTCATGGTATTATGTTACTTTTATTGATGATTCTACTAGGAAGGTTTGGGTTTACTATATAAAGAAGAAATCTGATGTATTTAATAATTTCAAGAAGTATAAAGCTTTGGTTGAGAATGAAACGGGTTTGAAGTTGAAGTGTCTCAAATCAGATAATGGTGGAGAGTACTATAACAATGAATTTAATAACTATTTTTCACATAATGGAATCCATAGGGTGAAGACAGTTCCTAAAACACCACATCAGAATTTTGTGTCAAAAAGAATGAATAGGACTATCATGGAGCATGAGATTACATGCTGGATTTCCCTTACATCTTTGGGAAGATGTTGTAGATATTGTTGTTTACTTGATAAACAAAGGACCTTCAAGTGCTTTAGAAGGTGAAGTACCCGAGGAGGCTTGGAATGGTAAGGAGGTAAACTATTCTTTTCTGAAATTTTTGGTTGTGAAGAATTTTGCACATTGATAAAGAGAATAGGACCATGCTATAATCTAAGTCAAAGAAATGTGCTTTCATTGGGTATGGCACTGATGATTTTGGATTTCAGTTGTGGAGTTTGGATGAGAAGAAAATCATTAGGAGTAGGGATGTTATTGTCAATGAAAGGGTTATGTACAAAGAACAACTACAAGATAAGAAGCTAGAAAATTCTGAGTATATGACACTTGATGAGATACAAGATAGAGAAGTGCTAAAAGGGCTGGAAAATCAACAATTTGGCATCAATCCTAGCACACTCAATTTTGATTCTGTAGATCAAAATCAGCAAGAACAACAAGAGCCTCAAAATCTAGAAAATCTTGTGAGACATTCTACTAGGGTAAGTAAACCTCCTGCATGATTATCTTCATATGAGCTTTACTATTATTTATTGAAAAATGGTGGAGAACCAGAAACTTTTGAAGAAGCAATGCATGTAGAAACATGAAAAAAGTTGGAGTAGGGTATGGATGAGGAGATGGAATCCTTGGATCACAACCAAACTTGGGATTTGGTTTAGTTTCCTGTAGGAAAGAGAGCATTACAGAAACAAGTGGGTTTACAGGTTGAAGGAAGAAGAAGGTGACAAAAATAGGTACTAGGTAATACTTGTTGTGAAAGGATTTGCATAGGAAAAAGGTATAGACTTTGATGAAATTTTCTCTCCTGTTGTTAAAATGACTTACATTAGAACTATTTTAAGTTTGGTACCTATGGAAGATTTGCATCTTGAACAATTAGATGTAAAAACTAATTTTCTTCATGGTGATTTGGAGCAATAAATTTATATGGATCAGCCACAAGGATACGAAGTCAAGGGAAAGGAGAATTTGGTGTGCATATTGAAGAAGAGCTTGTATGGCCTTAAGAAATCTCTAAGGAAATGGTATTTGATATTTGATAGGTTCATGATAGAACAAGGATATAAATGATATAAAGAGACAATTAACCAATACATTTTCCATGAAGGATTTAGGTGCAACAAAGAAAATTCTTAGCATGAGAATCAATAGAGACAAAACAAGTAAAATACTGACTTTGTCTCAAGAAGAGTATGTGAACAAGGTGTTGGACAGGTTTAGGATGCAGGATGTAAAACAAATAAGTACACCATTGGTAGGGAACTTCAAGTTAAGTAAAGAATAGTGTCCTAAAACACATGACAAAATTGAATATATGTCTAGAGTTCCATATGCTTTAGCAGATTGGAAGTTTGAAGTATGTTATGGTATGCACAAGACCAAACATTATCCATGTAGTGGGATTTGTCAGTAGATACATGAGTAATCCAGGAAAGGAGAACTGGAATGCAGTCCAATGGATTCTCAGATACTTAAGAGGGACCAGTAGTAGACAGTTGTGTTATGGAGGGTCAGAGGTTTCCTTACACGGATATGTTAATACAGATATGGCTGGAGATTTGGATAGTATGAGGAGAACCATAGGTTATGTATTCATTGTTGGTGGCATGAGAGTTAGTTGTATTTCTAAACTGCACAAGATTTTTTCCTTGTCTACTACAAAGGAAGAGTATGTTTCTGCTACAAAAGCAAGTAAGGAGATGATATGGATGCAACGGTTCATGGAAGAGTTGGGAAAGAAGTAGGAGGATTACAAGTTATTCAGTGGTAGTAAGAGTGCAATTTATCTTGCCAAGAATTCAACATTCCATTCGAGAACCAAACATATATAACTCAGGTATCACTTTATTAGATTAGTGTTGGAGGATGGACATCTGAAGTTGGAGAAGATCCATACAAGTTAGAATCCTGCTGATATGTTGACAAAGGTTGTAAAAAAAGAGAAGATGGAAGGTTTTTCAGATTCATTAGGTCTTCAAGATTGATCTTGAAGAAGAGAAACACGTTAGAGAAGAGTCTGAGGATGAGTTGTAATAATGGGTTGCAGCAATTAGTCTCCAAGTGGGAGATTGTTGAAGATGTGGATCCTAACTACAAGTTGAAGTGGCAGTTTTTTTTCCTTGATTATGGGAGGAATGCATGGCCATGGATAAAAATAACATTGTCTTATTAATAGATGAGATTTGTTATTTTTATGTTTATCTTATTTAAATGCATGTCTTATTTATAAGCATCCTATATTTTGGTTGTTTGTGGTTGAAGCAAACTTTTACAAAGATGTGCACAAGTTATATATATATAAATGCATGGATTTACTCTTTGTAATATGAAAAAGAGAGAGAATTGTACTGGGTGAACCACATTAAATATTGAGTTTATTTTGTGATTGCATGCTTCTTTTATTTATGTTTTAATTCCATTTTATTGCTCATCTATGTTTCGATCCTAACAATAATATTGTCTGCAGAATGTCATTGGGAAGAAGTGCAATGAACCTGAACTAGGTGGAAGAATATTAAAGGAAGTTTTAGATCAATTTATTTCTCTATCAAGTGGGTTTAGGTACAGGGATTGTATTCCTCTATTGGGTAGGCTTGATTTACAAGGCCTTGGGTGAAAATAGATTGAGCTTACTAAGATTTTTCATGTGATTTTGGAGAGAATTGTGGATGAACATGTACAGAGAAGGAAGAATTACTGTAATTTGGAGAGTGAGGAATTTTTATATGTGATGTTTTCCTTGTCTAAAGATGAATCCATGGAGATCAAAATTACTCAAAACCATATCAAGAATGTCATTTTTGTAAGCATACTAAAATCCTTTCATTATTTCTTCTATTTTGGGTGTAATTTTGTTGATCTAGTGATGTAAGACTTGATTAATTCTTCTAGAAGTTACAAAAATACACCCTTCCATTCATACACCATCTGGTCAAGAGGTTAGAACACAATGACCTACCATTCATATTGAGGTTAGATTCCATAGTTTTCTAAGCCCCATTAAGTCAATTTCAATTAAGTTTGGGTGAAACCTTTTCCCAGGAAGGGGCACTTATGTAATAACTATTTGGAGTTGGCTGGTAGTTGGAAACAATTGATTTTTTGATTGGTAAACAAGGGTTGAAGGGTCCTTTTTCCCTTTGGTTTGCTTTTCAATTACTAGAGTAATAACAAGCCTGAGACCAGATGGGAGTCCCAGATTCCCAATTCCTCAGTGGAAGTCTAACTTTGGTGGACTAGGTGACATTCAAATAACCCAAAGAATAAATCCCCACCTCATTGGTTGGTAATTGAAAATGATTTGTATAGCTTAATCGAAATATTTACATGCCTCCCAAATATTGGTAAAAATAGGTGATAGATCTTGCAATTTTTATTTGATGGTAAAGTTTTTATTTTTTCTTACCACTCTACAAATATTGGGTGTTAATGGAGTTCTAATATTTCCATGTCTGCAACTCCTTTGAATATTCCATGCAACCACTTAAGAATTTGATTCGGAACCATTTTCAGGACCTACTGGTTGCAGGAAAAATACCTCGGGAGCTACATTGGAGTGGGCAATGTCAAGAATTGCTAGAGAAATCCTTGTGCAATGAAGAGAGCTCAAGAAGAGCTTGATTCTTTTGTAGGGAAGAATAGATTGGTACAAGAATCAGACTTACCTCATCTTCTATATTTGTAAGAAGTGGTGAAAGAAACACTAAGACTTTACCCCTCTGCTCCTCTGCTCCTTCCACACCATATGGAGCATTCCACAATAGGTGGGTATGAAATACTAGACAAGACTCAAATTTTGTTTATAGCTTTGGCTATTGGAAGAGACCTGTTACCTGGGAAGAAGCCAAGGAGTTCAAGCCTGAAAGATTTTTGGGAAGCCAAATTAATGTGAAAGGTAAATATGGTGAGGACATACCATTTGGTTCTGGTAGGAGAGGATGCCCAAGAATCAATTTATCTTTGTCAATGATCCAGCTTAGACTTGCACACTTGTTGCATTCCTTTAATTGGTATCTGCCTCAAGGCATCACTCTCGAGACTCTAGATTTTTCTGAATTTTTTGTTTTACCATGCCTAGGGAGGTTCATCTTCATGCCATTCCACTTACCCGCTTTCCAATAGATCTCTATCACCCAAAATCCTATTTATGTGTTCAACACAACTAATTCATCTAGTTCTTCCATCTGAATGTTCAGAAACTACTCTTCAAAATTGTTTGGTTCACTACGGGATAAAATTTGAAGTTTTTATCAAGTGTAACAAAAATTTAATTGATTAGATAACCAATTAAATTTTTCAATAAGGATAATTGATGCTTATTGATAGTTTAATTTTTAACAAATATATAATCAACCTCTCCATTTCAACGTACATTTTCAAACTACCATCTTACTTATTAGTATTGTCGTAAGACAAGTAAACTATAGTATCCAACTTCAGTTAACTATTTATTAATAATTGTGCTTTTTCAACCAATTACATATTTTTATTGATTTCATAAACAATTAAATATTTCTCAGATTAATAATAACTATTAATGAATCTACATGTTTTTTAACAAAATAATTACAAATTTTCATTTATCTGCAATTTGATTGGTCTACAAATTGAGATGTTATTGTAGCCTTCAACAATTTCAAAAAAATGAGGATATCATATTAATTATTACAATTTTTTAAAGATCTTATGGGAGTTATGGAAAAGGTTGAATACCTTCATATGGACCATAATACATGCACGTTTTATTGACGCCACTTCCAAGAAATGCAGGCCTACCCTGCACTCTAGCTTTCTGTTCACATTGGGCTATGGCGGATTTCCTGTGGGTTGCATTGTATTCACTCCATGTGGTCAAGCTTGGCGTATATCTTATACAAACAAACCTCATATCAGCTTTTCATGGTGAATCAATTCTTGATCCACATAAGAGTAGGTTGTTGTTGTTGATGTTGATGTTTGGTGAGTTCTTGCAATGGAAAAGTGGACCGTGGTCAGATTTTTCAATAAACAGTCATTTCTCAACCCTATGTAGACATGTAGCCATTCATTTGCATTCAGTATGAAGCTTGCATCATTGAATTTTTTAGATCCTTATGCATGTATTATAGGTCCATAGCGTGGTCAATCCTCTTATGGATCTTTTCACCAATGTCATAAATGTTTTGGTCATTTTTGTAGTGCAAACTTCTAGTTCGTTGTCAATATTTTGGCATATCAAAGTATTGATTTGATAGTTTGAATAAGTGACGTTGAGTAGTATGGTTAGTCTTGTTATGCCAAATTATTAGTACTTTCGTAAGGCAAGTAAACTATAGTCTTAAACTTCAATTAACTAGTTATTAATACTTATACTTTTCAACCAATTACAAATTTTTATTAATTTCATAAACAACTAAATATTTCTCACATTAATAATAAATACTAATGAATCTGCATATTTTTTAACAAAATAATTACAAATTTTAATTTATCTACAATTTGATTGTCTACAAATTGAGATGTTATTGTAGCCTTCAACAATTTTGAGAAAAGGATGATGTCATAATAATTATTACAATTTATTTAAAGACTCTTGTACTATAAAAATTAATTAAATAGCTCCTTCATTGGACAAGAACTTATATTTGAGTTGTAGGAAGTCATCTCTAGTAGTGCCATTTACAACAGAGCAGTGTAATGGGTTACACCTAACACAATAGCTTGACGACCACTCTTGTGAATTCCACGCATGATCGTCTGAGGGAGAAACCTTATAGATAGTTACATGACTGAAAATTATTTTTGGGGTTACACACTCCGTAAGGCCTGCATACACCATAGACGTTGCACTCCATACTGGGGTGTAGACAAAACCAAAGGCCATATTATGATCTTTTCTATGAAGAAGTAGCTTTTGATGGTGACCCCACATATTGGTGAAATGGTTACTAGCCCACTTTGCAGTGGCTCAATAGGCAACCCCATTTTTATGGGGCATGCAAAACTCTGTCATTCTCGGGGATGGATTCTTATCTTAAACAAAGGATTTGGCTGCAGGATCGTTGAAAATTTTCCAAGAAGTGAGCTTAATGTATTGCCACAACTTCATCCCCATCAACTTTGTATCTGATGGAGGCCTAAATCATACCCAAACAATCTCAGAAGAGTTTTGGGTGCCTAACATAGAAAAATTACCAATGTCAAATAACACAACTTTAGACGTTGCTTCTCCTTTGTAATTGTCAACACTGGACCAAATATCTCCTCCTTTTGAATCAGACAATCTAAGGTAACCATCAGTGGACAACTCCAAAACACCGACCATGTTTTTGCTTGCAAGTCTCTCTATTAGCTACCCAAATGACTGTCTTCTCTAAGATTTGAGCATACCATATACCAACATACTAGTTATTGGTTCCACTGGGACTTAAAAACCCAATTCAAATGTGTCATTCTTAGAAATTAAAGTCTGGTTTCCGGTGAGTGAGGCTCCCAATGGAAGTATATCCCTACCATTAACTCCTAACGCTAAAAAAACCATACCAAGAGTGAAAAGAAAATATTCAAAATAGTTCGATGTTAATCCTAAAGCATTCTTTTCCATTGTTAAATATCCAATAGAGGAAATAAATTTATGTTGTTACCCTACTAGCTCGGTTTTCTAAACTCAAAATGGATGAATAAATACATAGGTTCACCATTTACCATATATTTGTGTTGTGGCTTTCAACAGATAATCATATTTTGAGGAGTGGCTTTAAGAAGATAATCTATTGCCCAATAAATGACATTCCTGGGATGTTGGAGATTGTCACCCATCTGTCCTCCGAACTCCAACATGCTCCACGACAGCATTTTGGTCATAAATGCCATGGGAAAACCGAAATTCACATCTATCAAGTCCACCTATGATAGAAAATATCACTAAGTATGTTTGTCAATGTCAGAACATCATAAACAATATAAATAAAATATAAGCAACTAGAGAATATACACATTTAGAAGCTCCATTAGAGAGGGCCGAATCTCCTCTCCATTTCATTCTCTGATTGAAGGGAATCTTTCTCGATCTCTTCCCTTCGAAGAAAAGGATTGATTTTGTCAGAGCATCTATGTAATTATGAACTGTTGTTGCATCTTTGAGAACATCATAAAAATATAAATAAAACAAAAGAAACTAGAGAATATTATACACGTTTAGAATCCCCATCAAAGAGGGTCGAATCTCCTCTCCATTTCATTCATTGATTAAAGGGAAGCTTTCCCATCTCTTCCCTTCAAAGAAAAGGATCGATTTTGTTAGAGCATATATGTGATTATGAGCTGTTGTTGCATCTTTAGTAGTCCAATATAATACACTTAAAAGCTAAGACTAGCAAAGCTAATTTTTCACTCATTCTTAGTGCCTACTCTTACCGCACAACTCTCACTCAAATAATAAATATACAATGCACCAAGATGTATATTTATACAAAGTTTAAAAACATGTACCATTATTGACCTCATGAGAGCGGACCAGATCCACCATTGATAAAGCATTTTTTTAATAAACACTTGATTCCAGTTCCTAACATTCTTTCTCTGTAAAGAAATTCATGCATGATGTATATCCTTTCCCTTGCAATCCTAGATTCATAGAAGTATCTAATAAATAATGATATTAAGACAAATAAATATATTCATAGTCACATGAATAGTACAATAATCCTAAAGGTGATTGTAAAATGTACTTTTCAATATCAAAACTATTCAAATCTGCAAAAGAGAAGCTTCCTTGCTGGTTTTGCTCACAGTACACATTCTCATCACTACACACATTCCCCTTTAAATATTCTAGATATGTTTGACTATTGCAAACCTGCAATTCACATAAATCCTTTTCAAAGGTTTACAAAATGCACTCTCATATCCATGACATGGAATTCAAGTTTCTCACATGTAAACTTCTATGGGATATTCTTATACATATACATGTGGCAAGTGAAGTTTTTAGTGTATGCACGTGAAGTGTTTCACAAATGATTGAATGAGACATCATCTCATAGAATTCCATCATTACAACTTTACCAAAGACATGGGTTTGCTCAGGAGGAATTAAGAGTATTTCACGAAATGCAAACAATATCTTATGTCCAACCTAATCGGTTCACTTTTTCCAACATACTACCATCATGTACATTGTGATTGTCATTTTAACTACGGAAGTACTTAGCAACATTTATACTCTTGTTTTATTAGTAGCTTTTATTTAAGGTAAATTCAAGAATTTTAATACGGTGTAAATGCCAAGAACAAAACTTTATATGGTTACCGTAGTTATAGTTTTCTACCTTTGACATAAGTGACGTTTTGTGTCAATCATGTGAAGGGAAAAGGGGATATGGTGTGCATGAGGAAACTTACTTTGAAGATATCTCATAAACAAAGGGGTTATAGTTGAATACTTCTAAGGGAAACTTGCACATGTTCAAATTCCAAACTTTACATATGTGAGCTACACGAACTCTACTTTTATCTTTCGTTATGTCACCCATTTCATGGAAATTTTTATTAGAGTTTCTTTGTAGTGATAAAGGTAGCGATTAGGGTTTCCCTTATTAGTAGTCCTGATGATGGTGTATGTCAATGACCACTAACACAACATCTCAATCTTTTATTTATGTGGTGCTTAATAGGCATAGTAGAGACTTGAATTTGGAAATTATATTTAGCGTAATTAATGTTTGAGGCATTGGAATATGATTGGAATTATTATTTCCATGTGCATCATGTCATCCTTCAATTCTCTAGGTCATCCAAGGTTATAAAAATTAAAGTTTCAATTTGAAGATTATAATTTGGTTGATTGGATGGAAGATTATAATTTGATTGGTTGGTGTAAATATTATAATTTCTATTAATGAGACAACAAATTTGAATGCATAGATTTCGATCGAGGACAATGAGAAGAGATGCCAACCCATATGTTGAAGCATGGGGACATGAGTATTCAACATCATCTAAATGTTTGGAGAGTCAACTAATGCAATGTTTAACCACCAATGTGATGCGTAAGGTTGGGCAAGTAAAGGAAAAATGCAATATTAAGTTATCGTATCAGTTGTGCATGGAGATTCTAGATTCGAGGAAGTATGGATTGTAACACTAAATACATGATCCATGATGTCATATGATGTAGATCTTAGAGGAACCTCGATGCAAAGAAAGAGGCATTTTGATTCCAAAACCAAATGTAAATCCAATACAAATTGATGCCAATGCATTTATTCAAACTTGGTAAACATTTATCAAAAAAATCTTATCTTTTGGAAAAATAGTTATCAACATAATTACTTCTTAACATTACAAATCCAACAACTCGAATCGCAATATTTTTTGTGGATAATTCGTAGCCGGCCTTTCTATTTTTTTTTTTATGTAAATGATGCCATTTGATTTTAAAGTTTTTGTTTTTTTGATGCAATGAAGGATTTTTATTTATGGGTTTGTTCATATTATTCTATGGTGGATGGTAGGTTTTAGTCCAAAATATTCACCTCCTTAACTAATATTGTCCCTGCCCGAATAATATCTATTATATGTGCTCCACTTTATCATTTCAATGTCACTTGTATTATTTATGCGATTGAAATTTACATGTTGAACATGAATTTATCTATCAAGATTCCCAAAAAATCTAGCTTCAAGTTTGATAACAACATCACCTAGTTGTTTCACCATGACATCACCTATGGACAAGAGCTCATCCCTTTAGGAAGAATTGGTGTTGACAAGACCATCAAAATGAACATAACTGTCACCATCAATGGACACACATGGATTTCCTGAGCTCTAGTTATCATGTTTTTCCCTTCTTCCTCCACCAAGAAATTTATGAATGTTGTCTTCACGACTTCTTCATCCACCCCAACATCCATATTTGAGCATATATGATCCATAATGCATAATTGATTTACCAGAAAATAATTATTAAAATTATGTTCTACAAACATGGGCCATGTGGTCATAGAAAATCCCAAGTGTATGCTTTCTAGTGTTGAATTCCATCAATAATGGTTGAGAAACACACCTACATGAGGGTTTGAGAAAATGAGTTGTGGCACCCATCCCCAAATGACTCACCCTCGATCCTTTGTCCACTCCTCAAACCCCTCTGGTAGCCTAGTCTCATTACTAGTCTGGACATGTTTGATGGCTCATATAAACACCTACTAGATGGCTTCCAAACCCCTCACCAACACCCATATTTTATTTTTTGAGAGACAAATGACTCCCAAAACACACAAAAAACAACCAAATTGGGATTTCAGGAATCCAAGTACTGCAAACATTTCACCTTGCTGATATTGTCCGCCTTTCCTCGACTATCATCGAACGTGCATTCGATCCCCTCCACATTGAAAACCTTCTCAAGAAGTATATTAATGATGATCCAAATAGGCCTCCCAATGAGGCTCTTAATATGATGAAATCCCAAAAAATCCATATCATAAAATGTTTTAAAAACTCATCCCCCGACCTTCTTTGCTTTAATTTTTTTATATTGTAAAATGTGTGTATTAACTAATGTGGTGTTGTATGGTCGCAGGTGATGCCTATTGATCATTGATCATTGATTCATCGATATGCATGTTGACGTAAAATGTGCCACCAAACATGCTTGTTAGAGGTAGTATGCTAGAGCGAGTGGATGCAATTACGGGTGAGGGTGCCCATTTGTTCGAGTTGGTGGCTATAGTGGAAGCCACATGTACTGTGTTGTTGAGAGAGCATGATGAGGCTCATGTGGAGATGGAGTGAGCTAGACATGGCATAGTAGGAGGAGCCCTAACTCAGAATGTGTTCATGAAATATGTGGAGCTACAGGGTCAATTCACGTAGCAGTCGGCTGAGGTGGTTTGTACTACAAAGATAGGTAGAGAGATATAGATGCCATGACCAAATGACATAGTTTGAGTGGTGAAGCATCTAGTTCTAGATCTCCCACGATTATATATAGTGATAGTGAGGATGATATATGATGTTTATGGTTGTATTGACGCATGGGAACATGCCCCCTAGAAGTTATGGTTTTATAAATATGATTTTTGATGAGATATATATTGACAAACATGTGTTGGGTGTCATATGTGTTATGTACTTGTATTGATGTGATGGTTGTTATATAGACTTTGGTTTTCTATATGTTGTATGCATTGTGGAAATGGTTTTCATGATTGTCGAATATTCAAAATATATCATGATGTGGATATAATAGGTAAGTAGTGAATTGAAAATGATTTTTATGTGAATGAGTAGTATAATGATATGACTAAAAGAATGTATGTATATGATGTAATGTGATAGAGTAGTGGAAATGGTAATGTGATGTAGATAGTATAAGAGATTAATATAATGATATGTTGATAGATGTATGATGAGAAGATGTAAAAGCATGTTTGATAATAACACGTGATGAATGAGAAAAATAAAGGGGGAAAGAAGAGCGATGCCCCCAGTGTGGTAATGAGGTTCATTTTTGTAACATATCCCTCAACAATCATGTAAGAACCTTAAGAACATGAGTTCGTCATCGGGAAATGAGTTGATCATTTGGAGGTCACCTACCAAAGATGGAGAGGCCTGTGAGGGATGATGGAAGCATGTGAAGCAGTAGCAACATGAGTGTAACATCCAAACTGAATGTTAAATGAAATGATTCCAATCATGGGAGGTGTAGTGGTGGGAAGCATAGATGTTGAAGGCTTAGGAAGCCAATGGGATGTAGTAGCACTGTGATAAGGGTGAGTTGATGTAGCAATGGATGAGCTAGATGAAGGGTGTGGATGGATAATGATCTTAAGGTAGGTGAATGAAAACCTTATAAGTGGGTGGAGGAGATAAGTGAAGAGTGGTGGAAGCACACTTATGTGGAATGGGAGAAAGAGACCACTCACAAGAGCAGAGATGAAGGAAATGCCACCTTTTTCTTCTAATTATCGTAATCTATCATGTAGAGCACAAAATTTATTGTCATGGTGGTCATTGATATGATGAAAATTGCAATAAGGGTGATCACAGGCTGGCGATGCAATAAATGAGGAGGATGATGTTGATTAGAAGGCAAGTGGATTAGGTGCTTATCAAGAAAAGTATATAAGACATCATGGGCTTAGAAGCATATGGAAAGTGCAATGGTTCCTGAGGAGGTGGAGAAGACTTAGGTGTATGCCGATGCGGTGGAGGTGAAGGAATATGCTTACGCGGAGGTGGAGATTGTGAATGTGGAGGAGGTTTAATAGATGGAAGAGGAGAAGTAGTACAAAGAAATATAGTAGAAGGGGGGGTGATATAACATGTGCAAAAATTAAATTATGTTCTAGATCTATAAATTTATAGCACAAAAGCATAAAATATTCACATGTATCATATAATAATTTTTCTTTCAATGCAATAATCAACCCATAACAAAAGATAAATTACTTTTCTAAATCAACGGGCTCAAATAATAATTGATTCATACAATAATTAAAGCGTAAAATGTAATCTATAATGGGTTCTTTCTTTCCTTGATGCAAAGTAGGTAAATGATCATATATAACTCTAGGTCCATTATTAACCATAAATCACCTAAGAAAAACATCTTCCATATCATAGTAAGTACTAATAGATCCATAAGGTAAATGAGTGTACCATTGAAGAGCATGATCAATAAGACTATGGAGGAATGCTTTGAGCAAAAAGAATCAATAAAATAAGTAGACATGGTTGATAAAAAATTCTTAAGATGTAGATAAGGATTTCTAGTGCCATCAAAGCATGAGAAGTTAGGCATGATGAAGTCTTTTGGGAAAGTAGAATTTTGAATCTTTTTAGGAATAGGATTGCCATGCAAAGAATTATTATCAATGGAAGGATAATAGGCTTTACTTTCAAGCATAAGAGTATGAACTTGGGCTTGCAAATTACCGATAACATGCATGAGAGATAGAATATCATGTGAGGGGATGATAGAAGAAATGAGAGGCACATTGAGAGGTTGAAGTTTTCCATTGTGAGTGATCATGGGAATGCGAGAAGGAGTGGATGTGGAAGGAGGAGAATAACATGAAATATTTATTGAATGCTAGATGTAGATGTAGAAGAAATAATAAGAGGTGTACTAGTAGTAATAGTAGAATCATCATGAATATCATTTGTAGAAGAAGAAGAAAGAGGTGGGAGAGGAGTAGAAACATGGAAGATCTATGGGAATGCCATATTTAGACTCATAAGATATAAGAAGAGGTGTACTACTAGTAGGAATAGAATCATCATGTGCAATGACCTCAAAAAGAGAAGAACGAGGAATACTAAATTCACATTCAATAGATGTGAGAGGAGTAAGATCAATACTAAAAATTTCATGATCATAACGATAGCCTACATCACTACTCAGACATATTTTAACATGGAAGTGGTTCACCAAGAGTATCATCAACATATAGACAAGTAGTAGGAGAAGTAACATGAGATTTATCATTGCAATCATTGAAACATTTACAGAACTATAAGATATAGCCTTACATTCATTTGGACTACTAGTAGAAATAACATCATGCACATGTACATTTTCAACAATAGAAGCAACATTATTTCTATCTACATTGTCACAAGAAAGACCAAAAAAGAATCTATAATAGTGTTATCATGTGCTATAATAGTAGTAACATAGGTGGAGCAACATGTGTGGCTATGGAAGAACAAGGAAAACATGAAGTGAAGTTTTGGTTTGGTGAAACTATGCAAATGCTAGAGTTATGAAAATTAGTAGGGATGGTGTGTTCGAAAGTAAGAAGTTGTTGGAGAATTTAGGAATCACATTGAGCATGATGATAAAGATCACTAAGTTTATCTTGTACAACATCATCAAGGATAGGTTGCACACTAATATGTTCCATAGCCTTCTTGGGAAAAGAGGATCTTTTTTAGCCATGAGGGTTTTGGGGATCCTAGGGCAAGGAGTTCGAATAAGAGAGGGGTTCACCAAATGTTTCAATAAAAATAGAATTATTAAATCTAATTTCAGAGTCACTAATATGATAAAATATAGTAGAATACAAATACTAAATACTCCAATGATGCAACCTTGTAAGAAAATAGGAAAGATAAGAGAATTATATGATTTATGCTTATCCTGGAACAAATCTTAACAAAAAAAAATGATGAATAGGTTGGGCAGAGTATCAAAAATGTTCAATATAAATTTTGGAACTTGCAAAAAAATTTGGACATGAGCACTTGGGCTAGGGCGAGGGAATTTGGGCACCAGAGCCCACTTATGGGTACTGGTGACTGCACAATTGCTTAGAATTTGATATATTATGTGTCGCTAGGGATTTACACTTATTCATTATTGACCACCTGCTATTCGTACTTTGATCATCAAGGGTACATGTTACTTGTAAAAAAACCCCTAGCTACCTGCACAAGCTTAAAGACACATCAAATTAGAATGAAATATGTAATATATGAAGTAGAAATGACTCTGAGGTCACCCAAAGAGTGAACTTATGAGCAAGCACTGCACTACATTCTAGACTCCATGTAGTTCTTTGTGCTTGTGTGTGAAATAATGTCCTTAGGTGTCCCTCACACCAATGATGTCAAGATATTAGGCTATGGATAGAAAAAATGCAAATTTATGAGATGGAATTCAACACTTACCCTCCCTATGCAGTGTATACAGTACAAAGCCTAAAAATGCAGTCCCTTTGATGGTAGTGATAATATGTAGATTTGATTTCCCTTTAGAATTTCCCATCAATATAATAGAGTGTATGTGTGTGTGTGTGTGTGTGTGTGTGTGTGTGTGTGTGTGTGTGTGTGTGTGTGTGTGTGTGTGTGTGTGTGTGTGTGTGTGTGTGTGTGTATCTTGTTTGAATTTCGACAAAAGGACACAAAAGGTTGACTATGAGCTCAAGATAGGGAGAAGAAAACTAGAAAGGATCACCACAAATGTCAAAAAGTGTAAAAAAGAATAAAGAGGAAAGGAGCACCTAGATTGGACAAGAGCACATGGGTGTTACTGTCAATAATGGGTGCTAGTTTCCTAAGATAAATGATGACAGATGTGAAAAGAATGACAGACATATATCCCTATGACCTAACCAAAATTGGGTGTAGAAATGACAAATGTGTGTGAGAGAGATAATAGAAACAACCAAAGAACGTGGATGGACAAAGGAGTGTGTCACTAGTGAATAGTTTTCTTACTTAAGATCCATGCATATAACAACATACTTGTGGTATGTGAAATAGTAATATGTGTGTGATAGTATAAAAAGAAAGTTATGCATGAAGTTAAAAGAAAAAGTAGAAGAAACCCATAATTGCTCTTAGGTTCTCTTCTTAGGTTTTATTCAATATGTGTCTATAATTTGTGTCTATAATCCTTTGTAAAAAAATTGTGCATGGGATGTGTCTCTATGTTGTAGATAATGACAGGCATGTTGGACTTGTGCATCTTGAATTCAAAACATAGGTTGAGAACATAAAAATACTCTTCATCTCCTTCCACATTATTTTGTGTCATGTACTTCATGAAATAATGCATCACAAACATCGAAAATTCTCCATAGAAAGCCACTTTTGGAACCCCACATACATGGATGGTGTAGATTGATTTGTATTGTTAACATCCTGCACATTATATTCTAGCCATCCCAATCTCTATCCACTATCAAACCAAGAAACCTCCAATCGAAATGGGCAACACCTTCGATGTAATAATTGTTTTTTACACTTTGGTGTAAAAATTGTAAATAATTATATTTTATCATTAGTTGGAGAAAAATGAAGTAGAATACTGACAAAAAATGAGTAAATTATATAGAACCTTGTTTGGATTTGAACAATCCACTTTGAGTTCCCTCGAGGATGCATTAGCCATATCTACCAGTTTTGACAATTTTTGGATTTTTTTTTGTCCAGACAATCTCAAGGATGTTGGTTCTAAAAGCTATTGAGAATATCCCAACTCCACTTCTTGGAGATTCAGAAGTCTATGATTGTAAAACGATCTACAAATTTTGGATAAGCACAAAGGGGTCATTTTTTACACTGGTTACCATTTTTAAAGTAATTTTCAAATAAAGCTAAACCAACTTGTTAGAGTGAACTGCGTCATACTCTAGCATCTTCATATATAAAAACAAAATAAGATAGAAACATTAAAATTTGAAAATAGATAAGCAAGTAGCAAATTTCCCATTTAGGGAATTGAAGTATAGTTAAAGACATATTTTAGTAGGACATGTTCCATTCCATGTTAAATATTTACATCCCTCTTTCAAGAGGAATGGACAATTAGATATAATTTAAACTTAAAATAACGACTCTCCTATGAGCATTATAACATCTTTAAGTATGTTGCAAATTAGTTATGTAACCATAGAAGAGAATGATAACATCATTTTTTTGGCCTATTCAATGTAAATTATGAAATTGTTTACATTATTGAGTATTAAAAATAAACACTTCAAAAGCCCATATATATTCAATATTTTTAATAGCACGTGTTCTAGATTAATATATAAAAAATACTTAAAATTGCAAAAATAGAAAGCATTTGCACTATTACTTGTGGAAAATATAATCACGTTTGGTTGTCGTTTCTTGTAATAGCTTATATATAAAATTTTACTTTGTCGACATAAAATTAAATTTCTAATGGCAAAAGGTTAATAAGTACATGAATGATCCACATTTTTTACAAAGCCGAATCTAACAACTATTTCTTTTAGGATGGTAAGCATTCACAAAAACTAGTCCTCAAATAAAATAACATACAATATAACAGCCATTATAATTAGCTAGTCATAAAAATGTTGGGGTTTGTAATATTAAGCAAGAAACCACTTAATTAAAAACCTATCAAAGAGTGTTAAAAGGATTTGGTTAAAACATAAGTAAGTTGATCCCCATGCCGACCAATGTAAGGTGACTATTAATTCAAATTTGAATTATAATAGTGTAGTGGTAAAATGCATCACATGTTGTGTATATAACTCATTTGAGATTGGTTACACACATTATGATGAATGATGCAATCTATATGAAAGAAGAAGCAAGAAATATGAATGAAAAATATTTGACTTAGTACTTTGCATTGAGCGAATGTTTATAAAACCTTTCAAAGGTTATAATTATGCAAGATCAAGGAAATAGTGGGAGTGTTGAGTGAAATTCAATTCTCAATAAAGATAAGTGATATTTTCAAGAGGTTTTTTACTAAAAGGTTTTCCCACTTAAATCTTGTGTTATGTGTTATTTACATTCACTATTATGCATGCAATCTATGATTTAATTCAATCTAATTCATTATTATTTGTTGTACATTCATAAACTATAATCCTTGGTTTTTATATAGTGGATATACAAGCTGTGGTTTATTATTTATCCCCATCTTTCCTAACATGGTATCAAAGTAAGAACTTTGTGGTTGTGCAGGATAAATCTATTTTGTAGGGGAAAATTCATCTATAGATCAGTTTGAATAAAATTGCTTGAAAGATTTCAAAATCCACGACACCTTTTTCTTTGCTTCACGATTTTTCAAGGTGTACATGTATAAAACTCCATTTCTCTATGAAATAATTTAAATTTAGAAGTTTTAAATAATTAAGGAAGATCAAAATCATGTTTTTGTTTTATTCTATCTTCTGCAACCTTTTGAGTGATTGGAATTGTGTTTTTTGAAAGTAGAGCACCAGATTGAACAAAACAAAATATATTATATTCAACACATTAACTTCATATTACAAGAACCCATATAAATAGGAATATATCTCTCCTATAATTTAGGAGGTAGCTATAATAAAAAACTAACCTATGTGAGTTGTTATAAACAACCTCACTCACCCCAAACAATATACTAACTTATTTATGTACCACATAGTAGTTACTAATTACTAATTACAACAGTAAAACATAAATTAACGTGAGCACTAACAAATGCATTCATACCATTCCCCCCTTAGTGAGAACATGGGGAAAACATCCATTTTGCACTGCACCTAATTTCGTGATGGTTTGATTTTTCATTAGTTTATCACAAACCAAGAAAAAGATACTTTTCTATTGGTTAACCAAAAACCGAGAGTTGTGTGATTTTCTATTGGCTTATCACAAACCAAGGCAGAGATATGGTTTTCTATTGGTTGACTAAAAACCAAGACAAAAGAGGTTTTCAAATGATTTACCCCAAGCCATACCACGATGTGTCAATGTTACTTCAACTATCATCATGTCTTCACCTTCAAGAGATTACTTTGGAATCCATACATATAAATCAATTCAAATGGAAACATTGTGTCATTTCCCCCACTACGTGAAGTTCGATAACACATTATTCTGAAAAAAATGAAATCAAAACTCACCACACTAAAAGAAAACACATTCACACATACATGTGTCACCAAATCACTATCTGTGGCCTCATCATTGGTGACTAACAAGAGGACGTTGTATTTCCTCCATCTTCCATGTATCCTCTAACCTCCAGTAAAGACTTCTTAGTATAAAAAGTCTTCATACGCGTATCCACATTCCTCTGGTTCAAGTTCCTCTTCTCGTGATGATTCTTCATCTGTTTTTATATTGGCTTCATTTCACATTATTCCACTTAGTACATCTTGAGCATGAACTTTGCAGTATGTAGAGGTATAGCCCTTTTTCTTGTAGTATAAGCATTCCAATTCACCTTCCTTTTTAGTGAAGCTCCTATGTTTCCTTTTTATATACAAAGTTTTTTCTTCTTCATCATCTTGTTTGGTACTTTTCTCTTCAGGTAGGAGATTTGAAGTCATGTCTTCTAGAGTTTTATAAGGCATTTGACCAAGAGTAAACACTACATTACTGTATTTGGGAGGAAAACTATTCAGTAATATGGCTTTTGCATCCTCATCATCAACATGAGCATTAACTTCAGCTAATTGTCTAGTGAGAGATCTAAGTCATTAATGTGACTAGACATGGTGACCCCTTCATCCATTTTGAATTTAAACAACTGAAGTTTTAAAGAAAACTTAGCATTTACAACTTTTGCACCAAATAGTTTACTTAGATTGTCCCACATTTCCTTTGATGATTTCTCAAGATCAACATAATGTAATTCAGTATCTGAAAGAGCTAAGCCAATAATGGCTTTGGCTTTATCATCCCTTGTTTCCCATTCCACTTCTTTAGTTGGATCTATGGGTTTTTTTCTTTCCCATTTACAATCCTCCACAAATTCTTATTCATGAGTTGCATCTGAATTTTCACTTTCCATGTGTGAAAATTTACACCATTAAACTTATCAAGTGGTGCAATAGATGTCTCCATTAAAAAAAAAAAAAAAAATTGCACAAGAAAAAAAACTCAATGATTATAGAGGTTGGTATATAGAGCATGCAAGTGTGAGAACGTGATGGCTGTAGAATTTCCTGAGCATTTCTCAAATGTTTTGGAATCACATTGTTGAGGAAGACAACAATAAGTTTATTGAAGGAGCAAAAAATTGTTAAGAGTATGCTTGGAGATGACAACTTGGACCGTTGGATGGATTTTGGCATCGATGGGAAGAAAAAATATCTTCTGCAGAGCACAATATGAATGACCCCTTTCTAACACTACTCATGCAAATCCTGCAACATCTAATTATTCAATACAGAAGTCACATCTCACATGAAATAGGCTGGAAATGTGGCCTTATCACTGTTTGACAACTGCACATTGACGTGGAAAATAGATATTTCCCTTGTGCACTTGTGCAATACAAGATTTCAACGCAATTGGATCATATTTTATCTTATTCTTCACTGAGATTTTTCTAATCTTGGGTAAATGCTGCATAAAATAGTCATATATACATCCAATGATGAGTGGAACATGAATTAGGCTCGATGCTAATGAAAAATTTCCAATGTAAACATCCAACACAAAAACTAATACCTGCGTAAATAAAAACTAGGCCTAATTGAACCAACAGAGCCATGTTGAGACCACTATCTTTTTGAAAATAGCATGCTAAAGCTGTCTATGCCAAAAAAAAGTGCATAATAATGAATGCAAAGCCTCATCGATTTGAGAACGCACTAATACTGAAAGAAAAATCACTGGAGCAGATTGTGTAATGGGAAGAGCTTTTTGGGACTGCAATGTCTCAATATTTTTCATCAATCTTAATTTTACAAAAATATTTGCTCACTTTGATACCAAATGAAAGTAGAGCACCAGATTGAACACATCAAAAGATATTCTATTCAACACATTAACTTCATATTATAAGAACCCATATAAATAGGAATATAGCTCTCCTGTAATTTAGGAGGTAGCTATAACAAAAATCTAACCTACGTGAGTTATTACAAACAACCTCACTCACCCAAAACAATATACTAACTTATTTATTTACCACACAGTAGTTACTAATTACTAATTACAATGGTAAAACATAAATTACCCTGAACACTAACAAATGAATTTCTAACATTTTTTTGGTCATCTGCAACCAATCCTCATCGTTTTCCAGTATTGTGTAACTTTCTCCTTGTTGCACAATGTTTTTGTGTGTTGTGTGGAACTTTCTTGGCTCCACAACATTCTACCTTGTTGTGCAGACTTTTCTTTGCTTTGCAAAAATTTCCTTTATTTTTCATAACCTTATTTGTTGCATGGATTTTTTCTTGTTGTGCGGAACTCTTTAATTTTGTGGCTTTTTGCAAAAATAATTTGTTCCATGGACTTTCTTTGTTTCAAGATTTTTAATTTAAATTTTCGTGAAACACTATTTTTGGAGGTATTTGTTTCACATATTTTTTTCACTCATTTGCTTCGTAGCTTTTACCTTAAATTTATGTGGAACACTAAAAGTTTAAAAAACCTCGTGGAACATTGTTTCTTTGTTCTGCAACTTCTAAACTTGGAAATTCTATAACTTCTTATTTTTTTCCTCATGAATTCTCATGGAATGTTTTTCTTGTTTTGTGGATTATCTTCTATGTTTCTATACCTTATTTTAATATTTCAATAAAAGTTGCAAAATCTTCATTTCTTCAAATCCTTCGGAACATTTTTCCTTGTTCCATGATTTTCAAATTTGAAAAAGTTATATCTCCTTGTTTGTTGCCTCATGGCTTGTTTTTCTTGTTTAGAGGTTTATCTTCTGGGTTTTCATACCTTGTTTAAAGGTCTTCATTGAGATGTTCAAATTTTCATTTTTTTCAATCCCATTGAACATTGTTTCTTTGTTTTGTGGCTTCCAAACTTGAAAAGGTTTTATCTTCTTGTCTCTTTCTTCGTAGTTTGTTCTTTGTATTTTGCATCCTCCCTTCTTAATTATCATACTTTGTTTAAGAGTGTTTATTGAGTTACAAGTAATCCCCTTTGTTTCAATTACACAAAATTCTATTATCTTCATTCTACAGAAATATGTGCTTTGTTAAATCCATAGAACTCTAACTACAAATCTCTGCAACTATTAAAATCTTATATAACTATTTTTCTCTAATTTGCTAAGTTTTTTGAGGTATGACTAGTTCATCTAATTTCTTCATGGATAAATCTTAGTAGTTAAATGGTACTAACTATAGTATTTAGAGAGTTACGGTAAAATCCATCTTTATGGAAATAAAGCTATGGGATTTAGTTAATGGTGTTAAAAAACGACCCACTAGGAGACAAGCTAACCCAAAAGCTTAAGTGTTTTCTTCCAAAAATCTCAAGAGGCCATGTCAATCTTGTTGTAAAAAATTAAAGACGATTATTTTTACATGGAGTCTTCAAATTGATGCATGGATTCAATTGAAAACTATACATAAAGGTATTCACCTTTTTAAGATAAATAAACTAATCATGGAATTGCTTACAACTCCAATGAAAGGAGATGAGAAGATAGTTAATTACTTAGCTAAGATTAAAAACATTAAGGCACATTTAGATGGTTGTAACTTTTAATTATTTCAAGATAACTTGTATTTTATTATTCAATTAACATACATGAAAAATTCTAAAATTATATCACTATTTTGAATCCTAAGTATCAAAATGAATATGATTTACTTGATTTGAATACTCTATCATCTATCCTAATTCAAGATGAAAAAGTAATGGAGAATTTTGATTTAAAATAAAATGCCTCTCAGGGATTGTTCTCCTAAAATCATAAATATGTTAAAAATCAGAATAACAATAATGCTAATAAAAAATCAAACTTTAAATCTAAGATCAAATATAATCTAAGAATAATAGGAATAATCAAAATTTTACAATCAAGCTTGATGAAACTTGTACTAAATATAGTAAATTTGGTCATAAAGTAGCTGAGTGTTATTCTAATTCAAATAATCAATAAAAATGTTAAAGGTAAGAACAAATTCAATAAAAAAGAATAAAAATCATAATCATGTTAAAATGTTGAGCAAATTATTGCTCTTTATACTCTCTCAGTCTCTAATGACAATGAATGAATCCTTTATAGTGGTGCTTCTAGGCATATGACATATATTTATGAAATTCTTTCAAATTTTGTGGAATGTCATGAAAATATATATCTAGGTGATAATTTTGTCATTAGGTCTAAAAGTTGTGGAAATGTTAAGTTAGAAAATGGAACTATTAGAAATGTTTTATTTGTTCCTAACTTAAAAAAGAACATTTTATCTTGTTCAAAATTAACTAGAGAAAACTATAAATTTGTGTTATTGAAAGATAAATGGTATGTGAAGAATAATCTTGGTAAAATTATTACAACTAGTATATAGAAAAAGGGTTTGTATATATTTGATGGATTTGTGTCGGAAACATGTTTTTCTTCTTGTTGTAATAATGTTCAATTGTGGCATGAAAGGCTTGGGAATGTGAACTTTAAGAGTTTGTATAAAATGTTTTTCCTTAACCTTTTGATAGGTCTCTCTAATATTAAATCAAATAATGAATCTCGTGAAAGTGACAAGCAACATGTTAAACAATTTCACAAACATCATGAGTCTAATTCCTCTAACTTGCTTGAGTTAATCCATAGTGATGTAAGAGGTCTTTTGGAAGTTCCCTCTCTTGGTGAAGCCTTGTGTAGACACTCAAAATTTACATCGCTAATTTCCCTCATCATATACTATCTTCACAATTATATTAATCAAGGTCACTATTTAATTCATACATCCCCTATCCTAAGTCTAAAACCCCCACCATATTTACTCCATGTAAATATTCTTCACAACTATAAAATTTCATTTTACCTCTCTCAAAACCATCCAAAACCACTTTAAAACTGAAATCAAACAAAACAAAAACAAATCAATTATTTCTCAACATTATCATAACCTTCTTAACCTCCTCACCTCATCCTTCAATATCCTCTTAGTCATTTACCCTCATATTGAACTAAAAATCCATGATTAGAAGTGGTTTTAACCATTCTTGCAGCTGTTTCCCTAAAAAATGGATCACCGTGATTCAGTTGAATCACTCGCAATTATAAATAACACTTATGTGCTCTCCATTAGGGATATTCAATCTCAAATATTGGACATCCTTTTCACTCTTGCACTCTATTTTATGACATAATAACATCCAGGACATCTTCAAGCACTACCAGACATCAACATTAAACATTTTCAAGAATTTTGGTGGTCATTTCCATCATCTGAACTTCAAGCGACATCTCAACATGACTTACCTACTCATATCCTTTTAATTGAATATTTGAGGCATATTTTAGCTCCAAAACCACTCAAAGGTATTCCTCAATCTCTTTTTATTATTTTCCAGTCATATAAAACTTTTAAATAAATCAAAAGCATCATTTTAAAACTTCAAACTTCTATTTTTGTCAAAAATACATAAATCACTAGTGATTCACCCTAATCGCCATCGATTGGCCTAAATTATTGGTGATTCCTATCAAATTTATCTCTTTATCAGTTTATCAGCTTTGTATCATAGTTTATCAAATCTCAACATTTAAAATTGTTATTTCCAAGTATGGTTCTCTTTTAGATGGTAGTGCCTAGTCGTTCACATCCAATTACTAGTATTTATGACCTCCCCCTAGTCCAACACCCTTTCTTCTGGGAGCAATACAACATCTTACACAAGATGACACTTTGTGCTATATGATTCACCATTGACGAAGACGACATTGAGAATCAATTTGAATTGCTTCACGAAATCCAATAGGAGACTGAGGATTTTTGGTACAATTAATTTGAATGTGTAGAAATTACAACTACCCTCGCTTGGGCCACCTTTGAAGCTGCATGGGACTTGCCTTTCAATTTGGAGTTCTAGGGCTTCTTTTCTACTATCCATATATCTTTATCTTTATCTACATCATTATAAATTCACTTAATTGTTACAAAACGAGATAACATCCTCCAAGGAAGTCCTTTTGGATTCTTGCAATCAGCCTTTGCCGAGCAGCTCATCTATCCATTTATCTAATCCTTCTTGTTTAGTGTCTCTAAGCACAAGTTACTTTACAGACAAGATGACTTGCACTTTCATCGAGAATCAACCAACTTCGATCAAGAATCAACTTCAACATCCATCATCACAGTAAACCCCATCGTCTTCTGAGGTCATTTTTATTTTTATTATTTGTCTTCATTAATTTATAGTAGGAAAGTACAAACATATCTAAAATTTTGGCACACCCAGTGGGACACTTGTCACTTTCTTCATTTTGATTTTATTAAAAATTCAATTTTTGGCCTTCTACTCTATAATCTCCAACGATTCGTTCAAATTACCTACGATTGCATGAATCGCTAGAAATTCTATCAATCACCGATGATCTATGTGATTGCTTTTGATTACTCAGCCAGTTAGCTCCTAACACCATTTTCTTTTTTGTTTTCTATTTTTTGCTAACCTTTTTACAGGTTTATGCTTTGGTGGATTTTGTTTGCAAAGTTATTTCTTTTCTAAAAAATCAAAAATTAAAAAATTAAAAAGGAAGTTGTTACGAATATATTGTGTAACATTATTAATAATACAATTTAGAATAATGGGTTGTGATTTGGGAGAGTTTTGTGGAAGGTTGAGAGAATCATGTTGGAGAGATAAGTGGGAATGTGATAAGGGTTGACTCCGTATTCTAAGTATGTCATTATCCTATATAATGTAATATCTCATATGAATAAAATATCCCGAATGATTTCAAAATTCTATATTATAATATTCGGTGTTTGTTTTTTATATTATAGTGCACTGTTTAACAGTGGTATTAGAGTAGGTGATCAAGTTCAATAATGGAACTGTGATGTGTTATACGAGGAAGAGCCACTGTGATTCTTGGCTGACCCGACTAATGAAGAGATAATTAATTTTACATATTTTAGTTTTTGTGAACAAAAATTCTTGTTTTGAATTTTTCAATTCCCTTATAGCTGAAGTTTCGTGGTTTGGCCGTATTGGTGAGGTGGGCAATGTTTTTGACCCAGGTCATATATTTGAATTGCAATTCAAATGAGGGCTTGAAATTGCATCATTTCCAGTGTTTTTTGACTCGCCATCAGAGTGTACACAGAGCATGTCTCGCTGGATCTAACCCGAATCTGATCTCCTAATACTCGACAGTGTATTAGACTGCAAGCCTTATTCATTTTCCATGAAATGTCTCTGTGCAAAGAAATGTCATTATTTTATTGATCTACATGCCTGCGTAGAGCTCTTGACACAAACTTTCATCCAATCTAAAGTAGATTAGAAATTGCTGACAATACGTGGATAGTCAAATTTGTATTCAATCTTCATGGATTTGGTGATTAGCAGATCCTTGTAATCTGGAGTTTGCAAATCTACAACTGAAACATTAGTTTGATGGATCCACTTTTGGCACCAATAACCCAGCGTATGTGTCATTTTTCATTCCATTCAAAGTGTCGTATAATGGTATTATTTGGGTATTTTTAAAGATATAGTTGTCTCTGTATTAGTAGTTTGGTTTTGTTTATTATCTTCACTTAGAAATTATTTTAAGCTTCAAAGTTCATTCGGTGGTTTAGGTCTTTCAATAGTAATAAAAATTTGTCTAGTTCAAGGTTTTGTAGTTTATATAGTCTTCGTTTTCAATAACTCGATGGTTATGTATGTGTTACCGAATAATACATAGATTTTTTTAGTATTATTTCATTTCAAATCTCGTTGTTGTACTATTCAAGTTGTAAAAAAATTTCTGTATCATTTGTGTTGTGTCTATATAATAAAGAGTCATCATCAAAATTGATTCGAAAAGTTGTTAATATAAAAAAGGACAAATGAGTTCATTTTCGGTGTAATCCGACACTCAATTTTAAAGGGAAAATGCAAATGAAAACCATTCCTAGCTTCTGGGGCTCTGCCCCTTGACCCCGCCTTGTATCGCGACAGGGAATGCGTATTGTCCTCGAATATACTTTCTGTTGAGTTAGCAGGGACATTGATGGAGACTGGAGGCAACGGAGGAAGGAGGTTGATCAACGACCTCTCGTCAGGCACCATCAATGAGGCTGCATGAAGATTTGGTGGCCATATTTTTTCAGTTGTGTGTTTATTTTCTGAAAAATAAGAACAGATGTGACATTCTTGTTCAATTGTAATGTGTAAGAAACTCCTATATGTAACCTCCTAGTAGAAAATATTGTAGAATGTGTCTCTAAATTTATTTTAACACTCATAGATTTGGAAAGGGCTAGTGGTCAATCCAGAAAACCACATATGTAAAAAGGTAGATAAAACTTTTACTAGGTGTTGTGGTCCTTTGACTGCCTTCCTTGTTTATGAAGACAATCCACCAATGGAATGTTGAGTGCATTATTTTCATGGAGTAAATGTGGGATGCATTCCGTTGCATAGTTTTGGTCATGTGTAGCAAGACAGTCAGCCAGTTGAAAGTTTACACGCCTTTCATTTGATCCAGATTATGAGGAAAGCTTGTGCAACATGTTGTAGTAGAAGAAAAAGTTATATTGTACTATGTCAACAATAGGGGAGTGTATATTAGGAATTAATAATTTTAACAATAGGGGAGTGAATGTTATGAATATATTGTGTAACATTATTAATAATACAATTTATAATAATGGGTTGTGATTTGGGAGAGATTTGTGGAAGGTTGAGAGAATCATGTTGGAGAGATAAGTGGGAATGTGATAAGGGTTGCCTCCTTATTCTAAGGATGTCATTCTCCTATATAATGTAATCTCTGATATGAATAAAATATCCCGAATGATTTAAAAATTCTATATTATAATATTCAGTGTTTGTTTTTTATATTATAGTGCGCTGCTTAATGTAAGTGTTCTGAGGTGTGTTTTCTCCTTTTATTTTTGTTTTCAATAATTGAATTTTGTTGTTTGTCTTCATCAAAATCAATTGTTCTTTTAGATTTAAAATGAACCTTGCATCCTTCTTGATAACATAGATTAATTAAAAGGATTAATTTATTGCATTCACATAATTTTCCCTCACATACATCCAAATCACATTGAATATCAAATTTACATCAAACACTCCTACCCACGTGATAACTATTGGGATTTCATCACCCAATAGGGAAACCGACTTGGTTTTCTGGCCAAGTACAAACAAATGGTTATCGATATATTGGCTAAGCACCCTACTACCTTATCGCCATGGGACCATGAAATGAGGGGATATGCCCCAATACTAGGCCCCATATCAACACCAACAAATATTTTGGCCTCGGTACTGTCGGGTATATCAGGACTCCACCTTAAATGTTCCTAAAACCATCCATAGATAGCCCTTTCCTAGGACCCCATCACCCATTTTACACATTTAACCTTTCTAAATTAATTCAAAGAATCAAAATATTTTTATGTGACTTTCTTGTTTCTTGCAATCAACTCATCTAGATTTTCTTTCATTGTGTTAGGTGATTGTATATTTTTCATTATGGTGCTTACAAGATAATAATGTTGTATCCATACTTCTAAAAACATGTCTATCCCATTCCAACAATCCACACAACACTATCAACAAACCTTACAACATCCTCAAGCATGTATAGAAGATGCTTAATGACTCATTGATCAATGAGAAACTTTCCTATCAACAACTAAAAAATGAGATTAAGAATAACCACATTCTCCTAGTAGCTATTCTGCTTCATCTGAGATACCTGAACCCTTCAGACCCCATTTATTCGATAGTGGGGATCCCATGTTTTCAGAGATCTTAGATTCAAACCCCGTAGACTTTAATGCCTATCTTATAGCTAGAGATGTTCATCTTCAGTCATCATTACCTGAACCACAACCTTATGTGTTGGATCCTTCATGTCATTTTTCACATCTCATTGATCAAAATCACAAACCCATTATTCAGTAGATATATTCTTATCCTCCTAGCATTCGACCAAAAACATCTAGTGTTGTGTCTTCAGTTCCCATTTTTTTACATTAATGTAATTCTTCATAGAACACAACTATTCAAAAACCCACATCCTCACCAAATCCTCCCACTGGATCCACATCATTTAAAAATAAAATGAGTATCTCTTCATCCACACAAACCCCTCCAACATCCTTGCATTCGAAACACCTCCCATAAGTTTTGTCTTTATTCCTACTAGTGTATCTCAGCCACCATTCTCCCAACAAACCATGACACCTATTCAAAACATTACCATGTCTATCCCCACATCCACACCCTTAATCAATACTAGTTCCATTACCAATACTCACCTTGTTTCACTATATTTCTCGACCCCCTCATTTCACAATACACTAATCAGTCATCATAACCACTTGCTTCTTCCTAGTACATACCACAATAGTCACAACCTTTTCCTTTCCAAAAAATTCCGTAATAATCAAAACCCTTTGTTTTCACTTCTATTCCTTTTCAATAACCACCCCCGTATTCAAAACCCCTTATCCACACATATACTACTTTTCAACATGTTCCTCAATAGTCATAACCTCTCCTAAACACATCTATCCCTATGCCATATCAATCTATCCAACCATCACAACCCACTTACAACATCCCCACAAACATTCCTCAACAAAACATCCCCTTCCAACAAAGTCTTCCTCAGTAGTATCAACCTAATCAATATTCATTTAATCAATCTGGCTCATCGTCATCTAACACACAACAATCACCAAAATAGACCCTCTCCAAGATTTAATGAACAAGATATCCAACCTTGAAGCCACTTCTATGGGCCCTAAGAACACCCTTTCATATGAGCAAATATATAATGAACCCATTCATCCATCTGTAACTTAAAAAGTTTAACCACCTCACTGGGAGCTTATGAAATTTCTTAAATTTTATAGCAAAGAAGACCCCAACAACATATCTAAGATTTTTGTTATGCTTGCTATCTCATAGCCCATGACCAAGATCTGATGCTTAGGACATTCCCAATGTCTTTGGTTGGTCCTACATTGGATAGGTATAATAGTATCCCACAATACTCTCTCTTCTCATTTGCAAAACTCATCCAACTCTTCCTTCAACACTTTTTAATTAACATCACCCACAAAATCACCATTATAGACCTTTACGCAATTAAACAGTTTGAGGAAGAGTCCATCGCAAACTATTTTACCCATTGGAGGGGTATAATTAATCAATTATCATTATCACTCCCACAAACAAAATTAATTGATTTTTTTCCGCTCATGTGCCAAACACATTTCATCTATAATCCAAATCCAATATTTTCAAGTGTTTGATGAAGCTTTCACCATGGCCCATAAACTTGAACTGCGAGCCCTTGAAGAAGGTAGAGTCAAACTTAGACCAAAGAAACTGAAATCAAAATTCTCATCAAAACCATCTTCCAATCCAGATAAATCTAAATCATCCATCAATTTCATAATCATTAAATCTACTTCCAAAGAATGTTAAACCATCGAACACTCCCGACCTCAATGAAATTACACTCCCATAGGAGAATCATACAACACAGTCTTTGAAAAAGTCCTTGTAGCTAACATGATCTCTCTTCTACCCATTTGTCCAATCAAAGCATTTGTTTTTAAGATCTCTTGGTATAGGGATAATGACTATTATAAATACCAAAAGTTGAGGGTCGTGACATCAAAAGGTGTCATTCATTTCATAATTTCCTCTAGGATCTGATTGATAAGGGTGAGCTACATTTAGAAAATTCCAATGCACCCTAAAATCAAAACTTGAGGTCTTTAAACAACCGTTCCCAAATCATTCCTCATCAAGTATTCAACCACAAGCCAACAATGTAAAATCCCATCATACTATAAACACCATTAATATAACATTACCTATCATTGAATCCAAACCCAAAAAACAATCAGAAATACCTCCAGAGAATGTTATCAAAAATCATCCCTCCTCATCCACAACTACCACATCCTCACCAAGATCATCTAAGAAATCTTTGCAGACACCTCAAAAATAACTTGTCATCCAAATAATGAAAAGTTCCTATGATGAATACGTAGCCCAATACTACCCTCATAACCTTCAAAAATACATTCCACCCCTATCTAAAAAGGTCACTGTCATATCCTGAAATCATCCAACCACTCCAACATGGAAGTAAAAATATCAACCCTCTATCTTAGAACCACCTCCTTCATTTATCACAACTTCAAAAGCTTCTCTAGACTATGTAACAACTCTAGAAAAATTATCTAGTAAATGCTTCTAGTGTTGCCTCCTCTCAAACCCTCTAACTCCTGAGGCTAGAAACCATCAAGGTATAACTTCAAATATTTATGTGACTACCATCAGACACTAGGACACTATGTGGAAGATTGTAAAGCCTTTCACGCAATCATTAAGAAACTTGAGAGTAAAGGTATTCTTCCTCTAGATTCACATGAATCCATGAAACCTCACACAATATCTATAGCCACATCCTTGTCCACACCTAAGAAATCCTCTAAAAGGGTTCTTCCTCATCAATTTGATGTTATCCATATCACCACATGCTCACGTACCCACACTTTTGATTCATCAAAATAGAATAAATCAAAGAATTTTGTTGCTATCCCCCCACCTCTAGAACTATCCCCTTCTTCTTGATAAATCTAAGGTTTCCATCTCTCTCGCACCTGAGTCATCCAAAAAAAAAACCAAAATCTCCATTCTCGTCAATCTACCTTCTTCCACTGTAGTACAAAAGGTTGTTATCAAACAATTACACCAAGCTTCGGTTAGAATGTCCCTTTACGAGCTTGTTCAGACATGTAGTGCCACTCCTTTTCAGAGTTAGCTTTTATAGGTGAATCAAATATGGAGGCAGCTTGCAGACTTGTCATTGTCCTTGTATAATAATATAGACACTTTATTTGTGATCCTTAAGGAATTCTGGTAGGGAATGGGCGCCCTCAAGATCCTTCAAAACTTTCACTTTCCTTTCACAGTAATACATGCACTTTTATTTTTCTAGAGCTGTTAATTATGTGAATCCTAGATGTTTAATAGTAATTGGTTAGCCATAGTGAGTGCAAAAGTTGGAGCTCTAGTAAAGTAGTGTTCTGTACTCTTTTGATATAAAATAAACTTAATTTTTTGGGGGACGCTTCTAAGGGAGATATGTTGTCCCGCACACTCATAATTAAGTAAAATGAACTTTTAAGGAACCATGCTAAGTGGAGCTTTGATAATAGCAGTCCCAAATCAGTCCATTTTTGGGTGAAGGTAGCCCTACTTGAAATAAATCAATAAACTAGATACCTCCTCATTTTACTATATACGAATTGATTGATTTGGATCTGTACCTATTTTAAATAGATTTCTAATGTTTTGAGAGGAAAGGACACTGCATGTTGTTGTTTTGTGGGTTTTATGTAAAGGAAGAATAATATTTAGGATTAGGATGTGCTCTATTCGGGATTAATATTTAGTTGTACTATTTATTCTTCCTCCATTCTTGAGCATCTGTGCTATGTGCACTTATATGTTTTCCAACACCATTCATATGGTAAGTTTTGACTACCACTTCGTTCTCCTACTCTTTATCTATTAATCCAAGTAGTGGTTGTTTGTTGCTAAGCTGTTAGAAGTCCTTTTATTCTATCCCACTTATGATTCTATAAGATATGAATCACGACACTCAACATGGGTAGTAAAGGAATGCAAGATGTGGTTGAAATGGCCTTGTTAAATGGCTTGATAGACTTCCCCATAATACGTTGGCTGGAGAAAGACAAGTTCCACTGTCTATTTTGTTCCTTTGAGTTCAGAAATAGAATCTTTGTATTAGAGTATGGGAATCCTTCCAAAAAATGCCACATTCATTTGAATTGAACCCAAATAGTTCACCCATGATAGCATCATCTCACTCATTGTTAAAATGGGGAGATTTTGGTCCTGAGTGGAAGTGTGTGAAGGATTGTAAAAATCATTATTGGGAGATTGGAGTTTGGATCTCTTACATTAAGGATCTTATTCTGGGATGAAAATGTGAGTTGTGTATAGCCATGTGCAAATGATGCACTTGAAGAGACTTAAGGCTACTTAGAGATATGCCTCAATGTGATGATACCTCGTGGAGTGCAATTATTTGATTGGTGGTGCTCGGGATGGTCATGGTGAATTAATCAATGAAGATATTTTAGAAATGGGGTTGGTAGGAATAAATCCAAAACTAAGTATCATTTGTGAGTATTCTATGACCTTGTACAAAACAAATAATAATAAGAGTCGTAGAACAAGGTATGGGAGTCAGTCAAACACAAAGAGAATGAGGGAATTGTAAGATGTTGTAGTTGTAAATACAGTGCTTTTGGAGTGTATAAAGTGAGGAAGTATGAAAAATCCCAAAGATTGTTGCTGGAATGCCTAAAGATGATGCGGTCTCATCAAATGTGGGGATTGTGGGATTAGCGTAAAAGGTATGGTTTTCCACTTTTCACTTGCACTAAATTTTGCTTCATCATTTCTAGTTTTTTTAAAAAATTAAATGTTGAATGATAGGGAATATAATCCCAACAAATGACAAAATATTTCCTTGATGTGAAATCTCAAAACATAAAAAAAAGAACAAACAAAACAAAAAAAGGAAGAGAACTCTGATCTTGAAAGTCACGCGCATGGAGCGCCACACCCAAGTATACCGCAAACCCGAAAACTCCTAGGATGACCCCTGGTAACATGGGACACCACAAGGTTACTTATCCAATTTGTTTGAATTTTTTTAGCATCCTTTCAAGTCAAATTTCAAATCCACTTAGCTCAACAATTACTTATGTGACGTATTCATTTTAATAAAACGCGATCGGTTCATCTTGCGGTTGCCACTTAATTTGAGTGAAATTGAAAACCACTACCTCCTATCTCTAGAATTCCAACAAGAGGATCGTAATCCACCTTTAGCTCAATGAAAACACCTTCAGAAACTAATTTTGCAAATGGGTTTTGGGGCCCACTAGTCATTGTGTGACAAGAGCTGCTAACATAACTACGATAATTGGCCCTGAAGTTGCCCTTGTATCTTGATCTCTACTCTTCATAATCAACTTTCGTAATTCACAATGAATTCTCTATATATGGGGGAGTAATTAGGAATCATCTAACTATGTGATTGAACTTGAAATGAGTGTGTTTAAGACCCTGTTGTAAGCACTTTTGTTGTTTTGGATAGTTTTCTCAACCTTAGCTAGAATCTTCTTTAAGTCTCGTTTGACTTCTAGTAACGCATGTGACCTTATAATACCATTACAATTCTATGTAGAATTTTATTCGATATTTTATCTTGTATAAATGAATTTTTAAATGTATGGTGATTTTCTCTCTCCACCCTCTTCTCTCTCTAGAAATGACTATGATACTTGGTTGTTTTGAAAACGTAAATGAATTGGGAAATGTAAATTGGTTTGAAATGAAATGAAAATGGTCATGAAATTTAAATTATTGGGACATTGTGAATGGAAAATAAACTATCTCATAACCTTCTCTCTCTCTCTCTCTCTCTCTCTCTCTCTCTCTCTCTCTCTCTCTCTCTCTCTCTCTCTCGTACCCAAACATAAAGTGTAAAATGAATGTGAAAGCATGAATGCATGAGAAACAAACTTTGTCTTATTTTCTTCTACCTATCTATTGCTCTCTCTATATCTCTTCTATTTAATTGAAAATTTTAGAAATTATGAATGTGTGGATTTATGCTTGATTGTAGGGGATTTCCATACTCAGCCTTAGGACTAATGCAACGTTGGTTGCAGTACTCCGAACAAGAGGAAGTTTCTAGATGTGATACGTTGTAATTAATGGATTATCATTGTAAAGTTGTATTCATCTTGCAATACATGTATTACCATAGAATAATAATATGTATTGTTGTTCGAAGAATTGTTCTTGGTATATTTTGAAAAGATAATACCAATGTGGCTATATTTATAGTGTCAAATTGGATGTGAAGTTGTGCTCAATGTTGTACATATGTTATAAAGATATTAAGCAAATATTTTTCTAGGTTAATTATTGGTTTATTTCTTTAACACCCACAATGCTAGGTAAAATATCCTCTCATCAAAACTAATGAAATTAAAAGAATGAGTTATAAAGCCTATTGTATTTCCTTCCCCCATTAGAGTCTTTTTCCAGGGTATAAATATTGATCGTGTTAACAAAATACTCTGATTTCATTAATCATCTTCATGCTTCACACCGAAGATTTATTATTAAAGTCAATTTCCTTGATATTTTATGAGGTGGTACATATATGTTGTGAAATCTATCATTTTGGGAGGAGTGAGGTGATCATATCTAGGTGTGTTAGGTTTGACCATATCATGAATAAGTTTAACCCCTTTTTGCATAATTTTCCTTGGTACCCTAGTGGGTGGCGAATCCTTTCAAGATATTTGGTGGTTGTACCTATGAATGATTTCTTGTGAGATCTAAATTATGTGAATGGAGACTACATGTCTAATTACTTACATATTTAGCCAACAATAGAAATAGGTCCTTAGGAGGCTTTTGTAATGCATACGATTATTTGGGATATCTCTCCTGCAATATACACTTAATACTTGTGTGTTTAAGAGAAATGAAATGAGTTGTCTTGTGTGAGGTCATACTCCTTGTAGTTTTAAATCCCTAAGTGTTACGTAAGTGTTATAGGAATTACATTTGTTATAAAATGATGCTAATACAAGACAAAAGTAACCATGTAAATGTAGCTAGTGAAACAGTAAATAATATTAAAGGAATGACCACTACGAAAAATGATACACCTTTGAGAGATGTCAAAACCAACTAAAATGTCAAATTTGATCATAAAATGAATGTAATAAAGTTGATGTCCATGACTAATACAACAACCTAATAAATCGAAAAACCAAATATGATGCATGATCACATGTTTTTTTTTCATAAATGTGGATTAAACAATGATGTTAATGAAATAATAAAATGTAGCCTTGAGAATGGGATAACTTCAGGTATAGCCAAGGTCTTGTGAGTTATGGAAATTACACTCTAGTTCAACTTGTAAAAGTTAGTAGAACCCTTTACGTAGATAGGAATATATCAAACCTAGGATCACTCAGGAAGTATAATTTATGGTCGAATCATGTAATTATCTCTTTGCTATTAGGAGTAAATCCTTAAGATGAGGAAACAAAAGTAGTTTGAAATGTGAAATTTGTCACTTAATTTCAAAGAAAAATCTCTATAACGGGAACACAGGTGTAATTTACCCTTCTATCTGCAATATGATCATGAAAATATGAATTCCTAATTGGAGCAATGGATTGAGGATAAAAAATGCTAGTACTTAATTAGTTAACCTACATAGGTGGTTGTAATAACGTGAAGATTAAAAGAGTGTATTGTTAGTATTAAACAAGCTATGAAATGAGCTCGGGATAGTTATCTATTGATCTAGTAACCTTAATTTTTTCTTCCCATGAATTTTCCTCCTTGTAATGAGAGTGTTTTTCCAAACCAATAAAACACATATCTCTCAAACAAATCCTTAATTCAAATATTAGAAGACACATGTGTGTATGTACATTCCTAATCACAATCATGCTATATAAAGTTATTTCCACAAGAGAAATGAGTGAATTCTAAAGGAACCACTATAGGTGAAATGTTAAAAAAACATGTAACCTAGTTGTAAAGGAATAAAGGGTCCCATGTTATGTGTTCTTCAAACAATTATAGTCAAATAATAAAAATAAGATTGTAATAAATATTTCACCATGATTAATGATGTGTTGTGGGAAGCGCCTGTGAGTAAGTGTATATTGTCATGGGTCATTGTTGTACTTTGTCATTTTGGAAATGTGGCTTTAATATGAATCATGTGTTTCATTTTATAGATGTGAGTCCATTGTTATTAAAATGTTTCATGTGTTATACATTATCATAATTGATCATATGTGATGTTATGTATCAAACAATGTAAGCCAAAAAAAATCCTATTATTATGTGTGTTGAATTTTGGTGTTGAAAATGTGGGCATTACAAAACATCACCTTCACATAAGAAAACCATGATTGAAGCTCTTCAGTCTATATTAGTACCCATAGATGACCCAAATCCTTTCAAAAACGTTTTGGGCACCCTCAAAGCATCCCTTGATATTTCCTATGTATCTTCCAAAATACCAACGGTTTGGCTAGAGGATCATGACTTTACTCTCTTCATCACCACTCAAATAAATGATTTCCTTGTCAAAAGGGTCATGATTGATGGGGTGCCAATATCATTATCATATCATCCATTGCTTTCAATCAACTTAGATTACCAAACACTTTCATTACCCAAACACCAGTCTTACTCTGAGCCCTTAATGACACCATTTTTCCCACATTTGGTACTGTCATTTTACAGCTTAAAGTAGGTGTCAAAACCATTCCAAAACTCTTCTACATTATATAGGGGGAGTTCCATTACAATATGTTATTAGGACGACCCTGGACACACACCATGCATTGTGTCCCCTCAACACTCCACGATGCCTTAAATATGAGTACGAGGGTCAAACATTCATATTCCATATGGATCCTAATCCCTTCGATCGCAACATGACATATCGTCTAAACGATGTCTTAGTACCCAAATCAACAGTAGAATCCTCTGACGAAGCATCCACCAACACATCCATCCCATCTTCCAAATTACTAGATGATTCCTCCCTTGATGATTTCATGGAATGTATTTTTCTAGGGGAGTACCATCTCCACATGTTAAATTCATTACCTACACGAAGTTGTATGGTAGGCTAGACAAACAACCCATGTATGAGCCTAACATTGGAGATATCATCTCTTATGGCTCCACATATATGAAAACCAACCTTGTTTATGGAGGAATCGATCAACCATCATCACAATCCATCCATCAACATCATATCATGCCCTTTTCATTAGATTTCCAATCCTTATATAATCAAATCTTTTCTCAAATGTACCTCCAAAGACTTTGTTTTGCTTGGAAGGGCTTTGGTATTGGACATTACAAATAAGGAATACATTATTTAATCATCCAACACTATTTTAAACCACACACGCAAAATATGGCCGAGGATATGAAAGGCCCATTACCGAACCATCTACACATACCACATCTCTATGCATTGCAAAACTAGAATCACCACCATCCACATAATCTGGCAACCCCATGGACAATGACACTATATCCATCCCACTTAAATTTTTTTAGTCAATACTATCTCCTTAAGACCATTGAATTATCAAACCAATCACATCATCAAAACACTCCCTCTCATTTGGCCAAAGATGATTGAAGAAGATTCACCCACCATCAATATCGTTCAATGTCGTGACGATCAGGATATCCTCTCCCATATGGGGGTAGATGACCACTTCCTTCAAAAATCCTTACCACCTACACATCAACCATTCTCAATGAATCCACCATCAACCTTAACTTAGGAACCCCTAAAGAATAATCTCACATAGTTAAAGTTTGGCCAATCATTGAATATGCAAGAATTAAATGATTTCACTACCTTCTTGTCCAAATATAGTCAAGCCTTTTCCTGTTCATATAGTGATATGTTAGGTATCAATCCAAATATTATCGTACATAAAATTTTCACCTATCCTAATGCTAAACCAGTCAAATAGAAGCTCCATAGGATGCACCCTCACATGGCTCTTCTTATCAAAGAAGAGTTACAACACTTTCTCTCTACCAATTTCATCATACCCATTGACTATCTATAATGGGTTTCTAACATCGTACCCATAAATTAAGCCTCAAGAAAGTTACGCATTTGTATTGACTTTCAATATCTCAATCTTGCATGTCCTAAAGACAATTTATCCCTACCAAACATTGAATAGCTTGTCAATCTAACATCCATCCATGAAATTATATCCCTTATGAATGTATTTTCCAGTTATAATCAAATCCTCATCACCACTGACGATTAACATAAAACATCTTTCATTAACCCTTGGGGAACCTTCTGATACCATGTCATACCCTTTGGACTTAAAAATAGAGGATCCACTTATCAACGATCCATGACATACATCTTTCATGATCTTATCCATAAAACAATAGAAGATTGCGTTGATGATCTCTTAGGAAAATTCAAACAATGCCAAGATCATCTTATTGTCCTTGATTCAATCTTTGTGTGTCTCATTCAGTATTTCCTTCATCTTAACCCTATTAAGTGTGTTTTTAGTATTCCCACCAGTAAACTCCTAGGGTTCATCGTATCCATCCGAGGTATTGAAGTAGACCAACCAAAATAAAATAAATCATCGATATGCCTCCTCCATTAAACCTTAAACAACTACGTAGCCTCCAAGGTAAGTTGTAGTCCATCTATAATTTCATATCTCAATTATATAACAATTTTCAACCATTTCATCACCTTCTTCGCAAGGATGTAGATTTCAGATGGGATCTTAACTTCCAAAAGGATTTCGATGAGCTCAAACACTATCTCTTATTACCGTGTGCTTATATCTCCTAGTGAGGGGGAGCCTTTCTATCTTTACATACCCGCTACAGATCATGGTTTGGGATCCATGCTCTCCTATTGTGATGACCAACACCATGAAAAAACCATCTATTACATAAGTCACACACTCCATGAATATGAAACCCATTATACTGAAGCCAAAAAACTATGTTGCGCTCTATACTTTGCAACCTCTAAACTATTCCACTATCTCCTCAATCACAAAATGTATGTGGTCATCAACTTGAACCCATTTAAAACCATGCATTTTAATACATATCATAATGATCACATAACTTGGTGGCTTATTCTTATGATCGATTTTTATCTTGAATCATATCATAAAAGTCCATTAAGGGCCAAGCCATCATGGACTAGCTTGTTAAAGCACCCCTTCAAGACAATCATCTTCTTCATGAACAATTTCCTCATGAATATATCAACACTATTGATGAACATGAATTCAATCCTATCAAAATGACCCTCTTCTTTGATTGATCTAAATGCCAGTAAGGGGGAGGGACTATTATCATCATCATACCTCTCTATAGGGAATCTTATTCCACTATCATTCAAACTTAATTTTGAATGCACTAATAACATGGACGAATACCAAGCTTTGATTATGGGTCTTCGAACCACTATCATGTTAGGTTTTGAAATATTAGAAATATATGGATACTCACAACTCATCATTAATCAAATCAAAGGAGATTATCAATGTAAAAATGAAATCCTGCAAAAATATAAAGTCAATGTTGAATTTCTTCTTGAAGCCTTTGATCATTATACCATTGAAACAATTCCACGGTCTTCCAATAAGTTTACAGATACCATGGCCTCTTTAGGTTCACTCATTACCATATCAACTAAGGATTCAACTAATAACTCTAAACTATTTGTATTCGTTCATAGGTTAGATCACCCCTCACATGGAAATCAAATCCATTCTATCAACACTATAGAAAATCATCCAACTAATCTATGTTATTCTCAAACATACGACTAGATTTCAGAATCTAAAATCCACTCCGAACTATCATGAAATGATAAACGATCATTTCTACAACGTGTCACTCATAATGTTATTATAGGTGGTATCCTATATAAACATGGTTTTAACGGCCTTTTAGTAAGATGCCTTAAATCTCATGAATCTATCAGAGAAATCCAAGAAGTCCATGATGGCATATACGGTGGACATTTAAATGGTAATGTTTTCACTAAACGAATCTTATGACTCAGCTATTATTGGGCTACCATCAATCAGGATTGTTGTGCATATTTCAAGAAGTGTGTCAAGTGTTAATAGCATTATGATCTCATCCATATTCCTAGTCAAGCTTTGCATCCCGCTCACGATCTATGGCCTTTCTCACAATGGGGTTTAGACCTCATTGGCACTATCAATCCTAAATAATCCCAACAACATCATTCAATCATAAAAATATAGGTTGAGGCAATCCCCTTAACTTCAAATAAAGAAAATCAAATTGTCAACTTCATTTATTAATATATCATATGCTACTTTGGTGTTCCTCACAAAATTATCACAGATAATGGAAAATCCTTCAAAACAAGGATGTTAAGAAACTTTGTGATGCCTTCAATATCAAACTTAGTTTTTCATCACCATATTATCACCAAGAAAATGGACAAGTTGAAGCCTCTAACAAAATAATTAATAAAATCCTCATGATAATAGTAGACGACGCATGCAATAATTGACATCTCCAAATCTCGTCTTCTCTTTGGGCATATTGAACTAACATCTATACCCCTACAGTTTCTACACCCTTTTCACTAGTCTATGGCTCCTAGGTGGTTCTACCACTTGAACTTTAAATTCCATCACTCCGCGTACCACTCAAAGACTTTATCCTCGATGAAGAATATCGGCAAGACCATATAGCACAATTAGAATTATTAGATGAAAAACGTTTAACAACCCTTGAACATCATCAATTCTATCAAGAACGTATCAAATGTGCATATAATAAACATCTAAAATAACGTGACTTCAAAATTGGTGATCTCGTTGTAAAAAAAAATCAAAATGATGTTACTTTAGAATGGAGTAAACGTGGAAAGTTTTCCCCTATTTGGATTGGTCCATACGTCATCAATCACAAGTATGGTCTGGAGAGTGTAGTGCTTAGCCTCCTTTGATGGTACACCTAAAAAGGAACCTTTTTGGAATTAGGTTAATCTTTTGAGGGTGTTGAAAGGACCCACATCCTTGTAAAATTGAGGATTTTAGAGAGGATCCACAACCTAGGTTACAATGAAGGGGACCACCATTAGGAACCCAATTGAAGCAACCTATGAAACCATAGTTAAGATGTAACAACCAACGATAGAACCGCATGGAGTGGAGTAGTAACCGGTGATGACAATGAGAGGAGTAACCACCAATGATGAAAACAAGAGGACAAGCCACCAAAGACAACATTGAGAGGAGAAGAAACTAGTGAGAGGAGAAGCCACCAGTGACAATAGCGAGAGAAACAACCACCAACAACACTAGAGAGAGCAGCAACAACCAATGATAGGAGCAACCATCAGCAATATCAACGAGAGGAGCAACCACCAATGACAACAATGACCAACGATAAAACAACGAGAAGAAATTCTACATTTAATGACAACATCACCTTTGAGGAGGATCGTGCCTTGGGGGGATTTGAACATGGGTGGGTAAGAACACAACCATGTGACTTGAACACACCACTCTCACCCCATCAGTGAAAAGGAACATTTGAATGCCTTGTACTTACAGAATTTCTACTGACCCTCATGACAATAGTATCATCTAAGATCTTATTCCACTATCCACCAGTCATCTTCTCATCATAATGATTTAAAATTATGTGGTTTTCTCATCACTTTCCTTGTAAACCTTAAATATGAGCAGAACGAATATGTTCATCACATCTTTCACTTGGAAAATTTCCCCCTCCATGGGAGCCCCATAATCATTACATCCACCTACCTTTTACCAACTAAAAAATGTCATGGGGCATGTATTTGTAGGTCATGTACACATATCTTTCCCTTCCTTAAAACAATTTATTAAGGTTTTTCTCTTAGCTTAAAATAAAAGTCAAAAATATCTATGGATGCTTCTTCTCAAAAATCAAAATAATAGACTGACCCCTCGAAGGAAAACTATTCAAAATATCAAAATCATATTGTAAAAATAAATAGTAGATTGATCCCTCGAAGGATAGTTACCAGTCAAAATCATAGACCGATCCTTTGAAGGATGACTATCTCTGTAAAAATCAAAAAATCAAACATCAAAGTTGTAGACCACTCCCTCAAAGGATGGCTACCCATGTAAAAAGGTTTCCCGCATCGATCATCCTTCAAAATTTAAATATCAAAGCATCCTAAGAAAGCTTCCACATCGATCAACTTTATCATCAAAGAAAAATTCCCGCATCTACTAGTTTGTGTCAAAAATTAAAGTATACTTGGGGCATTTCTCTATGAAAACTAATGAAAAGGAGAACCTGTTATCTCAATTTTTACCCCCCAGAAAAATTGGATCAACCACGACCCTGCACAGAAACAAATCCAAGGGACATTTCTATCGAATGAGCCTACGTTTCAAATCGACAACTAGGATATAGGCAGGCTCTACAATGGAGGAGTAGGGCCGAAGAAGAGCCAAACAATGTCACAGAAAAATAGAGGCTCAAAGGAGAGAAACGGAGAAAGAATCGAAGTCTTTAGGCTCTACGAATGATTCAAAGCGAGCCCAAAATAGCTAAGTATGGAAGAATCAGTGGAAGCCTCGACATGCCTCATTGGTGCTTCTCCAAAGGTTAAACCCAAAAGCGGAGGCTCAAACAAGCGTGGAGCTTCCACGTGCCCTAGACCCAAAAAGGGACATAGCTGGCTATTGAAAAGTCCAAATGAGTGGAAATAACCACATGTCATCTCGATGCAATTCTGGAAAGAGAAATCTCAAGGCGGAAACTCAAACTAGCACCAACTCTCCACGTGGTCAGGGTATAATAGAAGTCAAAGAGTAGTGGGCCCAAATTAGTTAAGTATAAGAGTGTTGGCGGAGGGTGCCAAGTGTCTCAATAGTGCATATTCAGAGGCGCGGCCCAAAGCGGAGACTCAGATAAGCACCAAGCCTCCACGTGTCTAGGGTTCAAGAAAGGCATTGACCCAAATCGGTAAAGTATCAAAGACTCATGGAAGGAGCCATAAATCAACTCGGAGCACCTTCAAAGGTAAATATAAAAGTGGGTCTCCTAAACAAGCATTGGCCTTCCACATGTCCCAGGTTTGAAAGAGGGACAAAGTCAAAAATTGAAAATTCAAGATGGGGTAGAATCAGTGGAGGGTGTCATGTGCCTCAACCATGTAAATTCAAGAGGGTGGTCCAAGGGCCAGAATCAAACAAGCGCCAACCCACCACGTGTCCCAGAATCTGAAGAAATAAGAACATGCATTGAAAATTCCAAAGGCCTGCAGAGGTCTCCACATGTCATATCCATGCAACTCCAAAGGTAAAGTTTTGGGGTAGTTTCCAAATGTGCACGAAGCCGCCACATGTCTTGGGTTAGACACAGTGCCTCCGCCAGTAGAAAGAACTCAAGAAAAATACAAAGGAAATCGGGGAGCCCGTGAATGATGCCAAGTGTCTCATGGGCGCAATTTTAAGAGCGAAGGCAAGGGGTGAAATATCAAACAAGCACGGGGCTACCACGTGGACCCGGTATGGATAAACTCTTTTAAATATTACATGCCTATGACCTTGATCTTCAAACAAGCCATATCTTTCAATTAGGGAACTCATATTTGGGTAGGAGAAGACTTTTTGGAAATGTCTCGACATCCTCTACACCATGAAGGTTTGAAACTTTAATTTTAATGAGGTTAGGTGGGCTTAAAAAGTGGAAAACATCTTTGTGCCATTAATATAGGATCCGATTGCTCCAACAACTAGATCAGATTTGGTGTGATCCGTTGTTCTTCCTTCTTCAACAAGTTGAATAGAAAAAGAGCGGTGGAGTCGATAGATTGTGGGTTGATTTGTAGGAGCATTGATGGCCGGTAGCTGAGCTTTAAATCAGTTTTCCTACCTCTCTCTTTCTTCTCTTTGTGTTGCATCTATAAAAGAAGGAGTTGGGCTCATTGTACAGGGTTGGATAGTTCTGTTTTGTACCCTCCCTTCTTCCCTTATCTACAAGAGAATTTGTGGAGCTTTCGAACCTTCCATTCGAGTTGTAATACAAAGTTTTACCTCTTGGCTATTGTAGTGTACTTGTATCAACTCTGGAGAAATAATATATGTCTATGGATGGTTCTCAACCCTTTCATGTGTTCATTGTTGTCTTTTGATCTCTCATTATAGTTTGGTTATCTGATGCATGGTAGTAGTATTGCATTTCTATGGTCTGTGTTCAATTGCAAAATAGGTGTTTAACATTCCTTTGGTGCATCACCTTGTTAGCTTAGGTTTATTTTCCTCGTATCTTCTCAACCCCATCTCCTTGGTAAGATAGAGTAGGTTTTAGAGTAGATCCTCTATAATTTATTTGTGTGCACCTAAATAGAGGAATAGGAACTGCCTTTATCCGAGAGAGCTCTCTTGATTTCAAAGTCCCACACTTTAAGAGATGCTCCATGTTGTGCAATCACACTGAGAGTATCAACTCATCTAGTTGCAGACATTTATGGGTGCTATGATTCTGCACTAACAGAACCCTTTTTCCCACATTAACCTACATGTATAAAACCCCTTTCATATCTTAGGAAGGTACATCTTATCACTTCATCTCTATAGCTAAGATCCCATGTGCCACTAATCACAGATAGTCTCATGTTAACATTGTTAAAGGCTAAAAGTGTAAATGCTTTCACATTTCTCTACCCATCATATATGTATAAAATCCATATTAAGGTAATCATCCCATTTTTATTCCTATCGTTTTAGATTACATTTTGATAAAATTTGGATCACATTTAAGTCACATCAATCATACATCATCATCTAAATCATAACATATAAACATTTCATATTCAAATCACATAAGCATCAAGTAAAACATATACATCGAAAACATACATCAAAACATACATAATAATCAACACATAAATCAATAGGCCAAATCACATCATATATATATATATATATATATATATATATATATATATAAATCAAAGTATCAAATACATCATCAAAGAGCCCCCCACTCTGTGTGTCAAAAACTATACATCAAAGGCTTCATAAAAGAGTTGTATACATATCAAAATACAACACATAACTATCCAGTAAAAAGGATATCACTAATAAATACACTAGCATGAATGAAACTCCCATCACCTCCCTTTGTACCACTATCACCGCTAGCTTCTCCATCAGGTCCTCAAAGTGGCTGACCCACACACCCTGCACTAGCACTAGGAGCTGCTCCTCACTGCACCATATGATTAGCATATAGAATTTCATTTGGTAAGTCATATATCACCATAGCCTCATAATAGGCCAACTTTTCCTTTAAAGATTGATAATGAACATAACTAATCATGCCTGGGAACCCATATGAAGGTTAGCCTACGCTCGAGATACCAAATCCATACCTGATATCGAATATCCTATAATACTGAGATCCCTTTTTCAGGGTATCTCACTGTTGTCTATACTAATCCCGATCAGTAGTGGCCTACACCAACTGCACTCTAAGTCCATCCCACTTAGCAATAGCACCATCCCTCTCACTAATCAAAGTATCCCTCACCCCAATAAAATCATCTCTCTCCTCCTTAGATTATCTCTCTCGGTCTCCACTGTGGCCTTCTCGGTCGTCATCTGTGCAATTGTTGCCTCTAAGTCCTCCTCATCATCATCTGACATCAACAACCTCTTATGCCTCATCCACCCGGGCACGCACCCTCCTCCCTATTTGAGTCAATTTATCTCTCTCAAACTCCATATATGCACAAGTCCACCATCGTCTATAACCAAAGTCACTCCAACATCATAAATCGACACTAGATCACCATGCTCATCTAGACTTATGGCTCCCTTCTCATCAACTATAATAGGAGCCTGCCCTACAACTACCTTGGGAGTATCTACATATTCATCATCTCATATATAAAGTACTAGAGCCTCGGTACATCCTGTATCAAACTAAATTGTCATCTAACACAGATAAATCTGACAAGATTTTACTTTCCCCCTCGTATCCCCTGCACCTAGTACTCCTGTTGTATAACATCAAGATCACACTCACAACCTAGCCACACTTGAAAATCAGCACATGGTCTCAAAAAACATCCCCCACCTAGTCCTTTAAGGAGATCTTGGTATTAGGCATCCTTCCTCTTCCCCCTCAACCATCCCACATCCACTCACCACCTCATGAATCCATCTGATATAACAATCATGTCTACACCTCCCCACGGAAAACCATGTGGACAAGCTATAATAATTTTCTCAAATGCCTAACACTATAACAGAACACATCATCAATACCAAACCTCTTGTGGACTCTCCAAACCCACAACTCACTATATGTTTGTGCTAATAATGCAGGAGCCGAAGAAAATAGAGTACGATGCTCCATCATCTTCGCAACTACTCCTGTCATCATCCATGGTAATCTCCCTCCTCTAGAATCAGGTAAATCAAAGCATGAGATACCCATCATCAACATAGTCATCTTTGTACAACCCTCTCTCTCTCTCTGCAGAATATAGAGATTGATAATAAAAATACCTTGATCTATATATGACATCATCTTCCTCATCTCCGTAAAATATCCTCATCACATCCTCTCTCTCTGTCTCATTAATACAATAGATACCCTCTCCATGGACTGGAAGTCTAGTAATACTATGGTATCCTCCATAGTAATTGTGATCTCACCTTTCAGTAACCAAAATGTATAAGTGACTAAATCTCATCTCTCCATCAAAGCCAACAATAACCCCCAGCATCTATGAGTGTGCCTATAATCTCGCATCCCTATAAACCCCACCTCCTCCACATGACTCCAATCATCCTCTAACATATCATCTCATACCTCTACTAGGATCACTGGAATCCTATCTCGAATAGTCAACTTCACCATCACCTGTAACCATAAAACAAACAAAAACACACATTAGAATCCATAGTTATCACAAAAATTAGCAAAAAAATTATCCAACACACAACTTGCTAACTAATAAACCCGATCATAGAAAACACAGACAATTTCCAACAATTCACTTGAATCACTAATGATCAACTTGAATTTTCAGTGATTCTAGTGATTTAAAAACACATCCACCATACCCTCGAAAATGACAAAAACATAAAAACTAGCTAAAAACCACTAAAACCAACAAATTTGGAAGCCTACCTTTGCGTGTTTAGGTCTTTTCTATCTGCTTGATGATGTCATTGCCTTCCAACCACATTTTTCACTCACTTAAGATATCTAATTCCTAAAATCAAGTCACACAAATGAATTGTTCACCACCGACCTAGGGATTTTATAGCCTCCCCAAACTTTCACGGCAATCACCGTCAATTCCCTAAATCACCAATGATTTCTATCCTAAATTAATATTTTTCAAATCTACACCACTTTATCACATTTTCAACACATTGTCTCATTTAAAGGACCCTAATCCTCAAACAATTAAATGTCAAAAATCAAATCACCTTGGGACATGTCATACATCTATGGGATGTGAGCCCTTTTCCTCCCATCACTTGACTTCCCCATCCTTACTACCTACCCTTATGAATCTTATGTCCATAGGAAACAAACCCTTTAGTTCCCCTATCACTTGATTCCATGGTAGCATTTATCATTTCAATACCCCGTCGTGGGGTAATTTTTAAACAAAACTCATATCAAACTTGTCCAAATCAACCTTATCAAACTGGAATTCCTTACATTACACTACACTCACCCCATTTTGAGGGGGCATCACCCATAAAAATCAATCTATCATAAATCATTTTTTTCTAGCACTTTTCCTACACCAAACTACTCGACAAAAAGGGGTAAATGTAATCACTCAAAATTTGCACCACTAATTTCCCCATCATATACACTATCTTCACAATTATATTAATCAAGGTCACTATTTTATTCATACATCCCCTATCCTAAGTCTAAAACCCCCACCATATTTACTCCATGTAAATATTCTTCACAACTATAAAATATCATTTTACCTCTATCAAAACCACCCAAAACCACTTAAAAACTAAAATCAAATAAAACAAAAACAAATCAATTATTTCTCAATAATATCATAACCTTATTAACCTCCTCACCTAGCCCTTCAACATCCCCTTATTCATTTACCCATGTTTTGGACTAAAATCCATCATTAGAAGTGGTTTTAACCACACTTGTAACTTTTTTCTTGAAAAAACCAAATCGTCGGTGATTCAGTTAACACTTATGTGCCCTCCCTTAGGGGATCTTCTATCTCAAATCTTGCACATCATTTTTGATCTTGCACTCTATGTTATGACACTACAACATTCATGACATCTTCAAGCACTACCAGGCATTAACATCAAATTTTTTCAAGCACTTTGGTGGTCATTTTCATCATTCAAACTTCAAGCAACATCTCAACGCATGCCTTATCTACTCAAATCCTTTTCACTAAATATTTGAGGCATATTTTAGCTCCAAAACCACTCAAAGGTATTACTCAATCTCTTTTTATTATTTTTCACGCATATCAAACTTTTAAATTAATCAAAAACATCATTTTAAAACTTCAAACTCCCATTTATGTCAAAACTGCCAAAACTACATAAATTGCTAGTGATTCACCCTAATCCCCAATGATTGGCCTAAATCACTGGTGATTCCTATCAAATTTATCACTTTATCAGTTTATTAGCTTTGTATCATACTTTATCAAATCCTCTACATTTAACATTATTGTTTCCAAGTATGGCTCTGTGTTAGATGGCAGTTCCTAGTCGTTCACATCTAATTACCAATATTTATGGCCTCCCCATAATCCAACACCCTTTCTTCTAGGAACAATACAACATCTTACATGAGCTGAAACTTGTGCTATTAGTTTGAATTCCTTCACAAAATCAAACAAGAGACCGAGGATTTCTAGTATGATTACTTTGAATGTATACAAATTACATCTACCCTCGCTTGGGCCACCTTTGAAGCCACACAGACCTACCTTTCAATTTTGAGTTCTAGGTATTCTTTTTTACTATCCATATATTTGTATTGATCATATATCTTTGTCTTTATATACATCATTATCAATTCACTTGATTGTTACAAAATGAGCTGACATCCTCCAAGGAAGTCCCTTTGGATTCCTGGAATCGACCTTTGTTGAGCAACTCATCTATCCATTTATCTAATCCTTCTTGTTAAGTGTCTTTGAGCATAGGTTAATTTACATAACATGAGGATTTACAATTTAAATCCTAACTCAACCAACTTCGATCAAACATCAACTTCAACATCCATCATCGTGGGTATTGGTAAACCTCATCGTCTTTTGAGGTTGGTTTTGTTTTTATTATTTATCTTCATTATTTTATAGTAAGAAAGTAAAAACATCTCAGAACACCTTGTTTGTTGTAAGTCTCATTGATTACTTTTCTATAATAACTTGGTCATACTACATTAAGAGAGAATATAACGTTTTGTCTAAGTTTCAAGAGTTTGCAGCCCTAGTTGAGAATAAGGCTAACTTGAAAAATTAAAATAATAAGAATGTATAATGGAGGTGAGTATGCGAATAATAAGTTTAATGAGTTTTGTGTGTCTTGTAAAATTTGGATACCTGGTTAACAACTTCATATTTCACACAACAAAAAGACATAGTTAAAAGGAATAATAAAACCATAATAGAAATGGATAGGACAATGCTTCTAAAGTTCCTAAGTTTTAATGGGTTGAAATCATGAACATTGTTGTCCACATTCTAAATAGGGTTCCTACTAAAGCCTTACATCAAACTACACCTCATGAAGTATGGACTAAACAAAAACATGATATCTCTCATTTAAAGATATTTGGTTGTCATGCTTCCCTTCTCATTCCTAAAGCTAAGAGATAGAAAATTGATCATACCTCCTACTCTTCCATCTTTGTTGGGAATGACGATCGTAGAAAAGGATTAAGAGTATATGATCTATCCAAACATGAAATCATATAAAACAAGAATTTTTTATGTTCTTGATAAATTATTTGCTGAAACTTTATCTCTCCCCTCCTCTGTTTCCCCTAAATCTAAAACCCTTAACCCTTCTCTAAAAGATATTGAAAAAAATTCCAAGAGAATGAGCATCCTTCTTTAGATATGATTGATATGGATAATGAAGGGGAGTATTCTCAATCTATGTCTCAATCTAAAATTACTAAATGGGCTCAAATTTTGGTTTCTAATTCTTGGCCTAATAATCCAATAAAGATGACCCATAGTCAACATAATTATCATGTCTTGTCAACTTTGTATGAGGTTGAACCTCAATCCTTTGAAGAATTTGACCTAGATGAAAGGTGGATTAAAGCTATGAAAATTGAATACAATTCTCTAATCAAGAATAAAACTTGGGAATTAGTCCATCTTCCTTCTAAAAGAAGCAATGTAGAATCAAGATAAGTGTATAACATCAAATATAACTATGTTGATAAGATAGACAAATTCAAGAAAATATTAGTATCTAGAGGGTTTACTCAGAAACCTAGTATAGATTATGTTGAAAAATTGCTCTCATTGCCAAAATGAGCATCGTTAGAATTCTTCTAGCTCTAGTTTTTCAACATGAAGGGAGATTCATCAAATGACTGTTAAAAATGTTTTCTTAAATGGTTATATGAAAGAATAAATCTGCATGCATCAACCTAAAGTTTTTGAATAACATTTTAAAGAATTATTTTTTTATAATTTTAAAATTTTTGTATATGGTCTTAAACAAGCTCTTAGAACTTGGTCTATTAAGATAAATAGTTTCTTTCAAGATCTTGGTTTCAAAAATTGGTTTACTTGATAATGATTTATATATAAAATATAAAATATAAGTCATATTATCATTATTGTTTTATATGTTGATAATTTATTGATTACTAGTAGTGATAAAAATCTAATTCTTAAAATCAAAGAGAAATTAAGACAACATTTTGAAATGACTAATTTATGACTACTGAATCATTTTTTAAGCATGGTTATTGCTCAAGATCACAAACATATTGTTGCATCTCAAGCATAGTATGATAATAATCTTATTAAAATATTTAACATGATTGATTGCAAACATGTTACCATTCCTATAAAAGTTGGTGTTAAATTAGATACAAAATTTACATGTGATAAATTTAATCATACTTAGTATAGACAACTTGTTAGTAGTTTGATTTATTTAACTATCACTAGTCCTGACATATATTATGCAATTATAGTTGTGTTTAGATTCATGCAAGATCCTTATGAGGATCATTGGAAAATGACAAAAAGGATTTTGAGGTATATCAAAAGTACACTCAATTATGACTTGTATTATTAGTGTAGTAATAATGCATATTTATCTGGTTATTGTGATTTTGACCTTGTTGGTGATATTGTGGATAGAAAATATACTTCTAGATATTTTTTCAAATTAGGTGAAGGCAAAATCACTTGGAGCAGCAAGAAGAAACCAATAGTATCTATCTCTTCTATCGAAGCAAAAGTATAGAAGTGTTATGGAAGCAAAAAGGAACCTATGTGGCTGAAAAGACTATTGGTTGAACTTCATATGTGTGTCAAAATAAGAACTCATCTTCTATGTGAAAATCAATTTTGCATTGCTCTTGTAAATAATATAGTTCAACATCAAAGAAAAATCATATTGAAATACGTACGCACTTTATTTAGGAGAAAAATCTAAATGGTGACATTGATCTCAAGTTTTGTTCCACTGAAGATCAAGTAGCGGTTATTTTTACAAAGCCATTGTGTGAGGTAAAGTTTTACAAATTTCATGTTAGGTTAGGATTTTTAGAGTTTCCTTGGAGGGTGAATGTGCATGATAATGCCACCTCTTAACAACCTGATGAAAACTCTCAATACTATTTCCATTTTGTAAAAGATCACTATAAGTGAATCTTATGTAAATAATCACAACATGTGAGTTTACTTGTAATGTCCAATGAAACACTAGATATTAGAGATTCTTGTTTTATAAAGGACTTCATAATCTTATGTAAAACTTTATATTTTATCACGTTATCTTGATAATTTTGTTATGTTCCTATGTACCGTGGAATTCCTATTTTTTTTAAAAAATCCGCAAAACACTAAGCCTTGTACCACATATTTTTTAACATCCGTGAAACACTAAAGCTTTGTACCGTGGAATGTTTTTCTAAAATCCTGTAGAAAATTAAAGTTGTGTATAGTGGTTTTTTAAAATTATGTAGAACAAAGAGCTTTGTTTACATGCTAGCCTAAACCACTTTTCTTGGTTTATGGATTCTAATTCATTTTGTAGAAAAGGTGATTTGGCATGTGTTTTGAAACAATCTTTATGTGTTTACTTGCTAGCCTAAATCATCATTTGTTGATTTATGGATTGTAAGTCCTTTGTATAAAAATGTAATTTTGCATATTTCCCTACTTAATATTAAGGGGGAGTGTTGGGGTTTGTAATAAAAATCTGCCAAAGACTATTAAAAGGATTTGGTTAAAAATTATGTTTAAAATATAAGTAAGTTGAACCACATGCCAACAAGTGTAAGATGACTCTTAATTCAAATTTGAATTATAAGAGTGAAGTAATAAAATGCATCACACACCCTGTATATAAGAGGGTGATCTCGTTTGAGATTGGTTACACACATAATGATAAATGATGCGAGCTATGTGCAAGAATAAGCAAGAAACGTGAATGTGAAATATGTGTGCAAGTACTCTGCATTGAGAAAATGTTTATAAAACATTTCAAAGGTTGTAATTGTGTGTGATAAAGGAAATAGTGGGAGTGTTGTGTGATATTAAATTATCAATAAAGATAAGGATATTTTCAATGGGTTTTTTGCCAAAAGGTTTTCTCACTTAAATATTGTGTTATGTTTTATTTACTTTCATTTTTATACATGTAATTTACGAGTTAAATGTAATCTATTGGTACCCAAATTGATTCTCCTTCAAATTCTAAGTAGCATCACAGGTTTAGCAGGAAGCTTAGAGACAAATATATCATAATGAGTCATTTTGTAGCTGGGGATGGGATGTAACTGGCCCTCTCTCACTCAGATGTGGAGAAATGGATATCACCCTCAAGAGGATTTGATCTATCCTCACTACTTTATGGTTGTGCCTTTCAACCAGGGTGAGAGAACCCTTTTGTAGCCTCATTGTTTATGGAGGAGATGGGGAATTCCTTCCTTGTGAAGTGTTTAAGAAGACCTTGAAGAAAATATGATCAATACAACAAAACCTAACTCTCACGAGTTTTCACTCTAGATAATGGAGATATTTTCTAAGCAAGGTTCAAGCCACTAAAGACAATGAAAACCTGAGTGTTTCTGCATGTTTTGGTAATAGAAATTGTGCATCTATATACACATATGACAAACAAGGGTAGTATGGGTAAGATTAATTGTTTTTGAATGATTTTTGGTGGGAGGTGAAGCAGGATAAAGTTGATTATACCAAATCTTTGAGAAATTTTACAAAAATGGAGAGCTCGAACAACAAAATGCTTCAGAGTAGCTAGGATTTTCCTTTAACTAGAATATGTGCTTCAATGGAGGCCCAGATCAGTACTTTTCACACAGACTTCAAGGATAAAAAATGAAGGCTCAAATTGGAAAATTTAACTGAACATTGTCAATCTCTATTTGATCATGTCTAAGATACCCTCAAAGGCTAACAAACAATCTTATAGTCATGCTAGGAGTCACAATGATTTTAAATTTGTTTATTTCACTATCAAATGAAAACTCTTTTGATAAATAAAATTACAAATGCCACCAAACTATCACAAGGATAAGATCTTGTGTGATTCACATAGATTTGAATGTAAGAATGTAATGGGAACAAGAACAACTACTTGTAGACATTCAAAAATGAAGCAAACACAAATTTTGCCCAAAGTAACATAGATTAACTCAAGTTTGATTAAATTTATCAGTTGGGGAAAGTTTCTCAAACAATCACAGATATTTTCAATGGCTCTAGACTTGCAACCACCTTGACATGATCAAATTTAACACAAAAGAGATAAATAGGTTTCTTCAGATAGTTTCTTAGAAAGACGGGTTCTATCAAGCTTTTTCCTAGAAAATCAGTTCTTACCTCTAACACTCCAACCTTCCAACCCCTTTTACAGAAAAAATCATGCCATTTTATAACATTTTACAATATATTTTTCCCCCCAAAAAACCAAACATTGAGTGTACCAGTGCTTGTCATGATTCCGATCATGATTCCCAGAATCAAATCTAGAAAAATTTATCAGGTGCTCAGGGAGTAGATCTCTTCAAACATCTCCCGCATTCAACTCCTTCCTCTGGTAGATCACTCTTCCTTTTACTCACCAACCACTTCCACCCTTAATCTTTCCAATCTAGGTCTTTGCATGCCCGGGAAGGAAAAATGGAAGATCAGATCAATCCCAAAGGTCAGATCTCATCTTAATGGTAAAATACGTCCCCATATTTTCCTCATCGAACCAAGATATCAACAGGTATTTCGCATGCCAAGGAAATAAAAATTGGGTCAAATCTGATAGTCAGATTACATATTTAATGGTGAGAGATGCGTACAGATCTTCGCCACCAAACCATGATACCAAATTAATGTTCCTCTTCATTTGGCATGCAAGAAACCCAAAAAATGATTAAAAAACCATAAGAATACGCATCCCTAGGAGCTTTGGAAGGAAAATGGCGGAAAAATCAGATACAGATGCACAACTGCTGTTGATCTCTATTTTGAATTTGGACCATCCACATGGGAGATTCACTTTAAGATGGACATATGGGTTCCTTTTTTCCTTTTACAACCTTTTAGAAAAATGTAAAATTTTCACATTTTTCTCCGCACCTCCGCCCTTAAGAAATGAGCCTGACATGTGTCTTAAGGTGGGTCCCAAAGGAACTGCTACCAAATTATGCTATTTCACCTCCTTTTTGGAAAAGGGAAAATTTTCTAAGTTTCCCCTGAAAGTCCGCACCTCTGCCGTTGACCGGGGAATTTTTTTGACTATTCTCTGTCGGGCCTGCAAGGCATTTTGATGTTTTAATCCTTTTGGTGACAAGAGGCAAAAAAACTAAGTTTCCTCTATGGTCCGCCTCCCTCCCCTTTGAATTTTCAAAGCCAACCTTGACCTCTCTCTTATCGGGCTTGCGGGTCATTTTGATATTTTAATCCTTTAAGAGGCAAAAAATCCAAGTTACTCCCAATGGTCTGCTTCCCCACCTTTTTGACTTTTCAAATAGCCACGCGTCACAATGGAGCATCTCGAGATGGTCCCAAAAAGTTGAGACCTTGAATGAGCGTGGGCTCACCACGTGTCTTGGCCCAAAAAAATTATTTGAAGCCTTAAATCTCAATGGAAGGTGCCATGTGTCAGGGTCCGAGGCAATCTCCTTTGGCCATTGAAAAGTCCTAGCAAAATGCAAAGTGAATGGAGGCTTCCAACTTTCCTCTTGGTGCTTCTTTAAAACAAAACTCTAGGGCTAGTCCTCAAACATGCGTAGTCCCTCCAAGTGTCCCACGCCTCAAAAAATCTTTTGAAAAAGACTAAGTATGGGAAGACCGACGGAAGCCTCCACGTGTCTTCATGGCACAATTTCAAAATGGTGCCCAAAGCAGAGACCCTGAACGAGTGTGGGCTCACCACATGTCCCTATCCCGCCAAATAGTATTGGCTACATAAAAAAGTTTGTCTAAGTCTGGGAAAAGTAGTGGAAACCTCCACTTGTCCTCCCGATGCAACTCCAAGGCCAAATAAAAAGAAAATCTTCAAATGAGCGTTGTTCTTCCACGTAGACAAGTTTTTAAATTGAGGTGATTCATGAAATTTTTGAAGTACCTTGCAAAGCCACATCAAACCAAAAGAGGCCGTATTTCCTGTTGATGCAAGGATGTAAATTTGACCGAGAGAAACACCCATCAAATCGTAAAATGCAAAAAAACAACCATTTGAGCCCAGAGATGAAATTTTCTCCAAGGACAGAGAATTTAGAAATATTAAAAGGCTCAAATACTTCCCTCCGAGATACATCCATTAATTTTTCATCAAGTAATTAGGGTAAAAAATGACAAGGATAATAAATCCCGACTATGGAAAATGGAAAGAATGGGAGAGCCCGAGTTTTAGATGAACAGAGAATGGGAGACCCAAATTACAGACCCTTTCCAGATAAACAGAGAAACAAGGAAACAACCATGGATCCATACATGATCCTCGGCCCAGGAATAGATTGATTACGGAAACAAAAGGAAGGCAGAGACTTCTCAGGCACAACACGGGGAGATAATATATGGCAGAGGCTATAAATTGATAGATTTTCAATGGCAAAATGGGGCAAAACTATTTTAAGCACCAACATCGGCTCCGACTCGGGGATGGGAACTCTCTATGAGTGCCACAAGAACAAAGGTAGACCAAGTGCCAAAAATATCCATTGGGAAAATTTTCATCTTGTAGAGTAGAGAAACAAACGATCTCCCAAAAATGAACAGGGAAACTAGAAAAAATAGGTTACCAAGGACCAGAATGAGAAAAAAGCAACGAGCTATACACCGTACAAAAGATGTTTACCTTGATTCTGGGGAATAAATCTAGGAAATGTTTCAGATGCCTGTCATTAATAAGGAATTCAAACAATTCCCCATCCAAATCCTTCAAGAAGAAGGTATGTTCACCAATCCTAATATCAATAGAGCAAGGGCCCATCCATAAAGCATCAAATTTTCCATGTTTTCCCTTATCTTCATGCCTGCTATCCCATAGCAGCACAAGATCTCCAACATTGAAAGCTCTGGGAGTGACCTTCTTGTCGAACAAATTCTTCAGCTTTTCTTTGAACTTTACATGCCTTTGGTGGGATTCCCTCCTTTCTTCATCAAGTTCAACAATCTAGTTAATGCGGCATCATATGGAATTACTTCTTGATCTTCTAGTTGTTGCATGAACTAATATGAGGATAATTACATATGTAGGGGCAGCAGGGCCTAGGTTCCATACACCAACTCAAATGGACTCTTCCTAGTGGCTCTTTTAATAGTAATTCGGTTAGCCTAGATAGCAAATTTCAACTACTCACCCCATTTTCTCTTGTTAAGCTCCAAAGTTCTTCTGATAATCTTTAACAAATTTTTATTACTGAAATTAGCTTGTCCATTTCCTTGGGGATTATAATTATAGTCATATGTCAAATTTATCCCATATTCTCTACAAATTGCCACCAAGGGTTTAGCTCTGAAGCTCATGCCATTTTCAGCAACAATTTCGACTGGCACCCCAAACCTGTTGATGATATGGTTCAGCATGAAGTCCATGACAATTTGGTGTGTTGCCCTCTTGGTGGGGATAGCGTCCACCCACTTGGTGAAGTAATCAGTGGCTACAAGAATCCACTTATGGCCAACACTTGAAGGGTCTAAAATTTCACCAATGAAATTCATTCCCCATTTCTTGAATGGGGCTTCAATTGATAAAGGTTGTTTTAATTCTTTCTAATTCCTTCACCACAACTTGGTTATAACCAAAGAAACCATCAAGGGTAGAAAGTAGCTCAGAACCAGTCACTAGTTGTAACATGTTTTCCATGTTTGGTAAAGGATAATTATCCTTCATTGATGCTCTGTTCAAATTTCTAAAGTCCAAACACATCATGATGTCACCATTCTTCTTTCTGAATGGTACTAGCTAAGCAACCCAAGAAGAATACCTTGTGGGATTGTTAGTCCAAAAATCTGTTGGGTGGACAGATCTATGGATAGATAGGCCAACAGTGTGTAGGGCATAGCCCCTCTTTGAGATAGTAAAGCGAAATTGGTTTATTGCTATTCTACCAGCAGGAATCTGTACAAGTCTTACATTATTCTGCCTTCAGGGGGATTTGGGATCTCATCCTAGTAGAGTTATTTCCGATGAAGAACATAAAGGAATGAAGGAAGGAATAGAAGAAAGATGGATCTGAAGGGAGAAAAGAAATGAATTCCAAAGTAGAAAGGTCAAAGGGTTTATGTTTTGGGCCGGTAGTAAATAGAGCCAAACTTACTCACATAAACAAACAAAGCAATACTAATAAACAAATGACAAAATAATAGGTGAAGCCAACATAATAAGTATGCAAATCTAACTTAAGAAAGATCTAACAAATAACACAGTAATTCAGCACAAAGTCTCAATTTTTGTATTAATATTTTGTTCTGTTACAAGAAAGCTCAAAGTCTTTCTCTCCTCACTTCTATTTTTTTCTATACAAATTTGCTCACATTGAATACTACAAGTATCCAAGTATTTATAGAAGGAGAAGGAGAAAGAAGAAAAAAAGGAGCCAACAACTATTTACAAAATATCTAAAAGTCAAATGTTGACTTTAGGGAAATTTTGTGGATGACAACATCTCATGGTGCAACATAGATGATGTCATCATTTGTGCCAACATACTTTTAAATACTTTTACAAAAATGGGATTTATCCCAGGAGGAAGGAACCTATTCATCATCATCCCTTGGCTTGAAAGGAGTGTCCTACTTCTGCTCAGGAGAGGTAATGTGAAAATGAGCTTGATACTCCATGAACTTGTTGACCATCGCTTGAAGTTGATCCTGAGCAGGACTCTTGGTGTGATATCCGATGACTTCGCAAGTCTCTTGTTCATCTCTAAGTCTTTCTGGGAGTTTAAAGTATTCATTTCTTTCCTCCATCAGGTATCCAATGAAGTCACGGTAGGCCAGAAGGTTGTTGATAGATTCTATATCAAAAGTGGCCTCTAACGATGTTAAACCCTACAACGTGATTTCCTTGAAAATTTGAATAGTATCATCTACCTTCCTCAAGGCGTACGCTGCACCAAGCAACCCTGGAGACATCATTAAGATGATCTGCTCCATTTGATGCATGGCATCCAGGGCTTCCTCCTTGATTTTATCTATTTTTCAAAGACAAACTCTATTTGGTCAACCCAATAGTCTAAAGCAACAAGGACTTTGTTGGGTGCTCACGGGTGATCAAAGACGCCGAATTTCACAAAGTCATTGACTGGGTAGTTGAGCATCTTTTGGAATGTCTCGTGTTGTAACCTGGACATGGTCCAAATCTTTAGAGATAGGTCCTGCTATTTCTTAGAGTTATTGGTTTGCTTGATCTATATTTTGATAGAGCTCTATGAAATTTGTAATCACTTCCTCACTACCTTTGAGGATATGCTCTCTCCAGACAGACACTATTGTACCTTGCTCACTGATCTTGGCGTACTCGTTTATCTTCTCATGACTAAGAACTTTAGGAGGCTTGGTGACAGTCATAGGAGGGGCATTGCCCATCTTTTGTAGGGCTTGGAGAAGATGCTTGTTTTGTTCTTTTAATATTCTCTTCTCTTCCTTTGCTTCTTGAAGCTTCTTACAAAGGGCATCCACTATAGATAAGGCCTCTCCTTGTAGGCTCTCTGATGATGTTCCCATTGTGACCTGAGTCACTGTAAAATATGTAGGAGACAAATCTTCTTTCTTCTTTGTGGGATCAGGGTACACGATCTCCATAACACTTTCACCTGAAGCACTTTGAGAGAAGTGGGTTATAGCCTTTTTCTTCTTAGGCCCTTTAGCCGAAATAATGGAGAAGTCCATGGGTGCAATAGGGACTTTCCTCTTATGCTAGCTCAGGTGTTCGAGATCCATTATGGACTTAAGGGAGTGGGACCAGAAGAAGAGGAGGAAACGGTGGTGGAAGAAGGAACAACTACAGTGGACATGGGGAAATGTGTCGAGACACTTGGTGGCGACATGGAGAAAGGGGATGACACACCAATGCTCACGAGAATAGGAGTCACTATAGGAGAGGGAACCGTGGGGGTGGAAGGGATCTATGAGATGAGGGAAGAAATACTGGAGGAAAGATTCGCGAGGGAAGAGAAGATGGAGGAAGAGGGAAGGGGAATGGTAGAAGACGGGGGAGAAGACACAACCATAGGAGTAGTTGGTTGAGTGATATAAGGAGGGGAAGGAGGAGCGAGAGAGGGGATGGTTGGAAAATCACCAGTTGTAGCAGTGACGACATCCTGAGTGGATGTGTCCGTTAGAGCACTTACCATTTCTTCTTCTCCTGGGGATACCAAGTTTACTACCTGCTCTTTGGCGGGAAGGAGGGCTCTCAGGAATTTTCTCCTGAGCAGTGCTTGTTTCTCCTTCTTTATCTTTTCCTTTGCCTTTAGGAAAGTGTTTCAGTTTGGTGGGTGCATTACCCAAGGGAGACATGTTAAATTCTACCCTAAGGTAGATAAGACCATTTTTCTTACACTAATGCTCGGTGCGCTACAGAGTTCCCTTGACCCTTTCCTCAATAGTTTGAGGGGCCTTGTTTCTATTAATTTCTGTAAATGACCAATTTTCCCCATCCTGTCTAGATAAACCTGATCAACTTCTTGATCAATTACTTGGAAATCCTTTGGGACGATAGCCACACCATATTGAATGATCTCTGCCAGGGCCAGGTGGGAGTGATCCTTTCATCTGAGCTCAACTTTGTGATATAGATCGATGTAGATATGTTCAATCTGAGGGATGTGAATTGGATCGATGTTTTCCCTTGGAAGGTAATCACAAGGATCAAAGGTTGTCCTTGCCAGGAAATTATGCTTCAAATTGAGCAATCCAAGCTATGCAAACATCTCTCCGGGATTTTCTCTGTGAAGTGCAAGTGTACTTGCCTACTGTGAGGGGGAATGGAGTTCCACTCTCCTTCCTTTTTAAACACTTCTTATGGTATGTGATGAGCTGTCTAGACATCTCGAACATGATCAGTTTGGGTCCCGCATACCTTGGCAATTTGGTGGGCTCTCCCAAGAAGTTAGCAGCTCTGAGATAGGTGAAAGTGGGGAATTGCGTGAATAACGCTCCCCACTTCTCTATGGTGGTGACCACACTTTTTCATCATCTTACCGTGAGTCATGTTGGGCCTTAAGAGGCAGATGATGCCATAGAAGAAGACGTCATTGATTTTACTGAATTGGGCTATGTTGTTCTCCAGTCTTAACTCTGGATAGTACTTGTATATTTTGACCTGGGGCCATACCCCATAGATTCAATGCTAGGTAATCCCTCTCTGAGGTAGTAGCATATACGACATAGGAGTTCATATACAACCTCCCAGTCATTGGAAGTTGTTGAAGCTACTCCGAGATTGTGTTGCTGATAATCTCTCCCCTTCAAAATGTTGATCAGGAACATTTTTATTTATTGTTTCCAAGTACCTGAGCATCCACTTGTGAAAGTAATAGGCATCGGGAAGCCCAAACACCCTTCTCAAGAAGGTGATGGTGTCACTCAGCTTCTCTAGAAAAGTCACTGTAATGAATGTCATGTGGCCACCGCTTGCCACCTTCTTATTCTTGAGGTACACCTCATTCATTAACTACATACATTTGTCTTCATTTTCAGTCCATGTCTTCATGTAGTCCTCCTATCTTACTACTATAAAATGTCTGTGGTGAGGGATACCCAACATGATCTCAAAATGTTAGGACGTGAGGTTGATTATCACCTCACCCTTCTCATTTTTGACACATCTTGTGTCCTTATTGTAACAACGACTCACCAACATCATAAACTCATTGTTGATTGCGCTCACTGGGATCCCTGCAGCAAAGTGCAGACCACTGCCAACCAATTTATCCATCCATGGGCTACCTGTGACCTTCTTGGTTCTATCCCAGAAGTCCTCCATGTCAATGTGCCTGAGCTCTGAATCTCTGATATCAATATCACACTCTACAAGAGATTCAGGCATCCTAATCCTTTGGTATTTATATTTCATTTCTTCTTCTGTTAGCTTCACTTTACCCTTGGACTTGGTTGGATTCTTACTCGATGAAGACATGTGTGAATCTGAGTTCAGCTGTTGATCTGTAAGAAGAATCAGGGAAGTCCATTGCAGAAGAGCCATGTTAGCTACTAAGTCATCCATAAAAGCTTACATAATGAAAAGTTAGCAATCTATGAGCCTCTGGGCGTAAGGTGCAGCTTTTTTACCAAGACTACAGGGTCTTAGAAAAGTAGGGTGCACTTTGGATAAGTGTTACATGGGAGAAAACAATGCCAAAAGGGGCACGGGGTGTGGAAAGGCTACACACAACATTCAGATGTTGGTGTCAAGGGATGTGTGCTTACGCCATTGGAAGTATTTTTAAGTGGGGCATATATATGATTGGTGTAGCAAGGTCCCAGGATGTGCCATTGGCAGATGTGGTGGATGCTACATGAGAGTGAGGTGTGCCAAGTGGTTTAGTTCACGCGGCGCGGGAAAGGTTTACACAACATGAAGTGTTGTTGCTATTGTTTTGGCACCAGCGCTTGCACCTTGGGAATGTTGTAATGTGTATATGGTGTGGAGAAGGCTTATGCCACATGCAGGGATAGTGCGCCTATGGCATGATTGTGTTTGATGTAACAAGAATGAAGCTTGTGCCAAAGGAAAAATAGTGGGTTATTTGCAAAAATATATGATTTTTCACTCTTTTGGCTCAGATTTTGATGTCTAGGAGGGAAAACTTAGCAAAGCAGGGAATAAGGGACAAATGAGTTTGAGTTGTTTTGTGGTAGAGTCTTCCAGATTTGTAGATCTGGAAGGAGGAGAAGGGGTTTTAGAGTTGAGTACTTGGGTTTGCAAATGGGGCTATCCCTTTCTTCTAGATCACTTAACCCTAATCACCTAGCTCAACATAAAAACTACAACAAATCCACAAGAAGGGCAAGGGCCACTTACCAGGAATATATAACGATAAAGGAGATGATGTGGGGTCCACAAACGTGACAAATGGAAACACACGGGGCTGACAAGAATGTTGACAAGTACAGAGGAATAACTTTTCATATTTTTTCAATTGTGAAAATGACAGGTCGACGCGCCTATATATAGCAAAAAGTGCAATAAATGTGCCACCAAATTTTCACATGGTGCACTTAAGTGGATGTCGACACGAAGAGATTTGTGCCATGGCGCAGCTTTGGGGGTGTTGACATGAAGATTTTAGTGCCCACAACGCACTTTAGAGAGTGATAACAAGATGGCACTTGCACCTTTGGCGCAACATTTGGAGGCGTAACATTTGAAGTGTTGAAACTCCCTAGAATGCGCCAAAGGAATAGAGGGGCACAATTTTGGTTGATGTAACATGAATGAAAATTGTGCCCAACCCAAAAAGGTTGAAAATGACCAAGTTCTAAAAACTAGATTTTCCGGAAAGGGATTTTATGCCATTCCAAATGTTAAGAGACCTCAACGGAAACCAAAACAGAAATTTTGGTATGGTTACCTGTAAAATTGCCCTTGTCAATTTTACAGTTAACAGCTGGCTCTTTCTGGGGACTATCTTTGAACGAAGCTTAAGGGTAGAGAATCCTAGATCTACATGTGCCTATCCATTGGGTTACATAGTCAAAAACAAGGGTGACTTAAAAGAAAGGAAAACACACAACCAACAGAAAGAAAACACATGAAAAAACAAACACACAACTAAAGTAAACTATACAAAGAAGAGAGTAAGCTCTACTTCCTAAATACTTTGAGATGTTGTCCGCTATAGGGAAGCGAGAGCTCAGTTCCATCCAGATATGAGAGATAGAAGTTATTCTCTCCGTTGAGCTGCTTGATCTTGAAAGGCCCTCTCCAAAGGGAGTTGAATTTCCCATGCATGCCCTTTGGCTCTCTTCACTTGTCCCATAGAAGGACGAGATCTCCCACCTAGAAATCCCTCTGCTTGGTCTTTTTATCGAATAGTCTATTGACTTGATTCTGATGTTCGGTGATCCTGTCGACCACTCTTACTCTCTTTTCTTTAAGTTCTGTTAGCTACATGATCCTCTTTTCCAGAGAATTCTAGAAAGTCTTATCTTCAATTGCTCGTGCCAAGCGTAGAGCAGGGAGTTCCTCGGAAATGGGGAGCTCAACATCGATTCCATATAACACTTGAAAAGGTGACATACCGAGAGACCTCTTTGGAGTAATTCAATCTTCCCATAAAGCATCATACAATGACTTGTGCCAAGACCACTGATTCTCATCGATCAACATCCATATGATGGTCACTAGGTTCTTATTACTGGATTCTTCCTAACCATTTCCCTGGGGGTAATAATCTGAGGCATGGACCAAGGTTATTTCGTATCCATAGCAAAAACTCGATAACTTCCCGTGAGGAGAAGTTGGAAGCATTATCAACAACGATCTTATGTGGGATGCCAAATCTTACAATGATATTTTCTTTGATGAAGTTGCAAACAACTTCAGAGGTGGCATTCTTAATAGGTATGGCCTCCACCCATGTGGTGAAGTAATCTGTTACTGTTAGAACATAACTATGTCTGAAACTTGACCGGGGATGGAGTGCTCTAATAAATTCAATTCCCCATTGCCTTAATGGTTCATCAATAATGATGAGCTTGAGGGGAAAAGTAGCTAATTTTGGTTTGCCAACAAACTGCTGACAGGGCTCACATTTTGCTACCCAGGTGGCTATATCCTGAAATAGCATTGGCCAATAGTACCTAGCCCGGATCTTATGTGTTGTTACGGATGAGGAGAAGTGACCGCCGTAGGCCGAGTCATGAAAAATTTCAAGCAATTTGATCTATTGTGGTTTGTCAACGCATCGCAAGAAGATCCCATTAATCTCGCGCTTATATAAATTGTCATCCCATATGACATATCAGGCTACCCTGAGCTTTACTTCTGCTTTCTCCTTTGAAGTTAGATGAGTTGGGCACTCACCATAAGTGAGAAAGAAAGTGATGTCGGAATACCACTCATCGCTGGTCGCAACAAATAGAACCATAGGTAGAGAATCAACTTTCTCTAGCTGACCCTGCGCTCCATCGATGCAATCATCTTCCTCTTTAGGGACCTCTGAATCTTTGTTTTCAGCCATAAGATGACATAGGCCCTTGCCTCTTACCAAATTGGTTGGTTTGATGTCTAGATCATACTCTTGGACCTTTACGATCCAATTCCCTCATAAGCTTCCTAACTCCTGTTGAGTTAGGATAGACTTAACTACCGTGTCAGGAACCAGCACTACCATATGAGAGTTTAGGATGTAGTACCAGAAGTTCTTGACTACTTTGACTACTGTGAAGGCATGTTTTTCTAACTGAGACATCTTCAATTCATGAAGCTTGAGAGGGGAACTCATGAACACGATTGGGGATTCAACATCCTCAGAGTTCTTCTACATTAAGATGGCAGATACAGTATGTGCAGATGCATAACTGTACATGATAAAATCCTTGGAGAAGTCGGGGCACACCAGAACTGGTGCATGAGCAATGGATACTTTTATATCCTCGAATGATGTCTTTCCCTCTTCGCTCCATCAAAATGTTTACGACCCTTTCATCATATTTGATATGTGATGAGTCTTTTTGGTGAAGTCTGGGACAAAGCGCCTAAGAAAATTCACCTTTCCAAAGAAAGAGTGAATGCCAATCTTGCTTGTGGGTAAGCTAAGGCTCTGAATAGCCTTGACTCTTTCGATGTCTATTTTTGTGCCTTCTTTGCTGACAACGTGTCCTAGCAACTTTCCTTTAGTGACCCCAAAATAGAATTTTTGGATTTAGGGAAATCTTGTGTTCTCGGAATCTAATCAATACTTGCTCCAGATGATCACAATGATCACTTCACTTTTTTGAGAACATAGTTAAGTCATCCAAATAAACCACGATGACCTTATCCATCATACCTTTGAATGCAAAGTCCATTGCTCGTTGAAAGGTGGCACCAACATTGGTCAAGCTAAAAGGCATCCTGTTGTAGGTGAATGTGCCCTAGGGAGTAGTGAACGTTGTTTTGAATTGGTCTTCAGGTGAGACCTCAATCTGATTATATCTCGAAAAAACATCAAGCATGGACAACATCTCTGAACCGGTTACTACCTGAAAACTTGATCCATTATGGGCAGTGGATAATTGTCCTTTAGGGATGCCTGGTTCAGGTTGCGAAAATATACACATATGCGTATTTCACCATTCTTCTTTTGCACGGGCACAATGTTTGTGACCCAGGTACTATGATGGATAGGAAAGATAATCCTCGCATCTAGCATCTTCTGTATTTCTACCTGGATGGTACCTGAGATCTTAGGATTGTAGTGCCTCTGCTTCTGGCGAAAGGGTTTGACATCATCCTTTAATGGGATGTCATGTTGAACATCCTTAGGCTTGAAAGACTTCAGGTCGGCATAAGACCATGCCAATACATCCATATATTTCTTCAGCAATTTGACAAATTTCCACTTTTCTTCGGTGTACAACATTTCCCAATGTTCACAAACTGCGGATGTTCTACAGTACCTAGGTTGACAGATTCGGTCTCTGGAGAGGAGTTAGGATCATCTTGTCGCTTCTTTTTGACAAAACAATCATGTTTGTCAAACAATCGTTCCAGAGTGACTAAACCTTTCGAATTTTATTTCCCTTGAGCTGACATATGCCATCGCCTTCTTTTGATTCGTTTTCTTGACCAAAGGACATATTCATGGCATGCAGAAGTAGATCCTTCAAAATGAAGCTCATTGAAGTTATCATATTTTTCTACAAAAGCAACAAGTTGATTGTCATCGTTGAATACCTACTAGTGCTGAGAATTGTCTGGCACACTTGGGCGAAAGACTACCTCAATGGTATATGTGTTTGTTTTCAGCCCTAGGTGAGGGAGCATAAGAGATGCTGACATGACCAATGAATCGGCCATGTCATTTTGAGCTCTTGGAATGGATTTTATTTAGAAAGCATCAAATTCCTCAATGTTGTCCCATACTTGCATTACGGTAGTGCCTGAGTCTATCATTCTTCACTTGGTATACCCCTTTTATCTGGTTGACAATCAGTTCGGTGTCATCCTATGCTTTTAGATTCTTGATTCCTCTTTCCTTTGCAGCTTGCATACTGAGTAACAAAGATTCATACTCAATGGTATTGTTTGTATTAAAAACTACAATTTTAAAGAAAGAGGGAAAATCTCTTCTTCTGGGGATATCAGGACAACTCCAGCGACCACATCCACTTGTTGCACAACTGCCATCAAACTGCAGTGTCCATATCTTGTTAAGGTCCTCCTCCTGGACGAGAACATCCATTCTATCAGACTCAGTGGATAAGAAGTAGTTCCCCATCCCTAATGATTTGAAGAGAATTTGGGCTTTGGGGTCGTTAGAGTTGGTGACTAGGTACTTCTTTTGTGATTCAGGCTCTAATGTCTGCATTACACCCTTGACAAGGATTCTGGCTTTGGACCAGTCCATGTGAATCTCTCCACCGAATTCTCTATAAAAGCTTCTCCCTAGTAGAATTCCATATGCTGCTGGGATATCAACAACGAGAATGGTCATCTTTACCCTTTTCTCTGGGAACGCTACAAATGCAAACTATGCGTCTTTGATCTGACCAATTAATGGAACCTGTTTGGTTTCCATGGAGTAACATCTACCGAAAGGCTTGGTAAGAGTGAAGCCCAAAGCATAAATGACCTTCACCGGTATGACATTATCAAAAGCCCTAGAATCAATTATGCAGTTGCTTAGTTTGTGACTATTGATTAGGAGGGAGAGATAAAAAGGTTCAATCTTACCTGATGCGGAAGTTGAGGAAACATTTATGCGAGATGCAGGAGGAGTGGAAAGGATTCCTTTCAGGGAGACAAAAATGGGGACAACAGCTTGGCTTCAGATATATTCAATCAATCTTATAAGTCTTTTCGGTGTTAGGCTCAAGATATTCAGCCTCAGACATTTGAATCTTGTTTTTTTAGCGTGATCGACTATGTCGAATGCGACCAAGGGTTGCATTGATGAAGGAATGAGTCCCTCATTTCACAATGGTAGGGTAACGTTACTAGTATTTATGGAAATAGAGGAAGACTGATTTGTAGGAGAGATGGGAGGAAAATATTTCTTTGTAAAAGGTTTAATAGGAGGTTGAGCAGGAAGAGGATTACCTCTTTTAGCAATGGTTGGAGGCATGTTTGACATAGCCTTCTCCTTTTGTATCCTGGCAGCAACTTCTGCTTCTTTTCCTTGTGAGTGGGTGAAAACAACATATGACTGTCTACTTGCATACCCTTGGGTACCCTCCTCTTCATCAGACTCCTCATCTTCAAATTCCATATACCCAATTGTAGAGTCACTAGTCGGTTCACCGACATCTTGATCATCTTCACCTTGCGATGAAGGTTCTTCATAAATTTGCTCATCTTCTTCAATCTCGACCAAGGCATTAACCAGAGGGGCCTCAAGTGCTAACCTTGGAGCAGCAGCTAGGAAAACACAGCCTTTGTGGAGCGTTATTGGGAGTGAAGTTCCTCCATGGGATATTCCGGTATGGAGTGCTAGGCGAAGCTTAAGCTAATTGCTTCTTCAGCGACGAGCAAGTCATTTTCCATCTTCTGGAATGTTGGATTTGATGAAGTGGCTTGAGAAGGAGTTGAAGCCTCAGGTTTGGACAACTCTCATTTTAATTCACCAGATATAAGCAGGTTGTCCTCTATCTGAATGGCCACTGCTTGAGTGAGGACCAAGGTGGCGATTTGTTCCTACAAAAGTAAGAAACTTACTCTTGAATTCATGGCGTTCACAAAGAAACACTTTTGATTTTCTGTTGTTGGCAACATGGCAGGTGGCACACGGTTGATCAGAGAATTAAACGGGTGATAAAATCACGCATGGTTTCATTGGCCTCCTTTTTAAGTGAGTGATCTTTGACAATAACGCAAATGCGTATTCTAAAGGCTTATATCTGTCTTCAAACACAGTTCGTAATGTGGCCCAACTGGTGATAGATCCGGCCAACAAATGTTGGAACCACTCTGCTGCGGGTCCTTGCAAGGTCTCTACAAAGAGGCGTACCGACACATCTTCATGGGTTACATCTAGGATGTTGTATGACATAATGAATGCAGATATATGTGCGTCTATGCTTTGATTTCCACTCCCATCAAATCTCAGGAAATTCTTGCGGTTTCCATGAGGGAGTGTGTGAACTAGATGCAACAATGCAAGAGGGCCCATAGCATTTCCCATGGTACTACCATTTGAAAAGTTGGAAAGAGGACACAAGATGAAAGTGCAGTTCCGCTTAGTAGCAGAGCACTATAAATTGATGTGGAAGCCCATTGTGAAAAATGGTTCTTTCGTGGAGGCGAGGCACTTCTAGCTGACCGATCAGCTGAACTCAGCGATGTGAAGCGTGTTGGTGTAATACTGAAGTTGTGCCTTTGAAGCAGATCAAAAATAGGACCAACTTCTCCATGAGCTCTCCTACTATGGGTAAATGGCTCACCTGCTAGTGTATTTGTTCAGGTCTGCAGTGATTTGGAGCAGGGTTATAAAAATTCTTTTTGTTTGTACTTTCTGATTCTCTAATTTTTTTTGTGACAAAAATCAGCAGCATGTACTTTTCTAAATATTTAATTTTATCCCTCTTTTGAAAACCGATTGCGGTTTAATGACAAAGATTAACGACGATAAAATGATGGTTAACTTAGTAAGCTGATTTTTAGATCTTGGATTTGATTTTTGCAATGACTTGAAAATATTTGTAAAACTATCAATCTCAGATCTAAAAAAGTACAGATATTTTTATAAAAACTCAGTGAACTAAAGGTTTCTAACTGATCCAGATCTATGGATCTCTTAAGAAAATTTTCAGTTTGGATCAATTTTGCAAAAAATTTGGATTTTAAACAAAGAGTTAAGATTTGCAAATAGGTAGTGATTTTATAGTTTTATCTATTTTCTCAATCTCCCCAGCAGATTTAAAAACTGTTGGCATCTTTTAGCTGACATAACACTCACATAGATCTGGTTCTTTCCATAGTAGAGTTGCCAAAAACTATTGGTCCGAAAATCTATCATGTGGGAAAATCTATGGATAATTAGGCCAACAGTGTGTAGAGCATAGCCCCTCTTTGAGACAGCAAAGTGAAACTGGTTTATTGCTATTCTACCAGTAGGAATCTGATGCAAGTCTTACAGTATTCTACCTTCAGGGGGTTTGGGATCTCATCCCAGTAGAGTTAGTTCCGATGAAGAATAGAAAGGAATGAAGGAAGGAATAGAAGAAAGATGGATCTAAAGGGAGAAAAGAAATGAATTCCAAAGTAGAAAGGTCAGAGGGTTTATGTTTTGGGCCGGTAGTAAACAGAGCCAAACTTACTCACATAAACAAACAAAGCAATACTGATAAACAAATGACAAAATTATAAGTGAATCCAATAGAATAAGTATGCAGATCTAACTTAAGAAAGATCTAACACATAACACAAGAATTCATCACAAAGTCTCAATTTTTGTATTAATACTTTGTTCTGTTACAAGAAAGCTCAAAGTCTTTCTCTCCTCACTTCTATTTTTTTATACAAATTTTCTCACACTGAATACTACAAGTATCCAAGTATTTATAGAAGGAGAAGGAGAAAGAAGACAAAAAGGAGCCAACAACTATTTACAAAATATCTAAAAGTCAAATGTTGACTTTAGGGAAATTTTGTGGATGACAACATCTCATGGTGCAACATGGATGATGTCATCATTTGTGCCAACATACTTTTAAATACTTTTACAAAAATGGGATTTATCCCAGGAGGAAGGAGCCTATTCATTGTCATCCCTTGGCTTGAAAGGAGTGTCCTGCTTCTACTCAGGAGAGGTAATGTGAAACTGAGCTTGATACTCCATGAACTTGCTGACCATCACTTGAAGTTGATCCTGAGTAGGACCATTGGTGTGATCTCCGATGACTTCGCAAGTCTCTCGTTCATCTCTAAGTCTTTCTAGGAGTTTGAAGTATTCATTGCCTACTTCCATTAGGTATCCAATGAAGTTTTGGCGGAAGGCCAAAAGGTTGTTGATAGATTCTATATCAAAAGTGGCCTATGATGTTAAACCCTATGACGTGATTTCCTTGAAAATTTGAATAGTATCATCTGCCTTCCTCAAGGCATACGCTGCACCGAGAAACCCTAGAGACATCCTTAAGATGATCTACTCCATTTGATACATGGTATCCAGGGCTTCCTCCTTGATTTTGTCTATTTTTTCCAAGACAAACTCCATTTGGTCAACCTAATAGTCTAAAGCAGCAAGGAACTTGTTGTGTGCTCATGGGTGATCAAAGACACCGAATTTCACTAAGTCATTGACTGGGAAGTCGAGCATCTTCTGGAATGTCTCATGTTACAACCTGGCATGCTCCAACTCTTCGGAGATAGGTCTTGCTATTGCCTAGAGTTCTTGGTTCGCTTGATCTATATTTTGATAGAGCTCTGTGAACTTTGTAATCACTTCCTCACTATCTTTGAGGATCTACTCTCTCCAAGTGAACATTGTTGTACCTTGCTCACCGATCTTGGCATACTCATTTATCTTCTCCTGACTAAGAACTTCGGAGGGTCGGCAATAGTCATAGGAGGGGCATTGCCCATCTTTTGCAGGGCTTGGAGAAGATGCTTGTTTTGTTCTTTTAATATTCTCTTCTCTTCCTTTGCTTCTTGAAGCTTCTTGCAAAGGGCATCAACTGTAGATAAGGCCTCTCCTTGCAGGCTCTCTAATGATATTCCCATTATGACCTGAGTCACTGTAAAATCTGTAGGAGACATATCTTCTTTATTCTTTGTGGGATCAGGGTATGTGATCTCCATAACCCTTTCACCTGAAGCACTTTGAGAGAAGTGGGTTATAGCCTTTTGCTTCTTAGGCCCTTTATCCGAAATAATAGAGAAGTCCATGGGTGTAATAGGGACTTTCCTCTTGTGTTGGCTTAGGTGTTCAAAGATCCATTCTAGACTTAGGGAGTGGGACCAGAAGAAGAGGAGGAAATGGGGGTGGAAGAAGGAGCAACTGCAGTGGACACGAGGAAATGTGTCGAGACACTTGGTGGCAGCATGGAGAAAGGGGCCGACACACCAATGCTCACGGGAATAGGAGTCACTATAGGAGAGGGAACCATGGGGGGAAGGGATCTGTGAGATGAGGGAAGAAATGTTGGGGGACAAATCCATGAGGGAAGAGAAGATGGAGGAAGAGGGAGGGGGAATGGTAGAAGATGGGGGAGAAGACACAACCAAAGGAGTAGTTGGTTGAGTGACATGAGGAGGGAAATAAGGAGTGAGAGAGGGGATGGTTGGAAACTCACCAGTTGTAGCAGTGATGACATCCTGAGTGGATATGTCCATTGGAGCACTTACCGCTTCTTCTTCTCCTGGGGATACTAGGTTTACTACCTGCTATTCAGCGGCAGGAAGGAGGGCTCTCAGGAATTTTCTCCTAAGCAATGCTTTTTCTCCTTCTTTATCTTTTCCTTTGCCTTTAGGCAAGTGTTTCGGCTTGGTGGGTGCATTACCCAAGGGAGACATGGTAAATTCTACCCTAAGGTAGATGAGACCATTTTTCTTACACTAATGCTCGGTGCACTGCAGAGTGCCCTTGACCCTTTCCTCAATAGTCTGAGGGGCCTTGTTTTATCAATTTCTGTAAACTGACCAATTGTCCTCATCCCTGTCTAGATAAACCTGATCAACTTCTTGATCAGTTGCTTGGAAATCCTTTGGGACGATAGCCACACCATATTGAATGATCTCTACCAGGGCTAGGTGGGAGTGATCCTTTATTCTGAGATCAACTTCATGATATAGATTGATGTAGATATCTTCGATCTGAGGGACATGAATTGGATCGATCTTTTCCCTTAGAAGGCAATCACGAGGATCAAAGGTTGGCCTTGCTGGGAAATTATGCTTCAAATTGAGCAATTCAAGCTCTGCAAACATCTCCCGGGCTTTTCTCTATGAAGTGCAGGTGTACCTGCCCACTGTGAGGGGGAATGGAGTTCCACCCTTCTTCCTTTTCAAACACTTCTCATGGTATGTGATGAGCTGTCTAGACAGCTCCAACAGGATCAGTTTGGGTCCCACATACCTTGGCAATTTGGTGGGCTCTCCCAAGAAGTTAGCGGCTCTGAGATAGGTGAAAGTGGGGAATTACGTGAATAACGCTCCCCACTTCTCTGTGGTGGTGACCATGCTTTTGGTCATCTCGACCGTGAGTCATGTTAGGCCTCAAGAGGCAAATGATGCCATAGAAGAAGACATCGTTGATTTTACTGAATTGGGCTATATTGTTCTCCAGTCTTAACTCTTCATAGTACTCGTATATTTTAACCTAGGGCCATACCCCATACCGATTCAATGCTAGGTAGTCCCTCTCTGAGGCAGTAGCATATACGACATAGGAGTTCATATAGAACCTCCCAGTTGTTGAAAGTTGTTGAAGCTGCTTGAGATTGTGCTGTTGATAATCTCTCCCCATTCAAAACATTGATCAAGAACATTTTTATTCATTGTTTCCAAGTACTTGAGCATCCATTTGTGAAATTAATGAGCATCGGGAAGCCCAAACACCCTGCTCAGGAAGGTGACGATGTCACTCAGCTCCTCTAAAAATTCATTGCGATGAATGACTTGTGGCCACCTACTTGTCACCTTCTTATTCTTGAGGTACACCTCATTCATTAACTACATACATTTGTCTTCGTTTTCAGTCCATGTCTTCATGCAGTCCTCCTGGCTTACTACTACAAAATGTCTGTGGTGAGGGATACCCAACATGATCTCAAAATGTTGGGCCGTGAGGTTGATTATCACCTCACGCTTCTCATTTTCGACACATCTTATGTCCTTATTATAACAATGGCTTACCAACATCATAAACTCATTGTTGATTACATTCACTGGGATCCCTACAGCAAAGTGTAGACCACTATCAACCAATTTATCCATCCATGGGCTTCCTGTGACCTTCTTGGTTATGGCCCAAAAGTCCTCCATGTCAATGTGCTCGAGCTCTGAATCTCTGATATCAAGATCACACTCTGCAAGAGATTCAGGCATCCTAACCCTTTGGTATTTATATTTCATTTCTTCTTTTGTTAGCTTGGCTTTACCCTTGGACTTGGTTTACTTCTTACTCGATGAAGACATGTGTGAATCTGATTTGAGTTGTTGGTCTGCAAGAAGAATCAGGGAAGTCCATCATAGAAGAGCTATGTTAGCTATTAAGTCATCCATAAAAGCTTACAAAATGAAAAGTTAACAATCTATGAGCCTCTGGGCACAAGGCGTAGCTTTACTGTAGGCTGCAGGGTCTTAGAAAAGTAGGGCACACTTTAGGAAAGTGTTGCATGGGAGAAAACAACACCAAAAGGGGCGTGGGGCACGGAAAGGCTACACACAACATTCAGATGTTGGTGTCAAGGAATGTGCGCTTGTGCCATTGGAAGTCTTTTTAGTGGGGCACAGATATAATTGTTGTAGAAAGGTCCTAGGATGCACCATTGGCGTGAAGATGTGATGGATGTTGCATGAGAGTGAGGTGCGCAAAGTGGTTTAGTTTACACGGCGTGGTAAAGGTTTGCACAACATGAAGTGTTGTTGCTTTTTTTTTCACTCCAGCGCTTGCGCTTTGGGAATGTTGCAATGTTTATATGGCGTGGAGAAGGCTTATGCCACATGCAGGGATAATGCACCAATGACGTGACTATGTGTTTGATGTAACAAAAATGAAGCTTGCGCCGAAGGAAAAACAAAGGGGTTGTTTTTGCTAAAATTTATGTTTTTTCACTCTTTTGGCTTAGATTTTGATGTTTAGGAGGGAAAACTTAGAAAAGCAGGGAATACGGGAAAAATGAGTTTGAGTTGTTTTGTGGCAGAGTCTTCCAGATTTACAGATCTGGAAGGAGGAGAAGGGGTTTTGGAGTTGAGTGCTTGGGTTTGCAAATGGTGTTATCCCTTTCTTCTAGATCACTTAACCCTAATCACCTAGTTCAACATAAAAACTACAAAAAAACACAAGAAGGGCAAGGGCCACTTACCAGGAATATATAACGATAAAGGAGATGATGTGGGATCCACAAACGTGACAAATGGCAACACGTGGGGCTGACAGGAATGCTAACGAGTATAGAGGAATAAATTTTCAAGTTTTTTCAATTGTGAAAATGACAGGTCGGATGCGCCTATATATAGTAAAAAGTGCAATAAATGTGCCACCAACTTTTCACATGGCACACTTAAGTAGATGTCAACATGAAGAGATTTGCACCATGGCACATTTTTGGGGGTGTTGACACGAAGCTTTTAGCACCCACAATGCACTTTAGAGAGTGATAACAAGATGGCCCTTACGCCTTTGGCACAACATTTGGAGGCACAACATTGGGAGGCATAACATTGGGAGGTGCAACATTTGGAGTGTTGACACTCCCTAGAATGCACCAAAGGAATAGAGGGCGCAGTTTTGGTTGATGTAATGCAAATGAAAACTGCGCCCAACCCAAAAGGGTTGAAAATGACCAAGTTCTAAAAACTAGATTTTTCGGAAAGGGATTTTATGCCAGTCCGAACATTAAGAGACCTCAACAGGGGACCAAAATGGAAATTTTGGTATGGTTACCTACAAAATTGCCCTTGTCAATTTTACAGGTTAACAGGGATGAATGATCCCTCCATCCCTCAGTTTCTTCAGTTCCTCTTGCATTTTAAGATATAGGAGTGGATTGATTGGCCTCTGCTTCTACCTAAATGGTTTTGCATTAGATTCCAAGGGAATCTCATGTTGAAACAGATCCTCTCTATATGCCTTTATTTCAGAATAAGTCCAAGCCACGCAATCTTGATATTTTTTTAGCAATTGGACATAAGAATTTTTTTCCTCCTTGCTGAGATTGCTTCCCAACCAAATCTTTCTTGGCTTCTCCTTTGTACCAAGATCATGCTCCTCAATATCCCTTGAGGATGCTATGCATCAGTTAATAATGTGATCATATTATAAAAGTTGGATTCAAGAGCAACCAACCCTCTAGGAATGGTATTAGTTTTTAGTTGGATGATGCCTTTTCCAAACAAGGTTTCTTTTCCCTCTTCTATGCACACCATTGGTTCCCAATCAATATTTTGATCAGCAAACTACCCTTTGTTCTGCAGAAATCTTTTGACCTGAGCATCATCATCAAAAACTTTCCAATGCTTAATGTTGTCAGGGACATATGGCCTTGTCAAAAATTCAACATCATATTCACAATGTGGGGACATTACACAATTATTAAACTGAGATCCCAATACTACAAGTTTTTCTACCAAATCATTGAACTTCCTGTCATGATACACAATGTTGAATGAATCAAACATCTCAATGAAATCCCAAACTGCATGCTTGTATTATTTGATTCGCTGATTTTTTGTGGCATACAATTTTCTGACTTGCTTGACAATTAATTTGAATCTCCCTTGACAATGATGTCTTTAACACCATGTTTCCAAGAAATCCTCAGACCTAATAACAATGCCTCATACTCAACAGTGTTATCAGTACACTCAAATTTGAGTTTGAAGGAAAAGATAAACTTTTCCTGGCCTGGAGAGATTAGAACCACACCAACACCATTTCCAAACTTGGAGCAAGCTCCATCAAACAATATAGTCCAAGGAGAGCTTGCCTTTTCAAGATACTTGCATTCTTCAATTTTGTGCTCTTTTCCATCAGCATATCCTTTAAAGTTATCAACATCAACACTTGTGTACAATACCTCATAGGATGCATTGTTGGGATCTTCAATGAGGTGCAAAATCTTCTTTTCCCCATACAACTTGAAAAGGCTTCCCTCAATTGGGATAGTGGCATAGGACATATCCATTTGAACACTCCCACCAACACTTGTAGCCCATTTTCTAGACAACATCATACCCCACTTGGATGGGCAGTCAATAATAATGACATCAAGCTTCAGGTCCCTGCCTAGATAGGTTGCAAGTTGTACCACCAGACCTTTTACACATCCCACCACTGGCACCTCTTTGGAATCCATAGCAGTACACTTCCCATATGTTGTCGTTACTTTAATATTCAGTTCATTCATGACTTCCAAAGGCATGACATTACATGATGCCCCTGAGTCAAACATATAGTTGTGCAATAGTCTATCCTTAATGATTAGAGTGATGAAGAATGGATCCACATTTAGTTGAAATTCCACCAAGGATGTCCCCAGATAAACCTCTGGTGGTTCACCTAGTTCCTCCAACACTGGTGGTGTTTCTAACTCTTCAATGACTCAGGGAGTTTCCAAAATGTTTATATTTCTACCCAAGGCGGTCTTCTCCTCTTTCAGCCCCAAATATTCAAAATCCCTTTTCTTGTCCTCAAGAATCCTAAGTAACTCAAAAATTGGAACTGAGATCTTGATCTGACTCAAGACTTGGGCAGTATCATAAGGGGAAGACTTTGGCAAGTCAGCACTGGAAATAAGGCTGATACACTCATTAGATGCCATAATACTTTTGACAGCTTGGGCATGAGGAGGGGTATGAGTTTTGTTTGGGACAGCAAGGCCTTTGGCATATGCATCTTTCTTAGGAGCCTCTTTGGGAATATTTGAAATAAATGGAGTCTTTGGCTTGGCCTGAGGCCTTGTACCTTTGACAACCCTACTCCTTGTGTTGTGTTCCTTTTCTTGAGCCACAAAACATTCATCAATAACTGCCTATCCTCCTTAGATGGGATTCCTCCATCATACTTCTTTATCATTAAAGATCTTAGATATTCAAAGTCATTATTGGGCAGTTCAAAAGCTTGTACAGTATCAACTTCTAAAGTATGAGAGGGAGGAAGAATGGGTACCCGATGGATGCAATCCCAAAAATCAATAGTAGTTCTAACACTTATCACTTCATATGAAGTTGCCCCTTGTTGTGAGCTCATGGAGCAACCCATCATGTAGACATCATCATCATTATCATCATCAGCTTCTTCTTCTTCTTGCTGATCTTCCTCGCATGGAGCATGGGGCATGAAACATCTGTCACACCACTCAATGACATATGCCTCCTCCACAACAACTCTGATAACCAAAGGATCAGGTACCATTCTATTTTCTCTGGCTTGGGACTATTTATTTCCAAATCTAATAGGTCCCTTGCCTCTATCATCAGATATTTGGTGATTTATAAACTTGTCTTGGACTTGTTACTGGTGTTAACCTTGTGAACTCTACCCAATTCCTTTTTCTTCCTAGGATAATTTGTATGCTATTTCTTTGACAGCCCCTACCAAAGTCTTCACAACTTCTTCCAAATCAGCAGCCTTACTTTTCTGAGGCTTTTCTTGGTTAATTAGTTTTACACCCTCTCTTTTTGGAGGTTTTCCAATTGCCTTGATGTTGTTCTCTATTTGCAGAGCCATAGTGAAGGCTTACCTCAAATTAGTAGGGTTTTTGTCCCTCAAGTAGTAAGCAACATTTTTATCAAATGCATTTGAATATTTGATCAAACATGACTCATCACATGGCCTTAAGCTAACAGGAAATCTCCTCAAGGTCTTGTTAAACCTTGTGTTGAAATCATGTACTGACTCATTCGGATTATTCTTGATGTTTTCAAATTTTGATAGAAGAAACCTAGGGTCAGTTCTATCACCATACTGCAGTCTAAATGCATTGTTCATCTTTGTCCAAGAATCAATGGAATTATCTGGAAAAGATTTATACCAGTCCCTTGCATCCTCTTCCAAATTATGGACAAACAATTTGATATATACATCTTCAAGTTCAATCTCAAAGTCTTCCATCATATTGATAAAAAGATTTAAATGTTGATCACCAGTTATAGCATTGTTTCCTTGGAACTTTGGTAATATATTTCTTACATCCTGGGGAACTAAATTTGGATAACCAGCTATCCCTATAAAATTTATAGGGCCAAAGGTGTTTACAACAAAATGAGATCTAGGTGGGGGCTGGGCCATGTTGTTTTGAGGAGGTGACCTTGGAGGGGAGACAAATTGATAAGGAGTAGAGGGTATTTGAAACACAGGAGTATAACTTTCAAAATGGATATCCCCTAAAGGCCTTGTTTCTTAGAAATCCCTATCAACTTTTGAAAAGATAGGGGTAGAATGAGAAGCAAACTTTTCAAAATCAAATGAATTCCCCTCTCCAGATGGAGAATTTAATTCCACAAAAAGACTACCTGATTCAGAATCACTTGAATGGCGATCTTCAATGATAGGCCGATCACTTTCATCAATGGGGACTTCTTTTCTTGACTGCTGATCTCCAACAACTCTCTAGGATTTTCTTCCTTCTGACTTTATTTTTCCTAGCTCTGGAAATAATGTCCTAGCAGGATCTCTAGCAAAGAAATATCTTCTTCCTTCTAGCTTTGCAAAGTTTAGTAACAAAACTCACTTGACAGAGGTTAAGACACTAGTACTCATCAAGAATCAGATCAACAAGGAGTCACCACTAAGGATTTCCACCTCAGTTGTGCAAATGCACTAAAATATGATCTGTCAATTCTAGCAACTAGAAATGGAAAGACCTGACTCTTCTTTATCCAGATTTATCAATGAAACTTAGTGCAATAACTATAGAAAATGGAAATATTACACATAATACTTATAACTTTGAACACTTCTTATAAGCCTGAACACAGAATGATGCCTGAAAATATATATTAGCACTTTGAGCATACAAGAAGTGTTTACCAAGGTTTGAATATGAACTGCAACCACTATGTCCTTGCAAACGGTGCCAGGTAAGGTGTTGGTACCCAAATTGATTCTCCTTCAAATTCTAAGTAGCATCACAAGTTTGGTAGGAAGCTTAGAGATAGATAGATCATAGTGAGTCATTTTTTAGCCAAGGATGGGATCTAACTGGCCCTCTGTCACTTAGATGTGGAGAAATGGATAACACCCTCAAGAGGATTTGATCTATCCTCACTACTTTATGGTTGTGCCTTTCAACCAAGGTGAGAGAACCCTTTTGTAGCCTGTTGTTTATGGATAAGATGGGGAATTCCTTCCTTGTGAAGTGTTTAAGAAGACCTTGAAGAAAATGTGATCAATACAAAAATCCTAACTCTCACGATTTGTCACTCTAGATAATGGAGATATTTTCTAAGCAAGGTTCAGGCCACTAAAGACAATAAAAACCTAAGTGTTTCTACATGTTTTGGTAGTAGAAAGTGTGCATCTATATACACATAGGACAAATAGGGGTAATATGGGTAAGATTAATTGTTTTTGAATGATTTTGGGTGGGAGGTGAAGCAGGATAAATTTGATTATACCAAATCTTTGAGAACTTTTACAAAAATGGAGAGCTCGAACAACAAAATGCTTCAGAGTAGCTAGGATGTTCCTTTAACTAGAATATGTGCTTCAATGGAGGCCCAGATCAACACTTTTCACAGAAACTTCAAGGATTCAAAATGAAGGCTAAAATTGGAAAACTTAATTGAACATTATCAATCTCTGTTTCATCACGCCTAAGATACCCTCGAAGGCTAACAAACAATCTTATAGTCATGCTAGGATTCATGTGATTTTAAATTTGTTTATTTCACTCTCAAATGAAAGCTCTTCTGATAAATGAAATTGCAAATGACACCAAACTATCACAAGGATAACATCTTGTATGATTCACACATATTTCAATGTAAGAATGCAATGGGAACAAGAAAAACTACTTGTAGACATTTAGAAATGAAGAAAACACAAATTTTGCCCAAAGTAACACAAATTAACTCAAGTTTGATTAAATTTATCAGTTGGGGAAAGTTTCTCAAACAATCTCAAAGCTTTTCAATGGCTATACGCTCGCAACCACCTTGACATGATCAAATTTAACACAAAAGAGATAAATACGTTTCTTCAAATAGTTTCTCAGAAAGATGGGTTCTATCAAGATTTTTCTTAGAAAATCAGTTCTAACCGCTAACACTCCAACCTTTAACCCCTTTCACGGTAAAAAATCATGCCATTTTATAACATTTTACAATAGAGTTTTCCCCAAAAAACCAAACATTGAGTGTACCACTGCTCATCATGATCCTGATCATGATTCCCATTATCAAATCTATAAAAAGTTGTTAGGCACTCGGGGGTAGATCTCTTTGAATGTCTCCAACATTCAACTCCTTCCTCTAGTAGATCACTCTTCCTTTTACTTGCCAACCACTTCCGCCCCTAATATGTCCAATCTAGTTCTTTGCGTGCCCGGGAAGGAAAAATAGAAGATCAAATCGAGCCCAAAGATTAGATCTCATCTTAATGGTTAAAGACATCCCCGAATTTTCCTCATCAAACCGAAATATCAACAGTCTTTCGCATGCCAAGGAAAGAAAAATTAGGTCAAATCATATAGTCATATTACATATTTAATGGTGAGAGATGTGTACAGATCTTCCCCACCAAACCAGGATACTAGATTAATGTTCCTCTTCATTTGGCATGCAGAAACTCCAAGAAATGATAAAAAAACCATAAGAATACGCATCCCCAGGAGCTCTGGAGTGAAAATGGTGGAAAAATCAGATATATATGCACAAATTTCGTTGATTTCTATTTTGAATTTGGACCGTCCACATGGGAGATTCACTTTAAAACGGGCATGCGGGTTCCTTTTTTCCTTTTACAACCTTTTGGAAAAATGTAAATTTTTCACATTTTGCTTTGCACCTCCACCCTTGAGAAATGAGCTTGACACGTGTCCTAAGGTGGGTCCCAAAGGAACCGTGGCCAAATTCTACTATTTCACCTCCTTTTTGGAAAAGGGAAAATTTTCCAAGTTTCCCATGAAAGTCTGCACCTCCACCATTGACTAGGGTAAAATTTTGACTATTCTCTATTGGGCTTTGGGCCATTTTGATGTTTTAGTTCTTTTGGTGACAAGAGGAAAAAAATCTAAGTTTCCTCCGATGGTCCGCCTCCCCGCCCCTTTGAATTTTCAAAGCTAACCTTGACCTCTCTCTTATCAAGCTTGCAGCCATTTTGATATTTTAATCCTTTAAGAGGTAAAAGATCCAAGTTGCTCCCGATGGTTCGCTTCCCCCTTTTTGACTTTTCAAACTACCACGCGTCACAATGGCACATCTTGAGATGGTCCCCAAAACTTGAGACCTTGAATGACCGTGGGCTCACCACGTATCCTAGCCCGGAAAAAATTGTTTGAAGCCTTAAATCTCAGCGGAAGACACCATGTGTCAGGGTTCGAGGCAATCTCCTTTGGTTGTTGAAACGTCTGAGCAAAATGGAAAGTGAGTGGAGGATTTCAAGTGTCCTCTTGGCACTTCTTTAAAACAAAACTCTAGGGCCGGTCCTCAAACATGCGTTGTCCCTCCACATGTCCCAGGCCTAAAATATTTTGAAAAAGACTAAATATGGGAAGACCCGGTAGAAGCCTCCACGTGTCTTCATGGCGTAATTTCAAAATAGTACCCAAAGCAGAGACCCTAAATGAGCGTGGGCTCACCACGTGTCCCTGTCCCGGCAAATAGTACTGGCTACATAAAAAGTTTGTCTAAGTCTGGGCAAAGCAGCAGAAACCTCCACGTGTCCTCCCGGTGCAACTCCAAAGCCAAACCAAAAGAAAATCTTCAAATGAGCATTGTTCTTCCACGTAGAAAGGTTTTTAAATTGAGGTGATTCATGAAATTTTTGAAGTACCTTGTCGAGCTGCGTCCAACCAAAAGAGGGCACGTTTCCTGTTGATGCAAGGATGTAAATTTGACTCGAGAGAAACACCCGTCAAACCATAAAATGTAGAAAAATGACCATTTGAGCCCGAGATGAAATTTTCTCCAAGGACGGAGAATTTAGAAATGTTACAAGGCTCAAATACATCCCTCTAGAGCTACATCCATTCATTTTCTTCAAGTAATTAGGGAAAATAATGACAAGGATAGAAAATCCCAACCATGGAAAATGGAAAGAATGAGAGAGCCCGAGTTTCAGATGAACATAGAATGGGAGACCCAAATTACAGACCCTTTCCAAATAAATAGAGAAACAAGTAAACAACCATGGATCCATATGTGATCCTCGTCCCAGGAACAGATTGATTACGACAACAAAAGGAAGGCAGAGACTTCTTAGGCACAACACGGGGAGATAATATATGGAAGAGGGTGTAAATTGATAGATTTTCAATGGAAAAATGGGGCGAAACTATTTTGAGCACCAACACAAGCTTATTCATTATATATATATTTTAGATTCATAAACTATGATTCTTGGTTATTTTATATGGTAGATATTTAATCTTTGGTTTATTATTTATCCCCATCTTTCCTAACATAAACAATCATAGAGAGTGATATTGAGGAGCAGTATGTAATAGTTAGCCCCCATATCCACAAAGTCAATGGAATTAGTTTTAACTCCTCTCCCCATCAAGAAATCATAGGTGCCCCCATCCACAGAAAACTAAATATACTTGTCACCGATGGGGTAATTTTATCCAACCATGGTGAGTGTTCCTTTATGCTCAGTTGAATTCAACAAAATTTTCAATTAAAACCAGGCGTTGAACCCGTAGGTGTTGTCATAGAAATATAATTCTCAACCTCTTCCCACTTCTGCAGACTATATATTGATAATCAATTGTATAAATAACATACTTCTTATTTAGATTCTAAATCAGATAATTCATAAATCAACTAAGACAATATATTCTGATTTAAATAATAATAAACCTTACTTTTCATTAATAATGATATATAAATTAATCGAAGAATAATACATTAGGAAATATTCCTTTACAAATGAAATGGAATCCCATTCACATTTAACAAATGATTACAATAATCCATTTCAGATTTATATCAAAATATCATAAGTCCTAAATCAATCATTAATCAATCCAAACAACCACTTTAAGCATGTCAACATTTCCTGCAATCTGCAGGAGAGAGAGTAAATATGGGTTAGTTCATAATATCTGACATGAGTTTGCTTACTCATATTCCATGTTGGAATCATAATGAAATAAAAAAATAAGTTATGGTTAAACTTATCTGAAAGTAATAATCTTCCTAGTTTATAATAAGATAGCTATATCATATGCTTATGGTAACGATGCTTCCTATTTATATGTAAACATTTTTTTTCACTATCCCCATTATAACCAACTTAATAAAGCTCTAACACAATATCTAATCTCTGAAAGGAGGAGTATAATTATGATATCATTCAAAATTAACTTATTTACATATCTCAAGATAAGTAATAAAGGGAGGATACATATACTGAATCTTCCATGTTTTACTAACCCAACATTCAAATATAACAACAACATTATTCCTAAAATGTCTCGACTAGTTCTTACATAATCAGGGCAATAAAAGTATTTCATCACTATCGTTTACGACAACTTGGTTTTTACATAGTGCCGATAATCCATTTTTCATACCAATTAAATAATAATCATTTAAAAAATGAGTTCAATACATCTATGTCCATACCTTCATTCCTTCCAAGTATACTACCCACCGAGGACATAATCATTTATCTCAATATGTTTAAGTGAGATTGAAAACTACAATTTTTACAACCATATTTTAATTCATAATTTTCCAAGAACCGAGCTTGGATAAAATAGTACCAAAAATTCACCAAGTCCATAAAATCTTAGGGATAACGAAACAAGAGTATGATAGCAAATATACTCATGAAAAACCGTAGAATTAATCTTAATACCTTGCCCAAATTTCACCAAATGAAACAAGCAAATAAGAGAATCCATTTCCAAATCCACCTACTACCCCCAAATCTAAAGAAAAATGATTGCCGAGGGGGAATGAACTGTATCATTCATACTTCCTTACCCACATATCATTTAATGAGCCGAAAGAAAAACGAATTCATAGACAGGTCATATCAATCCTGCTTGTTAAGATTTATCAAAAGAGTGATGTCAGCGAGCTCAAGGATGATATAAAACCAACAAAATACAGTCAACCCTTTAAGATCTCCCAAAACAAAGTTATAAGGAAAGCTCATGGATGAGCTCAAACAAACAAAACAATATGGCTCTAAATCAGAATCGTTTCCATCTATTTAGCAATAAACATACCCAATGATCCAAATGCACGCAAGTTTCTAGATAATAATAAAACCCAAAACACATTTAAATATTTCCTTCATCTTTTCCATTTTATCAAATCAAACCAAGAGAAACGAACTCAATTATAAAATATACCAGCAAAGATCCATAAGAGTTGCAAATAAATATATTTCCTTTTCCAAATATCACAGTCAAAACCCAAATCATTTCTAACTTTCACATACTACCAGAAAAAAACATGTATTCATTCATTTCCTTATTCCTTTCCCAACAAAAGATTATATTACCATATTTCATAAATAAATAAAAACCAAAATGTTTCCTCTAGATAATTTTCAGATTTCAACTAATACCCAAAATGAAATACATATTTTTTTCCAAATTTCACAATCAAAAGAGAATCAAGGAGACATTTTCAAAAAAATTCAATAACAGTAAGGCTCTAAAGAGTTGTAAATGACTATGATATTCTTTCTATATTTCACAATTAAACCCAAGAAACATATTCAACTGTTTCATTACTTCTTATCCAAGTTTTCCTTGAAAATTAAAAAAATCAATACGTATTCATCCATAACTAAAACAAACTCAGATTTTCCCTTCAAAACCCATATTTCACAATAAATCATTAAACCAAAACCATATTCATTATTTCATAATAATAACAACAAGAAAAGTGAGAAAGAAAAACCCATGCATGTAATTGCCTTCAAAATTTCTTTTCAATCTTTCCAAAATGAATGCTCCAAAAAAATATAGTTGAATCCTTCCACCACGTTTTTAATAACAAAAATTCCATAGTAACTAGAAGAACAACAATAAATTTGACATGCACAAACCAAAAATAGTTTCCCACAAAAATATCCATGCCTAGCTCCATGCAGAGAGCTTCCAAACAACAAAATGAAAATACAAAAAATGTGAATACCACCACATGCTTAGCTTCTTGGAGAAGCTAACGGTTCCCAAGGAACTGGCCTGGAGTTACTGTCTCATTCAATGCTATTTCCAATTCATGGCATAAAAATAAATAAAAAACCTTTAAACTCATAAACCTTTTCATGGTGGGAAATGTGTTATCAAAATTCAATATTACCTCCAATGTCTATGACTTAGTGGTCTATGACCATGTTACACAACACTTAACCGATTGTTGTGTAACATGTAGAGATATGTGTTTGTCGATAATTTAATTATTAAGTGATAAGTAAAAATTATATCATCACAAACACTTTGGTATGCGACGAGTCATAATGAAATCAAACATCAACCAATAACTTAAACAAGTATCGATGATATTACCAATTGAATGGAAACATTAAGTCGGGATGTTAAGTCAAAAGTATACCCTTTTCTATCAAGGGTTCTTCATTGAAAACTGTTATTTCAATGCAACCATTAGATGTCAACAATTAATCATTAAGTACAAAAGGATTTTTACCTTGGGTGACATGCTCCTTAACTTCCTTCATCTCGATGGAAGGACCTCTTCTCCCTAGGGTTGAAACATTCTTCTTAGTATGTTCTACTTCTTCCTTCCTCAATTTGATGAAACCCATGACAGACATTGCCTCTCAAAACTCATCCGGAATTTCTTGGTACTCTTCAAGCCATTTGGTGAAGTCATGGCCTTTTCTAGGGCCCATGCGGAATGACTTCCTCTTTGGTCATGAACTGGGGTTTGTAGGGCCTTACAAAAGAAAATTTCTCCTTCTTTGATTCACGAGGGTTGTAAGAATCCTCTCCCCCCTTGGTCGAACTACTACCCTGCATGTTTTGGATGGCTAGGAAATCATATCCAATGCATCCACTATTCCTTCTTGGTTCTTCATGATCATCTCCAGTTTTTCCATGCTTCATAGAAAGGGAGGATGATGTTATGATACCATTGTAATGTCCCTTTTTGGGGGGAATCAGCAAATGGCAAAAAGCTCACAAATCATATTTATAGCACTGTTGTTATAACCTTGTAAAAAATAAATTTTCAAACCCTTCCTAGGGCAACGAGTTCCCTAGGTGAAAACAACCCTTCAAAAAGGGGTTAAACCTTGCAAAAGTCCTTCCAAACTTATGCCAAGATTATTAGAAAACCCTTAGCAATCAATTGTTGTTGTTATAAATTAGATTTGTATGAGGAATTAATTAATTATGAAACCCTAACCAACAAACATCATCAAGCTTGAGAAAAATAGTAGATCACCTCCAAAATTCACCAAACTTGGAATCTTGGCCTTAGAAAATATAAGGAACAAGAGAATAATTTCATATTTATCAAAATTGCATCACACATACCCAAATTCCACTCCAAGGTAGGTTGCTCCACTTTAAACAAATACAATATTGCACCAAAGATACCACACATGCAAGAAAAAGATATTTTATTACTTCTCAAATCAGCTTGCACACCAAAAGCCTCATGAAGAGTTTTTGTCCTTCACAAGTCTCTCAACCAAGGGTTTTCGTATTTGGATGAGATCCTCAACCGAAGGGTTTTCTTCCTTGAGAGAGAGAGTAAAAGGGCTACACTAGCCAACTTTCACCAAGATAAGAATAATCTCCTAAACATAATAACATAATGCCCAAACAACCTCCTTAAATAGCCATAAGGAGTGCTTATTATATTGAGAAATGATGGCCAAGCCCTTAAGTAAGTGATTTTTAAATATTCAAAGGGTATTTGGAGCCTACATGCTCATAATACCTTTATTACTAAACTACTTAAGTTCCTCTATTGGAGCACAAGGCTTCTAATAGGATAAATGATAATAAATGAAAACAACTATCTAAACAACAATAAAAACATAATTCAGATCTTCCCCTTTCTTTTCTCCTTAGACCCACGAGGAGAGAATGGGTTAAGGTCTTTAGAAATAATCCACCAACAAGGGACATGATAATAATCAAGGCTAAGAAAATTTTAGGAAAGTGTCATGTTTATCTCTCATAATGTTAAACGAATTGATACCAACACTTTCTTAGATCACCCCTCAATGAATTAAAATTATAGGGATTAATGTTCCTATTAGTAAGTGAAAGATAGTTTAGCTTTCATAATTGACTCATGATATCGATATTTATTTGTATGCAGCCTAAGTTCAAGAGTTTGGTTTGATTGCACTTTATGTTAAGGATTCAAAGGAACTATCATGTTCTTTTCTATAGTCCTTTGCCTGGAATGAGTCACATCATAGGTAGCCATCATACGATTGGAAAAAAAAGAGATATTGGTAGAACTATCAATGGGTTCCATGTAAATAGGGAATTAATACATTAAAATGGACTAATATCATTCTGTAAAACCCTAGCTTTTCCATAAAATAAAGATAAGATATGCACTATTAAGGTTGGGAAATTGGGGGAAAAACCATACTAATCGTGGTGAAATTCATTATTTTGAAAAAGAAAATTGATTGTGGCATGGTGATTTAATTGTGGGATGTTTACAATTTTATAAATTTCCTTATGAATTGGTTGGAAAAAGTCAACTAAAAAATCACAAAATACGAAGCCTTCATTCATAAGATTCACCACTAAGTTTATCCTTGAAGAGATAGTAAACTATGACTACACAATACCATAGACTTGATAATAATATGCGATGAAAAAAGAAACATTGTATGTGTCATAATAGTATCAAAACTAGCAACATGCATATCCATATCAGCAACTAATATACACATAGGAGCATATAATTTACAACACATGATATAACCTATGATGAGTGACACAAAAGATGTGAATCTAAGAAAAACCCTATTGTGAATCATACAAAACAAGGGTTAAATGAATATAACATGGTAAAATACATGTCCTAAATCAACCAAATTTATCCTAAGAGAAGCAATACTTAATCTTAGAAGGATAAAAGCATGCAAAACAATACAAGGTCGCTAAAATGTAGAGGTAGAAAGTGGTGTTTCTATAATAATTCTCTATGACTAACTACAACACACTTGTAATTCAGTTCTAACAAGATATAATCAAATAAAACATTAAAATCAGACCTAATTACATAAAGGGCCAATATAGAGTAATTAAAAAATGTAGAGTGGTAATATTTTGAAGAATATTGAATTAGCATAAATCTGAAGAAAGAAGAACTAGTAATAGTAGAAAATATGTCCATGATGCAAGAAGAAAAAATCCAAGATATTTTAAGAAAGTGAAGAACTTTTTTGTAGGCAAAAACCATACTCTACCAAAGTGACATAGTTAGATCTATAAAAATACATAAATCAAACCTTGCAATTGCCAAAATAAGTGGAATAATTTGATTGCTTGTTCTTGGGGTATGTAAACCTTAATCTCTTCTCTTAAATTTATTATGAGTCATTGGTAAACTTATTTTATTCCTTGTAACCCTAATCTAGTATTAAAACTATAAAACTAGCAATCGCACAAAAAGAGTGCAATTGATATGTCGATAGGGGAGACAATGAAGCCAACAAAGAAGTGAAAGGGGGATAAGATATAAATGGGGACAAGGAGTAAATACTTGGGGAGATATAAGTGCAATTTATTGGGTGGATGAACTTTGAAGGCACTATAGCTACTCTTCTTCCTTTATTTGTAAATAAACAAAAGGATTAAGAGACATTTTTATGAACCGCTACAATGAGAGTGGTGGAGCGAAAAAAGGTGGTGGAGGCACCACACTTTAGAGACAATTATAAAAGTTAGACCCCATAATTCAATCCCCCAATGTCAATAGTTTCTTTCTAAGAATGTAGGGGTGCAAACTTGGAAATTAACATGATTTTAGGTTGACAAGGGATGAAGATAAAAATCAAGGCATAATTGGTTGTGACAATATAGGTGCCCAACACGTGTAAAATTAGTGAAGACATACACTTTTTGTTAAATAAATTTGACAACATATCAAAAGCAAATAAAGGAAAAAATAATATAAGATAATAATATTGAAAAGTCAAATTAACATAGAACCCAACTACATATTTCAGACACTTTTTCTATGGAAGCACCTATTGAGGAGTATCTTTACTTATGAAAATTACTTTACTATGGTACAATAATGAAAGCATATTTATCATACCCATCAACAAATGAAAAATAGATTCATATTCAAAATGTTATAAAGCAACATAAACTATTTCCAACACTTGCATGGTAAGCACAATTAGAGTAGACAATAGAAGATATGGGTTTGCACAACCCCACAAATAAGGTAAAAATAGGAAAAAAAAAAAAAAAAATTGTCAAATATGAACATGGTTTGAAGAAGTGTTTTATTTTCTCCATTTAGGTTAGTAATCACATCTATATCTTATTTAGGTTAGTAATAAACGTCAAAGAATCATTATATATACTAAGGAATAATATTATACTAAGATTTCCATGTTGAATTTTAGTATTAGCTACAAAATATGTGTATAAAATTATAATGTTCTTGATATTTATCACAATATCATAAAAAAAAAAATTGCCCAAAAATAGCTTAAAACATTTGTTAGCACAACTGACATAAACTTGTAGTTAACTAGATGAACCTGAAATGTTTTTTTATGAGAAATCACACATATATTTGAAATTTTAACAATATGAACTTAAATTTACACATCATTTTTAATAAGAGTGAAAAAACTTAAATGTCATCTACAACCTTCTCTTATCTTTATGTCTTGATCAAATTATTGTTTTAAAATTATTTTTCAACCCTTATACTGGGAAAAATAATGATTTCTTGTACATATAGTGATGAATAGGTGAAAGGAACAAATTATCTTGAACCTAACTCAAGGGGTTGTTACAACCACTTAACTATCATAATTTTTATTAAAAAATAACCTTTAATAGATAACGATTTTTTCAATATGAAATTTTTCTTTTGAGTATTTAAATTATGTGGAAAGCATATTTTTAAGGGATTTAAATTAAGAACTTTTGATTACAAATAAATTTAAGGTGACCCATTAGTTGGGAATAAACTCATCTTTTATGGGTTGTCTATGTGTCACGATATTATTGGTTAATTTATTGATGTGACTTGTTTTATTGGCTAGTTTTTATTTAATTTTTAAGTGTGAAAGTGACATGTCCTCACATTAAATGAAACAACTAATGGTACTTTATTTCACATATCATCTCATGGTCATTGGCTCATGCACACTCATTGGCTCATTTCCCCTAAAATGCCTTTCTATGCTCATGCACACTCATGGCTCATTTCCCCTAAAATGCCTTTCTATGTATGATGACCATTGAATAAATTTGAGGCATCCATTCTTCTCTACATTTGTTGTCAAAATCATAATTGTTTTAAGACACTTCTATAGTTTTTTACAGTGATTTAGATGCAAATTTCAATGCATCCATTGTGGTATCATCATGAAAGTCTTGTTTAATATATCCTTCGATTTCTATGTAAATTTGAGATAATAACCCACAATAAATTTAAATCGATAAACAAAAAAATTATTCATTTTTAATCAATATTGGGTTAGTAATATATTGTTCTATTTAATGGGCATAAGTGGATGCCAAATTTAAAACATTGGAGGTAAAATCAAGTAATTCATGTTAATTGACAATCTAGTGCTTCAGACTATATGTGATTGGGTAAATGGTTACAACCTTATAAAAATTAGTATTTCATGTTTCTGCAGTCAATATTAATATTTGATATTCTTAATATTTAGGAAAATGCAGAGATCCAAGACTACCTAACAACTTAAAAAAAATATGTAGCAAGAAAACATTGCTACTTGCAAGAGCTTGCTCTCAACAAAAATTGAATTGACATGCACATCTAAGTTGAAATTCTAGGACAACTTTGAAGAATATCAATACCAAGCGATATTATCTTGATGGAAGATGTATCTCATAAGACAAGTGTAAATGATTGTATGCCCATAGAAATGATAAAATTCCCTACCAAATTGATGGGTTCCCAAGAATTATCCTTAGCTCATAACATTGATGAAAATGTGCAACTAACATTTATTAGCCTTATCGCATCAATCAACCATTGCGATAGAAGAGTCATTTTAATATCTAATCCAACAGAGAGAAATTTGGGGATATCAAAAATCCACAAAATCCCCCAAATCCTAAATCCCAAAACCCCCATTTCAGTTTCAAAAACCCTAAAAAACACAATTTCAGGAAAACGAGTAACACATTGTGTAGAGGGGTGATCTATACCTTACAATTTAATGATTATTGTATGTATTCTTTGTCAATTAAAATGTCCTAAAATTGTAGACATAAGGAAAAATCCGAACATGCACTACTAGAAATAGTGTCCTTTATCCACATTGTTATCCACAAAAATATCATTTTGTAAAAAAATTGTGAATTATCAACATTAAATAGATATATTCTATAAAATATAGTGTAGATTCTCCACAATCTCATAAAATTCATTATAAACATGTAAAATATCCACAATTTTGATATTTAATTGTGGAAAAAAACACATTTTCCATTTTTTCAAATATATTTTCCACTATTTCATCAAATTCAAATTCAAACTTGTGAAATATCGCCATTTTCTCAACTTCATTGTGGAAAAATCACAATTTTTCTATATGTTTTAAAAATATAAACCATTGAAAGTAGAATTGTGGATAGTCTACACATCCAAAATAGAAAGTATAATGATTGTGATTTATCATACAATTTATAAGAGTAGAAATAATTAAATCACGAATAATATAAATTACCCATTACTTATGAATTTTATTGTGGATAATCTGGTGATCAATCAAAATGTATTAACAAATAACTTATAAAACCACAATTAAATATACTTCCTAACTAAATCTACATGCATAAATAATCAAATCCTAATAATGGTATTTTTTGATAGTCCTTTATATTATATAGGCTCAAATAACCTTTTCTCAAAGAAGAAAAATGGATAGTTTCTATATAAATTATAATTTAGATATGCCACAATTTGATAAAATTCACACTTGTATAGTATCTATATGTAGAAAATACACATTTTCTACTCACATGTTGAAAATTGAATTGAAACTAGAATTATTTATAGTTTACACAACCCAAATTTAAGAAATCATGATTCTAATTTTCCACAACATTTGTAAAGAACTCAAATGCAATTTTTAGAAAACGTGTACACTACTTAAATTTTAATTGTGTAATATACATAATTTAATAATATATACATTATGGAAAATGTAGTAAATCACTTATGTATTTTTTGGTTGATAATCCAAGCTATATAATGCACCACGTTTTTAATGAAATTTAAAAAATTATACATCACTAAATTATTGATTTTTTATTATCTGTAAGATATAAAGTATATCTTTATCAATAGAAAGTTTTCATGGAGACACCTTGAGATAGGGTAACTCTTAGTCTTGTAGATCAAGAGGAACATACCCACACTACTAAAAGTAGGCTCACTTATCCATGATATTATCCAAAAAATAATTTTTATCTTGACAATATGTGAATTGTCAACAATAAATTGATAGATTATCTAAAATATAAAATAGAAATTTTGGTCATAGATCATAAAAATTGAAATATAATGTAGAAAAATTCTAATTTTTCACATCATTTCTAAGGTTTGATTTTATATTTTGTAAAAAAATGTTTACATATTAATAAGATTTTGATTATGTACTTTCCATAAAATGTAAAATATATCTATATTATGAACATTTTTTGGTAATCTAAGGCGTTCAGTCAATACCCATCAACCTGGAGCATCTAAGAGTGAATATATAACACAAGGTGAGCACAATCGATCAACCTCATTTGAAGAAACATATATTGAGCCCTCAAAATAGGCTTCATGTAAATAATGATATTTTAATCCATGAATTGTACCTCGTATAAAGGTGGCCAACCTTAGGGACTTATCTATTATAAACAATTATTTACACCACTTAACTATAATGGACATCAAAAAGAATCTAGAATAGTAGGATTTAGGGGTGTTCTAAATAAATAAATAATTAGAACTCTAAAAATCTATGTAAAGAAGAGAAAATTCTTAAATGGTGTATTGTAAATATACAAGTTTTTAGGAGGCATTGTAGAAATAGTGATAAAAATCTTTTTTATAGTATATTTCAATGTCCATTATATATTTAATTATCATACCTCGAATAATTATTTATTTAATAATAATAATAATAATGAAATATTATTAATACCATAATTTCCCCAATCACTTTGAAACATATTTCATTATGAAGATTATAAAATTACAATATCCAAATCAAATAAATAAAAATAAACTCCAATAACCATTCATTAAAAAAACATATTAATTTAATTATTTATTTAAAGTTATAAATCTAGTTGTATTATATTAGAGTAAATAACCATAAAATATAACCTACGCGTCAAGAGCCCTACGATTTAACAAACTTATCATACAACTAGAAGGGACTCTTAATATTAAAATTTCCATTCTTCACTAGGATCAAACAAGAATCTTTGTGGGTAGTCGATAAAAGAAAGTAATCCAATGGTAGGGATACATTCCTCGTTGATAAGAAAACCTAAATTCATTCCCTTTTCGTTAAATTGGGATTTTTTAGTATTTCTTTTCTATGGATGGTTGGATTAAAGGGTATATTGTTTTGTGTAGTGGATCTGTACATGCATGCATAGGCAGACAATAGTTTACTTGATCAATTTTTTAGAGGAGATGAAATGAGATCTAATATTTATTTCCAAAATATGAAAATGGTGAGGAAGCTTGACATTTGCAGAGGCCAAGGATTGTGCTTTCATGTGTAAACCAATGGCTATAGTATTCAACTTAGATGTAAAATGTCTTCAAGCATCCTAAGCCATTGAATTTCTGTATTGCGTTCATGGATTCCAAAGCAAAATAAATGTTCTGTTAGTAGCTAAGAATGACATTCGCGTACAAAATTGTTACTTTTTTAGTTTTTGTTTTTGACTTCTAATAATTTTTTAACACAAGATTATTTTTCGACAAATGCATGTCTACAGCTATGCAAGATTTTACAGGGTCTTTATTTAATAAACGACTATTATTTACGATAACAATTTAAGTAGGGTCTTCATTTTAGTAAACAAAATGGAACATCATGCATTAGAAGCCATGCACTTATTGAATCTAATATCTTGCAATTAGATCTCTTGCTATTGACGAAAATAATAATTTTATTCCATATAAGGTTGTGTTCATCATACTCTTCATTATGTTGGAATTCTCTAAATCTTGGGAATAACAACTTCAGTGTGAATTCTTCTCTAGAGCCATAAAAAAATGATTTTACATAGATAATGTGCTAATCTAGCTTCAACAATTCATATGAAATCTTCCATTCCTCTTTGCTAAAAATTAATGGAAATGTACAAGAAATATAGTTTTCAAACAATATTTTGAATTTTTTTTTTTATGAAACTGATATAGATTTACCTTATTAAATTTTAACGTGTCTTCTCTATCTAAACAAAAATTTGAAGGAATTAAAGAATATTATTTACCTCAAGAAATGGAAATTGAATGAGATGATTTTTTTTGCTCCTATCTACCAAAGCGCAGCAAAGTCTAGACATTAATGAAAGCAACAAATGTTCCATTAATATACGTGTTTAAATATTAAAATATTTAATTCCATAAATATTTTTATGGAATATTTTTAAGAGACATATCTATTTAAAAACTATTTCTATGATTAAAATAGTATTTCATATATTTAATTTAAAAAATTATGTTCCATGTTTTAAACAGATTTACTTCATTAATTGTTTTTTGCTACTAATAATTTGATTTTTCCCCTTTACACGGATTTTTTTAAATATATATTTTTAAAGCTAATAAAGTGATATTGTAAAGTCTTTTTTTTTTGGGAGATTATTATATTTAACTATTTCGAATTTTCATGTTTCCGCATGCATACATGGATGCATGTAAATTAAATGTTTTTATATTATCATTTGTAAGAGTTTAATTTAAAAAATTTGTTTTTAAAAATTCTATGAGTTATACAAATCCTTTTATTGTTTTGAATGAATGTAGTGATTTTTATTTTCAAGAAAGAAAATATAGAATATAATTTAATTTTTTAAATTATGTTAATTATTAAAAATCGTAATAGAAAAGTATATTACGATACAATTTAAATTATTAATAAAAATATAAATGTATACATATTTTAATCTAAGAATTTCACAAAAAAATTAAAAATGTAAAATATTTTTACAATTATCAAGATTATAATTTTATAATAATTTATTTTATAAAAATAGTTACAATTTTTAATTATGGATTTACAATATTATTTAAATTGTGAAAATTGAAAGGAACGATAACCAACTCGCATTGCCGAGCCAAGAACGCAGATGCAATGAAACACCACGATCAATAAGATGAAAGCAATTCACTAGAATAATCAGTACACAAAAACCTTTGCAAACAAATGAGAAAGAATATCATATATTATTATGGAACTCAAATGCAATACATTGAGAATGGGCCTTGCTTAAATAGGCAAGGAATAACAATCTAAGAACCAATCAAGGTCGTAGATCAAGCCATAAATCAAGGAAATAACTAGTCATCAAAGAACTAGTCAAGACCATAGATTTAGGAGAGAACTAGACATCAAGGATCTAATCAATACCATAGATCAAGGAAAGAACTATACCTAACAACTAGATAATATCTCCTAATATCTAAATAAATAAAAAGAAATATCCACACACATAAGTGGGTGAGGATAAATATAATAAAGGTAAATAATGTACCTAGGTGAACATGAGCTAAGGTAAATACCTACTCTAACACCCCCCCTCAAGTGAAGCTAGGGGCCAAAATAGAAGTGGCATGTCCACAGTATGAGTCCCGACAACTAGGCCTGATGAGGTACTCATGTACAATAACTGGGAAAAAAGGGACACCGCAAGGTACCCAAAACTAGTAACAACAAAGTAAAGAGAGTAAAAACCCGCTCCAAGGCATCCCAAGAAGCTTGGCTCAAAAAACTCGTACAATGTGAAGAAGTTTGGTGTGCACTATGGTCTGAATCCACTGCTCGATCACAAAACTCAAAAACAATTGACACTGGGTTTCACTAAAATAGCTCCATACAAGGAGACTATCAACGGAGTGATGTCGAAAGTGCAAAAAAGAAACACCAAACATAATCGATCAACTGCTGCAAATAGGTGTGCCACGATCCAAGAACAAAAACCAAAGTAACAAGGCAAGGACACAAAATCCAGAGTGTCATAATCCAAGAAAAGCCAAGGTAACAAGGCAAGGGCACGAAACCCGAAGAAGCAGGATCAACACGACACCCTCCCATACTGCTGAATGGGTGGAGTGATGCTACAAATCTGTATGAGTTGCCCAAAATAACTACTCGAACACTGACAAACTAACACTGGAATGCACTAGAATAGATCCCCCATAAGAGATACTGTCAACATGCCAAAAGTGTCGAAAATACAGATACAAAATCTCTCAACAAATAAGAGAGATACACTACACCTGCTAAAGAAAAATGCTCAAAACAAGAAGCATCACAATGCGAAGGTATAGAAAGTGGAGCAAGAGGCCGAATGATGGAGGAGCCATGCCTGTAAAGTCCTCTCAATGAATGCCTATGTCTCCGCCATGAGTGATCAGATATCCACCCCAAATCAACACGGAGGGATGAAGAAGATGCCTGCATATGACTTGGTGCAAAATGCACAATGGGTGCATGCAAAAGAACATCAGAATGTGTGTCAGGTTGATCATGTCTGACAACTGAAATCTTAGGTTTCTCAATCCTCAGTGAAGGTGAAGAACTCATGTGTTGCTCATGATCCTCAGAAAGAATCGAGTGACCAAAAAAGAAGCTCTATCAATGTGTGATCCCAATGAAGTATCTGCTCGAAAACCAATGTCATGACGAGAATTCTATTTAACATGTGGAATAGAGGAAACAATACCCTATGAATGTCTACCAATGACTCCTCTAGTGAGACCCATAGAACGGAGCATGGGAGAACTGAATGCAGTGGTATGCTTCTTAAAAAAGTCATGTAGCTAAGCAGAAGTAGGATACATAACATGTGGTACTGTAATAGGCACATATGTGGAAAAGCATGCAGTAACAAGCCTCACAGGTTTAGAAGCATCAAAAGCAGGTTCAGGTTCAAAGACTGGCAGATCAATGTCAGTGGGTATAAGAGCAACAGCTGCAAGTGGACTAGGAGCATGGATATGGTTGTTCACAATATGATGGTGATGTTGTAGGCTAGCAAGTTTGTTCTGCAGGAAGTGTATTATTGTATCCTTATCGTGAATGAGTGATTGTAGAAGAGAATTTCTCTTCTTGAGTGATCTATTTTCTTCCACAAATCTTAAAATATCCTCGTGAAGTCCACATACTGCAAAGAAAAGCATATCATTCTCAGAATCCATGATAGGTACAAACTACAACTCCCAAAAGTTTTATGACATCTCAGGCTCAGTGATATTGTATCCACAATTGATTACAACACTCCTCCATATTTGGCACTTTATAATTATAGTGCAAGTCTCAAAATAAATATTTCCAATGGAAAGAGCATGAAAAAATAAGCACTTTTACAAAAACGGCACTCAAAACCGAGTTATCGATCAAAAGATACAAGCTTTTTAATATTTTGCTCTGTTATTTATTTTAGGTGCCACTAAAACAAAATAAAAATGTTGTTGCCTTTATCGCACAAATAAAATTAAAGGGCGCTGAAGTTAAGCACCTACTAGTAGGAATCACAAGCTTTAAGTGCTCATATGACCATACCATACGACCAAATCCCAAATATATGAATACACAATAAAATTATTTGTAAAATAAAACTTACAGATAGATGTCAACAACAATATCTCGCTCTGATACCATGAAAGGAATGATAACCAGATCGTACCAAGCCAAGAACACAGATGCTAATCAAACACCACGATCAATAAGATGAAAGCAATTCGCCAGAATAACTTTACATAAAACCTTTGCAAACAAATGAGAAACAATATCATATATTATTATGGAACTCAATGCAATACATTGAGAATGGGCCTTACTTAAATAGGCAAGGAATAACAATCTAAGAACTAGTCAAGGTCGTAGATCAAGCCATAAATCAAGGAAATAACTAGTCATCAAAGAACTAGTCAAGACCATAGATTTAGGAGAAAACTAGACATCAAGGATCTAGTCAATACCATAGATCAAAGAAAGAACTGGTCAATACCATAGATCAAGGAAAGAACTATACCTAACAACTAGATAATATCTCCTAATATCTAAATAAATAAAAATAAATATCTGCACACATAAGTGGGTGAGGATAAATACAATAAAGGTAAATAATATACTTAGGTGAACATGAGCTAAGGTAAATACCTACTCTAACAAAAATTTCACAAATTTTTCAATTGTAGATATGTAACAATATTAGAATTGTCATAAATGCCACAATACTAAAATTATAGAATTTTCACAATGTATTTCGTTGTGAATTTTATCACAATTTTTGTCACATTTAATGTTTTCACAAAAAAATTGTTGGTGGAGTCCACAAATTTGGATTCACAATTTTGAAAAAGTTATCTACAAAAATATTGTGGAATTGTTGTGGATAATGAACCATATTCTTGTAGTGGCTGATTTCAAATATCGAGAACCTACCATGAATAATTGAAAGGCATGTCAGACAAATAAATGACCAAGATCTATTTGATCAACATCCATGTACCAAATGCAAACCACAACCATTCAAATTTGTTACGTGTGTCAAAGTTGGGTTCATCCCACTTAGAAAAACCTATCAATGTAATGATAACAACCTCCATCTCAATCAAACTCCTTTCACATATAAGCACCAATTTCAAAATGTCAAAATATTAAGACATTTTGAATTCAAATACGACCACCAAATAAAGGACAAAACCTTTCAAAAGAAAACATACTTGTATAATCTATTAAGGACTACCGACACGGCGAGTAACTAATGATGCTCCCATTATTGCGTCACGTATTACTGTTCACTTAAATTAACAAAATTACGTGGATCTCGCACCGCCTTTTACTCGATTCCCCTTATCCAACGAAAAAAACAATTGCCCACAATTACGCGTCGTATTGTAAAACGAAAAAACAATTGCCCACAATTACGCATCGTATTGTAAAACCAAAAACAATTGTTCAACGCGCATTCTCGTGGTTCCATAAGTGAGAGGGGAAGCAAATTACAATCAAAGCATTTGCAATGGAATTCCTGAACATTATTTCATGGATTCTTCTGCTTATGTTCCTACTTGTTTCATGGCTGCTACTCGGAAAATCAAGGAATACAGGGAAACATCCTCCTGGACCACTACCCTTCCCCATCATCGGCAACCTGCACCTCATCTCCCATCTTCCTCACAGATCCCTGTGTTCTCTATCCCACAAATATGGCCCAATTATGACCCTCTACCTCGGTTCTCTTCCCACCATTGTAATTTCCTCTCCGGAAATGGCCAAACAGGTCCTCAAAACGCAGGATCACCTCTTTGCAAGCCGTCCTCCCATGGGAGATGATAACCACTTTCTGAGCCCCCAAAAGCTTGCATTCGCTCCGTATGGTCCCTACTGGAAATTCATGCGCAAAATCATCATCCAGGAGCTCCTCTCCCCCAAGAGATTGAAGTCCTTCGAATCCCTCAGAGCCCAAGAAGTCTTTGCCATGATACGTTCCATACTCCACAAAGCAAACAGTGACAGGGCTGTGGACGTAACAGCGGAGGTGGGCTTCCTCACCAATAATATTATCTGCATAATGTCATTCGGGAAGAAATGCGACGAAGCCGAGCTGGGCGGAAGAGTTTTTAAGGAGGTTTTGGAAGAATTGCTTTCTCTCGCTGCCGGCTTTAATTACGGAGACTACATTCCTCTCCTGGGTTGGATTGATTTGCAAGGCATTAGGCGAAAACAAGCCCAGCTTACCAACATCTTTCACACGTTTATGGAGCAAATTATTGACCAACACATTGAAAGGAGGAAAAACGGCAACAATTTGGAGTACGAAGATTTTGTGGATGTGCTGCTTTCCTTGTCTGAAGATGAATCCATGGAAATCAAAATTACACGAGGCCACATCAAGAACGTCACTTATGTATGTATACACCTCTATTTCCTGTAAATCCATTATTCTTTTCAAAATTTGTGTTTCCAAGGATGTTTCTGAATTATTTCTGTATTGGGTGCCATGATTTGTATGTGGGTTTATCAGGACTTGTTGGCAGCAGCCACAGATACCTCAGGGGGAACACTGGAATGGGCCATGTCAGAATTGCTTAGAAATCCCTCTGCAATGAAGAAAGCTCAAGAAGAGCTCGATTCTTTTGTAGGGAAGAATCGACTGATACAGGAATCCGATCTGCCTCAGCTTCAATATTTGCAATCGGTAGTGAAGGAGACACTGCGGCTTTACCCACAAGCTCCTCTGCTCCTTCCACACTTCTCTGTGGAAAATACCACAGTAGGAGGGTATGAAATACCACAGATGACTCAAATTCTGGTAAATGCTTGGGCCATTGGAAGAGATCCAAGTGCTTGGGAAGAAGCCACGGAATTCAAGCCAGAAAGATTTATGGGGAGCCAAATTGATATAAAAGGTCAAAGTTTTGAGATGATACCATTTGGTTCGGGCAGGAGAGGATGCCCTGGAATCGGTTTAGCCATGTCAATGGTGCAACTTGGCCTCGCACAACTATTGCACTGCTTCGATTGGAGTCTTCCTCACAAGTTGGATATGTCAGAAGCGTATGGTATTACCTTGCCGAGGGCAGTCCATCTTCATGCCATCCCAATTCCCCGCCTCCCACTCCACCTCTATCAACCAAAAGCCCCCTAGATGGAAAACATGTAAACTTTGGGAACACCTCTATCAACCAAAAGCCCCCTAGATGGAAAACATGTAAACTTTGGGAACTATGGACTCGCTTCTTAAAGATCATCTCCTTTTTATGCATGCCCATTAATCTTACAGGTGTTCCCCAATGTTACAAAATTGTTTTTAAGTGACTAGACCTAACTTCACAACAGATGGCCATCTAAATTATAGGAAAATATGAAATAATTAAAGTGTTAAAAGAATTAGGGTTTGGAGTTATAATATGTTCAATCACGTTAATATGGAGGCATTTATTAATAGTGAGAGGCATTAGAAAGAAAGTTCATTCAACAAATCGAGTCGAACTTTAAGTTTGCTACTAGTAAAGTGACAATGACCATAATAAGTATAACTAAACCAGTGGACCAAAATCACGATGACTATAATTCTAACTTTTTCTAGATATCTGCAAAAATGATTTTGTGAATGTGATCTTCATACTACATCACTCATTTTCTTTAGATTTTCACCACGAGTCACTTATAAACTAATTTCCTTCTCCAAACGCTTAACCTACCCCTAAGTCTAAAAAATGCATAAGGAAATAAATGTGTTTCCGGCCATGTGCTAAACCAAAGAAAACAATGATATTCCTTGATATTTAATAGACACTTCAATTGGATAAAAAATACACAATTGACATACAACTATAAGGCAATTAACAAGCAATTCAATGTAGTGCAGTTGTCCCAAACCTTATCTTTTTTATGCATGGAAATAACAAGTAGCTCGTTTATATGTTTCCATTTGCTTGAAATATATTTTTTAGTACATCGCTACATTAGAAATAGACAAGTTATTTCATTACAACTTCACTACGAATATTCTTTTTGTGTTCATGTGTTCTAAATTTACTAGTGACACTTTGTATTTATAAAATGTTTGAGTTCAAATTAGAACATGTTGGTGCTCAAGTTGACACATAATAAGAAAAAAAGACCAAATCAAGGGCCAAAACCTCAAGGCACCAAAGTCATGGGAGAGAAGGACCCAAAAGACAAAATGGGAAGTTTCATAATGGTCAAGAAGCTTGCATGATTAGTATCATATCATACAATAGTAATAAAATAGGAAAATTAAAGAAATTGGGGGCAGGCAGAGAGACCCAAAAATACAAGAGAAAATAAAAGGAGATAGGACCCACAAAGAGAGGAATAAGGAGTCAAAAAGAGGGAAATGAGATCAAAGACATAGAAAATGCTAGAAGATAAGTTCAAATTCGAAAATCTTATAGAAAATGTGCTGATAAGATTCCAACTTAGACTTATGATCAATAAATACATTAATACACTAGTACTATAGCAACTAACTAGTCATGTACCAAAATTAGGTGCCTACATAATGCCCTACTTTGATGTCTATGTTTGCATACATGTAAAATTAAAATATCAATAATGATGATATATAATGAATATAGTCAAATTGTCTCATCCATATTCCTATGTCTTGGAATTTTTCATCCCTACAAGTAAAATGATACAAGAGCATCTGAGTTTACTTGTAATAGTGCATCACTCAAAAACATGTTAGTTCAGGAAAGTAAGCTATGTCTACCAGTCACCAACATATTTGTTCTCTTAGTATATTGTTTGTTTTGTTTTGAACAAGTATTGATTAGTTCTTATGTCTTGTAAGGTTTTGTACTTAATTTGTGAGTACACAAGATTCTATGAAATGTTGTACAACTTCTTTAAGTGTGCAAATGTTTATTTTTCTTTTGCACATGTGTTTGTGGATGTTCAATGTAGAATGTGACACACACACACGTGTTTGTAATATTCTTATTTATTTTATGGTCACAACATGACATCTAAAGGATCTTATCAAGGTTTGTGTGATCTTTTAGAGGCCAAAGAATACTTAAGTAAAGTAGCCAAACTGTGACACACACAATGTACTACAAATAACTTGAACTCAAAAGAATATAAATCTCCTTCTTCATTATTCAATCATGGATTAAAATGCTTCCTAAATAGGAAAACAACTCCCAATTCAATTCCCCAACAAACTTTAGCTAAATTTGACTAAATCTACTCTAGATGGTGAAATTTACTATTTTTAGTAGTTTACTAGAACCTGATATTCTTAGTAAGTTCACATGCTTATTCGTACAAGCACAAAAATTGCCACATATCTTCTACAAGCCTAAATTAGAGGAATTTCCAACTTTCTAACCTAATTTTAATGCAAGAGACTTAAATTAACTAATGCTCTAAAATAGGACAAATCTAAATTACAACTTAAATCCTAATTTCCGGTCCCCAGATGGCATATTTCGGGTCTAAAACGTGCTCCAACTAGCAGGACAGGTTGGTCGATGCGTTCATCTCATCTAAACAATTGGTTTAAAAAGAAACGGACTCAAAATGACACCTGAACACAAGTTATGACCATTTCAAGTTCCTACTAAAAATAGTGCATCATTCTCCCCTGCCTGAAAACAATGCAGCTCTTGCAAGTTGTCTTCTTCAAATTTCTGCCATTTATATTTATCCAGATTCTTAATCTCCCACTATGAGACCCATGTGTTGTCCTCTTGTTCCAGTCCTTTCCAATGTACCGATATTTGTTGTATTTCCCATGTCATGTGATCATTGTTTTCTTGTCCAAAATATGATCTGTTAGGAAATAAGGGATAAAATATGTGGAATAATCCCTCACAGAATCACAACAATAGAAACTAATATGTAGAAAATATTACAGATCTCAAATAAAAGTGCAGAATAATAATAACAACACAACACAAAGAGACATTATTTAATGTGGTTCACCCAATTTGGGCTACGTCCACCAAGAATCACTTGCTTAGATTTTATTACAAGCCACCACTCTCTCAATACAATACCTAGATTTTTTTGGAGCTATGCTCAACAAACTCTACAGAATTCACACCCAAATTCAAAACACATCTGCAATGTTACATTATACCTACCATATGCACAAAACCACATAAGTAGACAACTACTTAAGCAATTTTACAAAACCGTGGGTATCAAAACTATGTGCCAAAACTGTCCCATAAATCTATGGGTCAAAAATCCCACCCATATGAGAAAAAGAACATTTCCCACTATATCGGGCATGTTTTGTTTCGAGGCCAATTTTTTTTTTTTGGGGTTGCACCCTCGAACCCCTGCTACCGAGGGCTTCCACCCCTAAACCCTAGTAAGACAACTGTGGAAAGTGTACAGTCTTCAACACTTTTACAAATGAAAATAGGTTCCACAACCTAACAATCTCCCACTTGGAGACTAGTTTTCCTATGAGAAATCTTATCAACCATTCACTAGTTTCTATGAAGACCAACCAAAGCTGAATAAAACTTCCGTTTTTCCCTTGTGACCACCTTAGTCATCATGTCTGCAGGAATATAACTACTATTAATATTCTCCAGCTTCAACTTCTCTTCCTCCAAAGTTGTCCTAATGAAATGGTACCTTAATTGTATATGTTGCAGTCTAGTGATATATCTTTGGCTCATGCAAGAGCCCTGGAAAGATAATTGACAACATTGCATAAGTCTGGTCTGGTATAAGTCAAGTAGATGAGCCCTCCAATAAATTTCCTATAGAGAGTGGCATCTACTTGAGGTGAGTCCTGGAATCATGAAAGTTGCAAACCTTTTTTTGTGGGAGTGGATATAGGTTTCTAGTCGGACATTCTGTAATTTTCTAGGTATTTCTTGGTGTACTTTATCTAGGAGACAAAAATTTGATGCTCCTTTTGCCATATTTCCAAGACAAGATAAGTAATGTAGTAGCCCCAAATATGTCATGTCGAAGGTTCTTTTGAGATCATTCTTCACAATATCAACCTGATCTTCTAAACTACCAGTGATCACAAGATCATCTACATATACAACAAGAATGATAATTTCCTTTCCTACCTTCTTTATATACAAATTTGAATTTGAGGGGCTACAAGTGAAGCCATGCTGCAAAATGTGATCGTTAATCTTAATAAACCATGCCCTTGGAGCTTGTTTCAATCCATACAATGATTTAATGAGACGACATACCTTCTTAGGATGCTCTTCATCAACAAATCATTCAGGTTGGGTCATGTACACTTCTTCTTTCAAATCACCACTTAGGAAAGCACTCTTGACATCCATTTGTTGAAGTCTCCATCCTTATTATGATGTCAGTGCGCAAGCAACTCTGATGGTCTTGATCTTCGTAGTGGGTGCAAAGGTTTCTTCATAGTCGATGCCCTTTTTCTGAGCATATCCTTTTGCTACAAGACATGTTTTATGTTTGTCGATGGATTCATCTGCCTTATATTTTGTCTTGAAAACCCATTTACGGCCTATGGGTTTCTTTCCTATAGGAAGATCGAAAAGTTCCCATGTTTGATTTTTCATAAGTGAGTCATATTCTATATCCATGGCTTCCTTCCACTGAGGTTGACTGAGTGCTTCACAAACATTTTCTAGCTCGAGCTATTAATCAGTGAACTCATGAGTGCAAAGTTTACCTCATTTCTTGTTTGACTCCTTGTTTTGACTCCGATGATGTATTTGGGAGTTGTTGCAAATGTGAGTCCTTGATGGTGCTTTATACCCACTTCAAACGAGAACTTGGCTGCTTTTGAGAAGAACTATGTCATTTCCATGTGGATTGATGTGGAGTCACATTCTATAGTTCTCCAAGGTCAACAAATAGCTCTCTTCGCAACATTTCTTTTCTCTGAGTAGACTCCTCTGGCTGTTCATCTGATTCAAAGACTAGTCGGTGAGAGGTGGTTAGTAATGGTTCTTCTGATGTCACTACAGAGTCAAAGGATGACTTGTCACAAACCATGTCCCGACTCTCGTATATTTTTCTATCTTTGGATCCATGAGATGATATGCCTTAAAGGTAGTGTTGTAGCCAAGTAGGGTACATGGGAGTGTCCTTGGCTCAACCTTATTTATCTTCTGAGCTGGGACATGCATGTATGCTGTGTAACAAAATACTTGCAAATGAGAAATTGATGGCTTTCTACCACTCCATACCTCTTCTGGTGTTTTATTTTGTAAAATCTTTTTGGTGCCCTGTTGAGAAGATATATAGCTGTTATTACTACTTCATCCCAATAGCGTTCCTCTAGCTTTGTTGTTGTTAGCATGCAACGAGCCATATCCATCACTATGCGATTGCGTTGCTCAACAATGCCATTTTGTTGAGGTGTGTAGGGAGTAGTCAAGTTCTTCTTAACGCCTTATTGGTTCAAGAATGCCAAGAACTTATTTGATGTGAATTCCCCCTCAATCTGAGCGAAGTAGAAGAAGTGGTTGTCCGGTCTCTTTCACAACATGATGATAGAAGTTATGGAAATGTTAAAGAGCCTCACTTTTCTTCTTCAAGAAAAACACCCACATCTTGCGGGAGTGGTCATCCACGAATAGTTGGAAGTACTTGTATCCTGAAAAATGAAGTAGGAAGAGGGCCGTTCAGATCGGTATGAACTACCTCCAGACACTTCTTGGCATGGAAGGTGCTTGCCTAAAATGGATCCCTGTGTTGTTTTCCTACAAGACAACCAGGGCAAAGAGGCAAGGAAATGGAAAATTTGGGTAGTCCATGAACCATTTCTTTTGAACTCATATGATGTAATGAACTAGCCAACAAGTGTCCATATCTAAAATGTCAGAGTGCAGTAGATTGTACTGTTGATGTAGATAAAGCTATTGCAGAAGATGAAACAATATCTAAAGAAAATAACTTATCTTTTAGAAATTATCTAGAAATAATCTTACCTTTCCGTGAGATCAAACATGATTTGATGCCATTTTGGATAAGAAATTCTACCTTCAGGTGATGATTCAATAGTTGAGTCACTGACAGAGGTTGCTAGTCAATCCAAGAACATATAGTACCTTTGTAAGCATACATTTTCGTGGTCCTAGAGGAATGGTGACTCTTCCTATTCCTTCTGTAACATACTCTTTATCATCGGCTATCCAAACCTGATCACCAGTGGGTTGTTTGTCTAGTGAATCAAACAACACCTTGTCACCTAACATGTGCTTACTTGCACTGAGTCTATCAGCCTAGAATCTCTTCATGGGCTATGAAGTATGAGAGATGAGCAAAAGGTTCTTACTAGAATGGGCTCCTTTTGAGGTCTCCTCATCAGATTCATTATCTTCTTGGGCTGCGAGATGTCCCTTGTGCTTTCTCCAGTAGGGATGTCATTTGGAATTTTGAAAATCTTCATGCCCTAATGTGCTTGTTTGACTTGAAGACCCTTGTTTCAATCTATTGTACCAACAATGATCTGTGTTGTGAGTGTTGGATCTACAAATGTGACACCACCTCTTTGACTTTTGATCTTTCTCTTGTTGTTTTGGTTGCACTTGATTTGTCTTCTTTGGGGGACCCTTTTGATTCTTCTAGCCATGATATGGCTTTGAGAATAGGGCTTTATCCTGAGACTCCTGTTGGGATGAATTGATGGCCTCTTCTTATTGTAACAAATTCACAAGTTCTTTGAATTCAATTGTTTGTTTAGATACATTCAGTGTCGTAACGAACACTCAAAATTGAGAAGGGAGTGCTCTCAAGGTGATCGGTATGAGAATTTTTCCTCCACTATTTCACCGAGCGCTAATAACTCGATCGTAGCTCAGCCACACGATGTAAGAACTCCTTAACTTTCTCATCTAAACCCATAGCAAGGGTGTGTAACTTTGAATGAAGATGGAAGATCTTAGTCTGATTTTTGGCTTCATAAATTGTTGCTAGCTTGTCCCAGGCCTCCTTTGGTTTCTCCACATTTCGAACATGTGTTTTCACATCATCACTAATACTGAGAATTATCAGCAACAAGGTTTTGTCACTATCCATTTCATACTTTATTAATTCATCAGGGGTTGTGGGAGCAGTCACAGATCCAGTCACGATGCCCCATAATCCTTCAAACTGAAGGATTTTCCTCATTTTTGTTTTCTAGGCTGCAAAATTGGGCCCTTTAAGTAATTGAGCATCGGAAAGAAGCAACTTCAGAGCAGCCATCATAATAAAAATAATAATTTTTTATTTATTTATTCAAGAGTTATTACAACTTTTACTCATTGATGAGAAGTACTTGGCTCGTAGATGCTCTCGATACTTGCGTGCTGAGAGATGACGATGCTTGGTGGGGCGTTCTTCTTCGTCTTCATAGTCAACATCATACCCGACTTCTAACTCTTCCCAAACTCACTTTTCTTGGTAGCTGACATCAAAAGGAAATATTCAAGAAGTCCTCGTCGAACTAGCTCGTCGAAGACTAGATTTCCGATGTTCTGAAGCTAGTGTCATGGGTTGTGTCCCTTCCACTTTGCATCATTATGTGAAGTTCGAGCATGAAGGACACACCTATACCATTCTAGCTGACCATCACCTTTCAAAAATTACAACATGCTTTACCAACCTAATGACGTCCTCATACACATCAAAGCATCTACCTCCAGAACCACCGCAACGTCACCTACATCTCCCTCACCGGTGTAGCCGATACCTTAACCACACCTACATCCTCTATTCCTACCACTACCATAACCTCCATAGCCAAACCATCCGCCTCCCAATTCGTTACCTCCACCCCCGATCTGACATCTGACATATCGTCTATTCTAGCTATCCACATACCAACCATCGATCCCTTATAGGGCATTTTTAACACCTCACTCTAGGGGAGTATCACCTATATAGTGTCAACACATTCCTTACCCCACAAAATATAGAAGTCTTCACCAACACCCTCATTATGATCACTATATAGGAGAGCGTCTCCTTTATGGTCCTCCCCACCTTCGTACCAATATCACTTATGGGTGACTTGATACTAAAACTTACACACCTTAACCACTGTCACAAAGCCGCCCATTTTTCGCTGACCTCCAGTCACTCACCAATCACCGTTTTTCCCACACCTTCCTACACTGATGTGCGTGGAAGGGTTTTGGTTTTGTCTTTTACAAGCAAGGCCGCCATACTATTATTCCATGTACTACTCGTAAGCATAATGACTATAGTGGTATCGGCTTTGCTAAACCACCTCCCAAGAAGGTCCATGTTGAAATCATTGAAGATATCAGCCCTTCTCCACCTTCCTCACCACCATCGCCACCTTCACCAACGAAGTCGATGGATCCAGAATCCATTCCTCCTAATTTTTTTTTCATAAACACCATTTCCTTAGGGCCTCTGACTTATCAAGATGAAGGCAAGGCTCCTTCCTCTCTTCCCTTCCTGTATCCTGAAATGATCGACGATGATACACCTTCGATTAACATCGTTCAATTTCAGTATGATGAATCTATACTCACCTACCTTGGTGCAGAAGACTCATATATTTATCGGTCGCTACCATCTGAGACCCAAACCATGTTGAATGAATTGACTATTAAAAATCAACATTCATACTTAGGACGACCCTCACATTCTAAAAATTGGTCAATCTTTGGATGCTGCTAAGCAAGAAGCCATCACTTCTCTTCTTAGAAACCATAACCATGTTTTTGCTTGGTCTTACGTAGATATGCCCAGTATTGACCCCACCATAGTGGTCCACAATATCCTAACCATTCCTGATGCTAAGCCCATAAAACAAAAGCTGTGGAAAATGCACCCTCACATTTCCCTTCTCATCAAAGTAGAACTTCAGTGCCTTCTTTCCATTTCCTTCATCTTACCCATTGATTATCCCTGGTGGATTTTCAACATTGTCCTTGTCACTAAAGGAGATAGGGGACTCCACATTTACATGGATTTTTGTGACCTCAATCTAGCTTGCCCAAAAGATGACTTTCCTTTACCTGGTATTGGCCAACTGGTTGATCTCACCGCTGGTCACGAGATGTTGTCACTCATGGATGGCTTCTCGGGTTATAACCAAATCTTGCTTGCCCTAGAGGATCAACACAAAACTACATTCATCACCCCTTGGGGGAACTTTTACTACCGATTCATGCCTTTTGGCCTTAAAAATGTTGGGGCCACCTATCAGCGGGCTATGACTTATAGCTTCCATGACATCATGCATCAAATATTAGAAGATTACATGGACGATCTCTTGGCCAAATCTAAATGACACTCCGAGCACCTTGTCATCCTAAAAACCATCTTTGACCACATTATTAAATATTGTGTTTTCCTTCAACCCAAGAAGTGTGTCTTTACGGTTCTCTCAGGAAAGCTCCTAGGATTTATCGTTTCCTTATGTGGTATAGAAGTTGACCTTGCTAAAGTCAAGGCCATTCTTGAAATTCCTCCGCCCACTAATCTTAAGCAACTCCGTAGCCTACAAGGTAAGTTGCATTCTATTCGTCATTTCATCTCACAATTGTCTGATCTGTGTCGACCATTTCATCATCTTCTCGAGAAGGATGTCTCCTTTAAATGTGATAATGACTTCCACAAAGCTTTTGAGGCCTTACAACAATACCTTCTCTAACCACCCATACTCATTCCACCTAAAGATGATCAACCCTTCTACCTATACATCTCAGCTACCAATCACTCCTTGGGGGCCATGCTCGCTCATCGCGATGAGAAACACAGGGAGTAGGTGGTTTATTACATAAGTCGTACTCTTTTAGACTACGAAACCCGATACACTCATGCCAAAAAAATCTTCTTAGTCTTAGTTTTTCGTTGCCACGAAACTCTCCATTACCTACTTAATCACAAAACTTATGTTGTGACCAATACCAACCCCTTACACGTCATGTATGCCAAACCTTACTAAAATCAACATGTCGTGTGCTGGCTCATGCTTTTGGCTGACCTCGACCTCTAATTTATCCACCAAAAGTCCTATCGGGTGTGCCAAAATGTTTCACTTGATTCTAGATGTGTTTCTTTGAATGTTGACAAAATAGATAAGGGTAATGGGCTAGGAGGAATATCTGTTAAGATGTTGGTTGTAGGTTGTTGCATGTGTATGACTTCTAAATCCATAGCTAATTGTGGGAGCTTCCTTTTTCTTGGAGGAACTACCTGAAATGGAAAACAATACCACCAAATAAAATTTAAACAATATATGCAGTGGACTGCCTAGTGTGTGCTAGATCCGAGAAGCGTGATACTTCCTAGACAGCTGTCAACCCACTGTTTAAAACAACTTAAAGCTTAGAATAAAGGAAATCCTACTGTAGTTAAAATGATTTAGGTATCTCATTCAAAAATAAAACCTTGCGAAAACTTTGCGATGTCTTTGGAATTCAGCTAAGTTTCTCATCACCTTATTACCCATAGACCAATGACCAAGCCGAATCCACCAACAAAACCTTGAATAAAATTCTCATGAAAGCGGTTAACGATACTGGGAAGGACTGGCATATGCACATTCTTTTTCCCTATGGGCATACTGCACTAGTATCCATACTTCCACTGCTGCCACACCCTTTTCTTTGGTCTATGATACAGAGGTTGTTCTGGCTCTCGAAGTCCAGATCCCCTCACTCCAAATTTCTCTTCATGACATGCTCACTGATGATGAATTATGTTAGGACCATTTAGCCTAACTTGAGTTATTAGACAAATTCCATCTTAATTCTCTTGATCATCTTCAAGTTTACCAAAAATGTATCAAACGTGCCTATGACAAATATGTCCATGAATGAACCTTCCAAGTCGGTGACCTTGTCCTGAAAGAAAATCAACATGTAACCAAAGCAGAAAAAAGTGAACGGGAAAATTTGCTCCTAATTGGCTTTGACCATACATCATGACCCATACTTACAGATCAGGTGCTTATCGTTTATCTTCACTCGATGGTAAACCCAAACCTAAGCCCCTTAATGCCTTGCATCTTCGACCATTCTACTATTGAATTTTAGTCATACCTCATCTTTTGTCTCTTTCCATGCTCGTCCCTTGAGCACTATCCACTTCTTACACCTCACCAATGATTAAACAAGAATCATGTGCATACCCGTCACTTGTTATCTTCTCTTGAATATGTGTACCATGGCGCTGCACATAGCATGATTCTCATGGATACTTTTCGTCTACCTTTAGATGAGATCCCATGGTCGTTTCACCCTACTTTCTAAACAAGAATCCTATTCTTCACCTTAGTATTTTCCATGACTTAAAATCCCTCACATGGGATCTAACTCCTTGAGTCAAACTTCCAATAAAAATATGACTCCCTTAAAAGGACATATTTTTCTCTACAATCACTACTATAAATAGACTGCTCCCTTGAAGGACAGCTATATAAAGCTATTTCAAACAAAAAAAAATAGAGAGAGAATCTGAAGCTTCCCACATCGATCAGCTTCACGAAGACCTCAGGGAGTTAATTTCTTCATCCCATATAGACTTCCCGCCTCGATCAGTCTATCTTAAACATCAATTAAAACAAACAACCTTTTAGTAATGGAATTGCCCATTATGACCTTAGATCTCTTGCCACAAAGGCATGCTACCTCGTACCATATAAAAATTAACCACTGTTCATCCCTCTCACCATTCGCACTCTCATTTCCTACCGCCTCAAGGGACCTCTTGGAATTGTGACATTTAGTGATCATGTGACTATTATTCACCTTTAGGATAATCAATCATGCAAAGTCTTTAGGGTCTTATGTTTACTAGCCTACCTACGGTATGGTCCACTAGTTATGATCCTCACCAATCAGGTGGATTTCTTGCCCCCTCTTCTCTTTTAACCTTCTTTATTACATATTGATTACCTTATACAGGACTTGGTCCTCGACACTTACCTTTAGGTAATCTTCTTCTTCCACCACAATCAAAATAATCTATACCAATTTTCCCACAACTCACCCATACCTAACAGACCTAATCTCAAATCATGCCTAAAACCTACCAAATCATTCTCATACCTCCTCACCTTCTTCCCTAGCTTATGGGAGAACTACATCGGCTTGAGGTCCCTTTTCACCGGGACTATGTAGGTAGCACTCTGAGGGCATGGGGCCCTTGGAGGTTAGCTCGGCCACTATCTACCCTAACCAATTCATCTTGCATTTTCCCCATCACATTTTACCCTACTTAATTTCCTTTTTATATCAAAAAATTGAAAATTAAACCAAACAAACAACAAGTTTCTTCACATTTTTATCATCAGCAAAACATACATTTGTTATGACTAGCATTTCTTTACCATCATCATGCATGTATTATAAAACATCTTAAACATGACCCATATCATCATTCATTACACAAATTAATGAATTACACCCTTAACCAATTTAAACTCCACCATGCCTAAAACCTGACTCAACCATGCCTACAACCTAACTCGATCCATGCCTATGACCTAACTCCATCCATGCCTATGACTTGACTCCATCCATGCCTAACACACCTATCCTAAATCCATCTATGCATAATAATAAAATTGTATCAACACAAGCACATAATGCCCATAATCATCATCATATCTATAAATACAATATCCAAACATATGTATCCATATACATAACTACCACATGTCTTCGGCACGTAGTCCAGTGTATATAATCTAGTCTCTAAAAAATCTCATATGCAACCTCACCATCTTCAACACGCAGGCTTGGTATATGATCAAAAATATGCAAAACTCTCGTACATCCTCATTGTCTTTGGCACGCAGCCGGTATATATAAAAAATGACTAAAATACATCAAAATACAAGGATGGGCATCAAGCCTCATCCTGCTAGACATCCTCCATGTCAGTCTCTCCGATCTCCTCCTCGGCTCCTGTTTGATGGCCTGATATCATCTCACCACCCGCCATAGGTCGTGGTCAGCCCCCTGTTAGTACATCACCTAGAGCTGGTCTTCGTGAGTTAGTGGCCTCACCCTAATCATGTCTCGGGGCTCGATGGCCCCCTGTACTCTCCACACTATGAGTACGGGATCTCATCCTCTCACTAGATGCCTATTGTTCCATGTACTCTCCATAGGATAGAAAATCTATCTCGGCCACCATCAATTGATTCTAGTAGTATCTGGCCTCACCTAGGGCATCCCATAACCTAGATATGGGAATAGTCTGTGGTGGCCCCATAGGCCTCGGCCCCTGTACCTGTCTTGTGGGACCCTATGTCCCACCCCTACTTATGGAGGTGCCATCAACCTCGCACCCATCGTTCTTGCACTATGCCTATACATGCACCTGTAATGCCTGAATCTACACTGTGTAGTGGCCAACTAGCCCTGCAAACCTATAACCTATTCCTGTAGGGTGGCCACCTGACCATCATCACCATCTCCATCTCCACCCTGGGCCATCTGGGCTTGAAGACTAACCACCTATGCATGCGACTCAGCCACCTCCACCTCTAAACTAGCTAACTACCCCTATACCATCCCCAATTGGGTAATTAGGGTCACCACTTGCCCCTACAGGGCGTCTCTCTGCACCGTGATAGTGGCTAAATCCGGATGCCCCAATCTGGTTGGTACTGCTTGTAAATGAGCCGACCACCACTTTCTATACCTATTTTTCAAGCCAACATCATCAATCCATCGGTCTATAATCTACTCCTCCTACCTAATAGGTATTGTCGGTTGTGGAAGTGGCAATGGTCTCTCCACATCATCCCTCCGGTACTGTGGGAAGGGTGGTGGTATATCCTGTAAAAGTCCAAACTACCGTCAGACCATTTCTATGGGGATCATCTCGTGCTCTCCTGCACGATGCTTGTCTTTCCATCTAAGTAGCTGAAGGCCAGCTAACTCCTCAGCCATCTACCTGTATGAGGGATAACCCACATACGGTCTCTATATAATATCTATCCTAGACAATCCCTTAAGTAGCCTCCGGTAATATACTACATCATGTGTAGCCCTATCTAATCACCACTCACTAATAACAGGCACCCATCACCTATACCCCACACATACAAAACCCATCTGAAAAGCATCTGCTCGAGGCATATCCACTGGACACACACAAACAATGTGCTCATAGGCACAACAGTGAAGTAAAAAGGTGCAACATAGGCTAAAACTATAGAGCTTCCCATACGCCCACAACTCTCTATATAACTACACCAGGAATGTTGGCACCCAAGAACAGTGGGTCCTCTCTATCATCATGTCATGTAATACTCCCATTAGTGATCGTGGGAATCTCCCACCCTCTGCATCTGGCAGTGCAAAACAGCAGACTACCTCCATCAGTAAAACTACTAGCCTTTTCTCCTCTGGACGGGCTAGGTACATCTCCCCATAGCTCAGGCTAGTGTTGTGGAATGTTATCTCCACCATCCCCTCACCAAACACTATCAACATTAACTCCTCCGATGCCTCTGAGGAGATCGAATATACCTGCATACCCAATATAGGTAACTGCAGGATCCTGAACACGTCCTCCAGGGTGACTGTCATCTCACCCATTGGTAGGTGGAACATGTTGGTCGCCAAATCCCATCTATCGATGAGGATGACCATCAGAATCAGCTGTCGGAATGTATATCGGTACCATTGGACCCCACTCAGGCCCACCTCCTCAATGTGCTGCAACTCCTCAGGTGTCATTGCACCATGAACTATCACGAGCAGGGGTGGCACCTTGTCTCACATCCTCAACTGATCTCTCACCTGCATCCAACAAAACAATCACATCATTTAAACAAGACTATATCTACATTCACCCATACCCATTCCCATTACCCTACCTCTTTTACTTTGCTACTTACCCGTTTATCCCCTAGCCTACCCTCCATCCCAAACCAACCATCACCAACCGACCCCAACCCAACCCTAATCAACGTACTTACCTACCCTACACCTACCCTACACCTACCCAACCCAATATCACCTTACCTATTTACACACACCCCGATCCATCACTTACTTCCATTTTTGACCCACTCCCTGACCTTACCTATTTTCCCACACATCTATACTTTTTTCCCTAACAACTCCACCCTTACCTATTTTTACCCCTTACCTATGTTATGATTTTCACCTAAACCACTTTCCTCACCCCTATCTACCTCACCCGCCCAACCTTGGGCACCTTTTGGCCCCCTTTCTCTCCAAATTTGACCAGTACCAGCTTACCCCTAACTGACCTCGACCCCCCTTCAACCGGCATCAATCACCTGCTTCATGACCGATACTAGCACATTAGCACCGACTTCGGCTACCCTCCAACTGATGCCAGTCACTGTCACATCAAAAACCTACGATGCCCAACCCCCATTTTTCCTTTTAATGCCCTTTTCCTCCCTTTCACCCATCCAATCCTACCCAAATCCCTCCTACCCTCTACCCCCAATTTATGACCCGAATCCCTTTTTACCTCACCCATCCCTCCTTGGGACACTTCAATTGATCTTCTTGACCTTATCATTTACTACCTCCCCTCGTCCTCTTTCGGGGACTCATTATTTTACCCATACCCTGGACCTACCTATGTCGTGACCTAGATACTTGGACCTGGACCATCCCTAGTGACCTTTTACCCCATGTGTTCACTATACCTTGCAGCACCGTTACCTATGTTGATTTCCATCCTGACCTTACCTTGCCTCTTGCCATGACTGTTTATCCTGACCCAACCTTTGATGTACCAGAACACACCTAAACGTTCCTGCACCTGACCTATGTCATGTTTCTTGACCATATCCTATACCTTGGATACCAAAATCACCTCAACCTTTTTTGGATAAACCTATTGACCTTAGACAATGTAGAGTTCACCTGCTCTTCAACTTGTACTTGTGTTGTAGTTTATATGTGTGTGTGTGTTTGACTGTTACTACCTTTGACCCTGACCCATTACCTAGATTACCCGAGTGGACATTTTCCCTTTTTTACCCCCGTTTCCCACCTTCTTCTTCATCACATTCTCCTTTTATCCAACCACTCACCAATTCTACCTTCTACCTCGTCAATTCCTGGTTTGAGGGGGATCACCTTCACCCACACATGGGGTAACCACATCGTATTTTTGTCAGCATCACTTACGAATACAAGCTACATGACAAAAAGGGGCAAAATGTAGACACCAAAATTGGGTCACACTCTCCTTGGTCCCTCGCCAAATAAACACCTTGAACACATTTAGCTAACCATGGCCCCCTTCACCCCACTATAATATTAATTTAATTAACTTAATTCATTATCCTCACCATATTTATTATTTAAATATCCTAATTGGGATAATGAACACATATCCACCTCAACTAGACACCTTATCTAGCCACCTCACCCTAAGACCTATTCTTAGTAAGTTTCCATAACTAACTAAGACCCACCCAAACCCTAAAAAAACAATGCCTACATTCCTTCTAACCACATTCTCACATGTTAGAAGGAAGCTTCCATTCTAATTTACGAGTAAACAAAACGAGATCCCAAAAATCAAGGGGATCTGCCTAGTTTAGTAAACCTAGGAAATCCTACCCTAACCGATGCCGGTTACCCTAAACCACCGTTGGTTAAGTTGGAACCACTTTTGGTTACCATTTAATCCCCAAAACAACCTTATTTTGAGGTTGACACATTTCTAGAGGTAAACACATCTTCTAAGAAAAAGTCAGGAAACCAGAGATGCATGCAAGCAAAACCATTGTAAGTACACTCATTAGAGCGTCTATAGCCAACACGGAAGCAATCACATAGCCATCTGCCTTCATGGGAGCATCCAGGGAAGTGCCAAAACTACATCAAGTTCATTCCATTTGATCACCCACCATTACCAACTAGATGTTAAGCTCATACAAGGGATAAGTCCTTTGTTAACCAGTATTTGTCCATTTATCATTGGGTAGATTATTTTGTTATTGTTATTAGTTTCTGCCCTCATTTCATTCCACCACCATTTTACCTCCATACAAACTTGACCATCCTTTTCCCATATCCATAAACTTTCCATATCTCGATCTTAATCATTCCTGTGCACACCTAATACCCACACGAATCTTGCCATTTCCCTTCCATCTTCATCTAACCTTAGATCTACCCTCACCTCGAGTTTTATTGAATTTCACACACCATGATCATATCGATGCCGGTTACCCACAACCATCACCGTTAACCTAAATCGATATCGTCATACCAAACTGATGTCGGTCTATGTGTCTTTACTAAAACCAAGAACAGAGCTTCTAAACCACTACCAAATACCTAAAACCACCCAGAATTTCACCCTGACCCATATCAGTACCCTGACCAAGACTTTGACCTTTAGATTCAATCATAGCTTAGCCCGTTGTGAATGAATTTTCTTGTTGTAGATGAATGAGATACCTAAATCATTTTAACTATAGTAGGATTTCCTTTATTATAAGCATTAAGTTATTTTAAATAGTGGGTTGACAGCCATCAAGGAAGTATCACGCTTCCCGATCTAGCACACACTAGGCAGTCCACTACATATATTGTTTAACTTTTATTTGGTGGTATTATTTTCCATTTCAGGTAGTTCCTCTAAGAAAAAAGGAATCTCTCACGATCAGCTGTGGATTCAGAAGTCATACGCGCGCAACAACCTACAACCGACATCTTAACAGGTATTCCTCCTAGCCCATTATCTGCTTTTCATCAACATTCAAGAAACACATCTAGAATCAGGTGAAATAGATGCCACCAATGACATAGAAGAGGAGATGTACATGATCTTTTCCAAGGTGTTGGATGAAAGCTCAAATATTTTACCTCACGATGATGATTTCTATAAACAAATCCAAGAATCAATCCAACACAAACCAGCTTCCGTCTTCGATCTAACAACCATTGATAAGTTCATAAGGATTGATAATGTTTTGGAATCACTAAGGAAACTCAATAAGAGATTGAAGAAACTTCCTGGCAATGCAAGCGACACTCAAGAAACTTACAAGGTTCTGAGTGACTATTCCAGTGCACCAGATGAAGCTGAGATGCAGGGCATAATCCGGAAATTCTAGGAATTTTGAGACAAGAAGGCTTCGCTGGAGGAAGACAAGGACGATGAAACAAAATAAGCATAATGTTTCATGTCATTTCCATCCAAGGATTGACATGTCTTTTTCATTTTCGTTTCGTCACATAGGAAGCAAATTTTGACTTGTTCTTCTGCATGAGAGTCAAGTAAAATAGATTCTCATTAAATGACTATTTTCTAGGATTTATCCTATTTTATCACTTCTCTTTCTATTATAAATAAAGGATGCTTGTGCATTCCAAAGGGGAGAGATTTTTAGAATATTAAGAGCTATTGTGAAGAAGAACAAAAACTTTGTATTTTCTTTTTAATCATTGAAGAATAGAAACAGGTGTTATTTTGCAAACTTTGTGTTGTGGGATTCATCTATCTTGAGAGATTATTCTTACGTCTAAGATCTTAAGCTATTCTTTGTTTAGTTTTCTGGATTATTTTAATTGTTTCAAATATTACACTCATTATCTAAAACTCATATAAGTATTTCTTGATTTGTGTTTACTTGAAAGAAAATACATTCCTCTCATTCCCTTCCCGCTCTGTTTCATCTATAATATTTTCCTTTCTAATCCATTCTATTTCTAAAGTTGTAACATATCCATCTCGATTTGATGTGGATTTTGGGTTTGTATCCCAACCTCAATGGTTAGAATAGTGTGAATATTATACATATTGTTTTTGTTGTGTTTTAGAATCAGTAATAAACAAGCTTCATCACTTGTCTTTGAGGAGGGATTTAATCCTATGTATTGTGGTTGAACCTCATATTTTGGCCTGAAAAATATCCAACCAACAGTTTTTGGTGACTCCACTAGGGAATATGATTGATAAGACTAAGCTTATCTTATTGGTGTCTGGCAACTCTGTATTTTCCTTATTTTTAGTAGATCCATTTTCCAGTTCAAGCTGGCTAGAAATATCTTCACTCGGTTAAGCTGAGCTAGGGGGTGAAACTGATCCATTCTTTGATTTGCTTCAACAACACAATTTCAGACTTTCCCCAACAATGTTGTATCTAGCCGAGTAAGAAGTTCTTCACCTATCTGAAGAACTTGAGTTCCTCAAGAACAAGAAGCTTCTGCAACTTGCCATGCATTATTCTTGTCTGATACTCAGATTCCTGTGCGTGCTTCATTCAGAAGGATGATAACACAACTTGTGCCTTGGGGTGTGGTTATTGGTCCTCTTTCCCTAACTCTGTCATTGCATGATCTACCACATGGGTCTCGTAAGAATATTTCTAAGTTCAATGGTGATGGGAAGCAACACCCTAATGAACACATCGCTTCATTCTTTTTCGCATGCAGTGTCTTTGGGGTGGCTCATGAAGATGTCTCTGTTTAACTTTTCATTGAAACATTGCATGGTGTGGCAGTAGAATGGTTCTACCATCTTTTGAATGCATGCATTACCAACTAGGCTACCATGAGATCTATATTTGAAGTAAAGTTCAAACCAGATGAATATTCTCATGAGTTGTTAGCACAACTTACACATATGAAGAAGGAGTCTCATGAGGCCATGTGGACTTCATGGAAAAATTCAACAAGCTAATTCAGAAGATTCTGGTGCTAGCTGTTCCCACTCTTGAGAATCAAAAATGTTTCTTCATCAATGCTCAACCCCATGATGTGAGCTTCTTATTAAGAAGGTCTATTATCCCCGATTTGGCTACATCTCTTGCTCAAACTACACCCACTGAAATAGAAGATGATCTCATTCTGGCGAGGAAGATTAGAAGAGAGTCATCTAAGCCTAAAAATCAGAATTCTTCTCAAAGTACTACTGACCTTATGATTCAGAAGATGGCCAATGCCTTGATCACCTTAAAGAAGCAAATGTATCAACAGGCAACTAACATTCCTTATCGGGATATTCCTAGACAAAATTTTAACAATACCAATGGCACTCCCGCAAGAGATAGGAATCGGTTGACTGCTGCTCCAACAAGGCTGGCCATTGAAGCTCCTTCTATCAACACAACATCGAAATAGTTGAGGAAGATGAAGAACCAGAAGATCAAGATTCTCATGAATCTTTTGAAGCTTCATGATATGCTGATGAGTCTTTTGACGATTCAGCTGGCGACTCCAACATTGGGTACTTGGAATATGAAGGAAGACTAATGCAAACATGATGGTAATTCATTTGCAATCTTCACTCAATCTCAATCTAAAAACCCAAGAAATCGGTTGAAGGCTCTAAGAAGAAGGGTAAAGAATCTCCTATGGTTATGGCTAAAAGAGGCTCTCCTATCTCAAAGAAGCAAACTGAAAAACAAGACAACTAAAAAGGTAACTTCTTCTTCTAAATCTCTTTCTCCTACCCCCAAGACCATTTGCCTCACTCAACTAGTGTAACTAGAACTAAGCCCACCATCATTCCTTCATATACCACTTTTGACATTATTGATCATGCAAAGAAAACTAAAATCCAAATGTCAGAAACTGAGTACCTTTAGTCAAATCCTAGTAATTTGAGAAACTTGCCAAATTCATTAGAAGAAAGGTTGTTATCCCTTCATCTTCAAAAGGCATGTTGCCTAATCACACTCAACCTTTACCTCGAATAATATGACCTCTGTTGCTTCTTTGGGAAAGATTGAACCATTTTATTTGTTCTTACTTATAAATGGGTTTAAACTTAGCAATTGCATAATTGACTCAGGAGTCTCTGATAACGTGATGCCCAAAAAAGTAGCCCATGAACTTGGACTTACCTTGACTAAATCTTATGGGTGGTGTTACTCCATGGAAACCAAACAAGTCCCCTTGATTGGCCAAATCAAGGATGCACAGTTTGCATTTGTCACATTCCCATAAAAGAGAGTAAAAATGACTATCCTAGTTGTTGATATTCTAGCTGCTTATGACATTCTCTTAGGAAGAGGTTTTTGCAAAGATGTTGGAGGAGAAATCAATATGGACTAGACCAAAGCTAAAATTCTAGTGAATGGAGTTCCTCATGTCCTCCACCCTAAAGCACAAGCGAAGTACCTAGTCACTAAATCAGATGACCCCAAAGCTCAAATTCTCTTCGAAGATGCAGGCTTGGGAAATTATTTCATGACATTGGAGGTGCCTTCTGTAGGTATTAAGGAAGAATATCCTAATGCTATTTGGACCCTCAAGTTTAACGGGAGTTGTTCAACTACTGGATCAGGCGCTGGTGTGGTTCTTATATCTCCAGATTTTGAGATATTTCCCTTCATTTTCAAGTTGCAGTTTGACAATAGTAATAACATGGCCAATATGAATCCTTGTTATTAGGATTAGAAATGGCAAGGCAAAAGGGAATCTAAAATCTTAAAGTGTAGGGAGATGATGAGTTGATTGTAAATCAAGTAAGGGGGATCTATCAGGTAAAAAATGATCGCCTAAGGCATTACAAGAACAAGGTGTGGGACAACATAGAATGCTTTGATGCTTTTTCTATCAAGGAAGTTTTGAGAGATTACAATGATAAAGCTGATTCTTTAGCCAGTGTGTCGCATCTCTTCTCCTTCCTCACCAAATGTTCAAATAGGAAAAGTATACCATTGAGATTGTGTATTGTCCAAGTGTTTCAGATAATTTAGCACATTGGAAAGCGTTTAATGATGATCAACAGGTATTGTATTTTCTCAAGAAAGCTGATAATTTTAGTGAGATTTATTTTGAAGGATCAGAATCAGCTTTCCATGAGTCCATCTCGAATTCATATCAAGAGATTGATGGTGAATTCATCCAACTCAAAGGCAATAAGATTCCGAAGGGATTAGTTTCTTTGGAAAGTCTCGTTTTTGACAAGCATGAGTGTTTTATTCAAGGAAAAAGGAAAGCTGAAGGTGCTTCCTCGTCAGAGGTAGATCAAGTTAATCTAGGCTCTTCTGAACAACCCGGATGGTAAACATTGGAAAATGTTGTTCTCCTGAGGAGAAAGGAAGATTCACTTCACTCCTGAAGAAATATATGGACGTCTTGGCATGGTCCGATGAGGACCTTAAGTCTTTCAAGCCCAAGGATGTGCAACATAACATCCCTTTGAAATCTGATGTCAAACCCTACAGGTAGAAGCAAAGGCATTACAACCCAAAGATCTCAGGGACTATTCTTGTAGAAATTCAAAAGATGTTAGACACAAGGATTATCTTCCCAATCCATCATTCTACCTGGTTCTAACATTTTCCCCCATCGAAAAGAAGAATGGTGAGATCCGGATTTGTGTTGACTTCCGGAACCTTAATCAGTCTTCATTGAAAGACAATTACCCATTTCCTATCATGGATCAAGTATTGCATAGAATGTCACTTTGGATCAGAAATGTTATCCATGCTTGATGGATTTTCAGGGTATAATCAGATTGAGGTAGCCACTGAGGATCAACATAAAACAACATTCACCACCCCATGGGGGACCTTTTCTTACAAGGATGCCTTTTGGTTTGATTAACACTCGTGCTAGGTTTCAAAGAGCTATGGACTTAGCTTTTAGAGATTTGATGGGAAAAGTCATAGTTGTATATTTAGATGATGGATGGTCTTCTATAAGAAGCAAAGTGATCATTATGATCACCTGGAGCAGGTACTCTTAAGGTGCAGGTGTCATGGGATTTCATTAAATCCTAAAAATTCCATGTTCTGAGTAACAAAAGGTAATTTTCTGGGTCATATCATGACTAAAGAAGGAACCAAGATTGACCCAAAGTAGGTGAAGGCCATTAAAAGCCTTACCCTACCTACAAAAAAACTTGGTGCATTCCTTTTTGAAAGGTCAATTTCCAAAGAAGATTTGTACTTGACTTTGCCAATAAAATCAAGGATATCCTTGGGATGATGAAAGGTAAGACTCCATTTCGATGGAGCATTGAAGGGAAGGTTGATTTTGAAGAAGTCAAAAGAGCAATTTCTCATGCTCTTATTCTAGTATGCCCATACTTCAAGAAGGATTTCATCATATATAGCTACGCTTCTGCACATATAGTATCAACCATCCTGATGCAAGAGAATGAAGAAAGAATCAAAGCTTCCATTTCTTTCATGAGCTGCCCTCTAAAGTAACATGAATTGAAGATGTCACAAATTGAAAATCATGCTTATGCATTGGTGAGAGCAGTGAAGCATTTCAGGTATTATGTGTTGAGTTCTCACACTCTCGTTCTTGTTCTTGATATCTAGCTTAGGTCCATTTTGACTCAACAAGAGTTGGGTAGTCAATGGGGTAACTAGATAGCCAAAGTCCAAGAATATGACTTGAAAATCAGACCTACTAAGTTGGTACGAGTAAGAGCCCTGTGCCAATTGATCAAGAAAATAATTCTAAGACAGAGTGAAGAAATTGAAGGTACTTCTTCATAATTTCCCATGGTGCTTTTTGTAAGCACAACCGATGAATGGTATGCAGATATCACTTTATTTTTAACTTACAGTGTATGTCCCCCATATTTAAGCCAAAAAGAGAAGAGGAAAGTTAAATTAAGGTCCACAAAATACATTTTATGGGATAATGGTATATACAAGAAGGGTATTGATGGTGTATTCCTGCGTTGTGTTGATAAGTCTCAGTAAATAAGGTTGCTAGAATCCTTCCACAATCTAGCATGCAGAGAAATTTATCTTCCTCTCGTGATCACTTACAAGATCTTACGGGCTGCCAGTACTATTGGCCTACTCTCTTTCGAGATTCAAATTGAATGGGTGGCTAAGTGTGAAGCTTGTCAACATTTCGTTGGTCGTCCCTAAGTCGACAGACTCTTCCCTGAAGCTTTGTGATAATTGAAGAACCTTTTCACCAATGGGGAATTGATTTCATTAGAGTATTGAATCCTACCTCTAGTGTTGGTCATAATTATGTGCTCACCACCACAAACTATTTCACCAAGTGGGTGGAAGCTGTGCCAATCAAGCAGAAACCTCCGAAGTTGTGCAACTTTCTCAAGGAGAATATAATTGTTAGATTCGATGTGCCTCATAAGATCATTGCTGACAATGCTTCCATTTCTCATCACATGAGTGGACAAATTTTTCTATGGATTTGGGATCACGTTGGCTCATTCATCCAATTATTACCCCCAAGTTAATGGTCAGTGAATGAATCAAGCAACAAAACCCGGTGACCATAATCGAAAAGATGGTCGAGGAGAATCGGGGGGACATGGCATAAAGCATTGTATGATGCATTATGGGAAGATCGATTACTCCTAAGTGAGCTATTGGAATGTCCCCATTCTAGGTGTTGTATGAAACTGATGGTGAGATTCCTATCTTTGTAGAATTGCCAGCCTTATGGTTAGCTAAATCAATTGAGGATGAAACTATTCAAAATTCCATTGAGAAAAGGATAATGTACCTAACCAGGCTAGAAGAAGAATGGAGCAAGGTGGTAGATCACATTCCAGATCATTAGAGAAAAGTCAATAGGATATTTGAAAAAAAATCAAAGCAACACGATTTCTAGATTGCAGATCTAGTACTTCTCTAGGATAAGAGGAGATAATCGAAAGAGATGCATGGCAAGTTCGATTCTTTATGGAAAGGTCCTTTCAAAATTCATCAGCTGAATGGTGAAAATAGCTTTTGTCTATCCTATCTTGATGGAGAGTTTCTCCCTCTACCTTTCAGTGGCCAACATCTAAAGTTGTTCCATCAGTAATGTAAGATGCTCTCTTACACTGTATTATAATTTATTTTTTGTTGTGTGTTTTCTTTTTTCCTTTCTTTCTTTCTTTGTTTTTGGTTTCTCTTCTCTTGATTCCATAGCCCAATGGATAAAGTATTTTTGATACATGAGTTCTCTTCCTTTGATGTCTTAAAGAAATTCCCAATCTGGAGCTAGTTGTTATCTTGTTTTAGTGATTTCAGCTAAAATGGAGATAACCATAATAAAATTTTGAAAAAATCTCTTAAAATTCCCTTTGAAAGATATTTTCGGGTTTTCGGGTTTTCATTGCATGAAAACATGTTTCCTAGATGTGGCATGTCTCATGTTTCATGAAACCCAAAACTAATTGCCTAAGTCCATTGCGTCAGGTTCTTGAAACTTCCGAACATCAGAGCATGCTTTACCAAATGCATATTTCATGTCACTTGTTTACCAAACCCAAAACTTGAATTGAATCAAATCCTTTGTATCAGAGTTTTCGACGCTCCAAGCATGATGACATGTCATTAATGTCTAGTTTTTTGGAAATTGGCACACGCATCAAATGAGGTGTAATTAATGCTAGGTTATTATAAATAGTCAGTTTTTCCACGTCATTTGTTACCTTATCATTTTTGTTGTGTTGAATTTTCGTTCATGCTTCTTCTACCTCCAAACCCGATCGAGCTTCCCGGTCGATTTCACCATCCATTTTTGATCATTTTGCAAGATAGTTGAAGGTGTTCTTATCTTCTTTCTATTTTGAAGCTTTTTGGGTTATTTATGAGGTGTTTGTTCGGGCTTTCCATTTCTTTTCCTTCTCCGTTTCTGGTTTAGGGTTTTTGGGTTATTTTCCTTGTTTCTTGTCTTTTTCCCCTATGGGTTCTTGTTTGAAATTCACCCCTAGGTTATTTACTTATTTTTCATAGGTTTTAACTTGTAGTTTTCAAAATATTTTAGAATTCCTAAGTAATCACGTGGCGGGAATTTTTCATATTCTGACATGTCAGAAACTAGATATACTTGTTTCAAGTTTTGTAGAGTGTTTAACATTTTTCTCTTTCCTCCTTGTTTTGGGTTTTACTCGGTACTCGACATCCATCAAGATCCGCAGTGTGTCGTAGAATTTCTACCTGCTTGACATCCTCCAGGTTCCACTGTGTGTGTCAGGTTTTCCAACTTGTCTGACACTTCCTCATTTCCACAGTGTGTCGGGTTTTCGTTGATGCTCAACATGTCCTGAATTCTAACATACACTCCATTGTGTCAGGTTTACGAAGGTGTTTTACAAGTCTCAAAATATGAACAATGTGGCGGTTCTGCACTTGTCCAACAAACTTTCAAGCCCGATTGCTCTTCCAAAATCATCAAGGCATTTATTTTTCGAGACTCCTCATGATGGACCCCAACCAATCTAAGGATAAGTCAGGAAAGATGAAGTATAAGTATCAGAAGATGGAGTCTTCTTCTTACATAAGCTGTAATTATGACATTTAAGACACACGAGCTTCGGTAATATAGATATGGAGGACTTCTAAGAGAATTGAGGATTCTTCTCGAAATTCTGGATGAAGTCGATAGCCGTAGTGGTCTCCCTCCCGCATGCAGAGGATTTCTAATATCAACTCAATGCCCCGAATTTATCCTAGCATGTGCTTCCAAATATGACTCACCTCCCGCTCGGTAAGAAATCAAGCGGGAGTCTATAGTGAAATTGGATGGAGGTTACTTTGATCAACTTCTAAGGTTACTCGAATTTGTGGAATATGCTGATTTAAACCTTAAATCAACATAAAAGGCCTGGGACAAAGATCAGAAGAAGACAAGTTGGTCCCTAGAAGTGATTTTATTCTCAAAATCAGTGATATCATCATCACCTTGCTGAGTCGATTATTTGGACTCCCAGAGTCAAAAGATTTCCAAGGGTGGATGTACCAGTTCATGGTCATCATAAAGAAGAATGACCAAGGGATTGATTGGGGTAGCCTAATAAGTGACGAGATAGACTCCCAAATGAAAACACTCTTGTTTACCGACAAGTTCTATATGATGTTATATGCCACTTATGCAACAACATGAATGAGAAACTACCTAGGGCTAGATGCGAAGGGAAAATGAGAAAAATAACACATATATCGGTACTTCTCTTAGATGACAATAAAAGATTCTGAAGACCAATATAGAAGAGTGAACGATGCCTTCTTCTATGAAAACATTTGCAGGTTGGATCCTGATATGAGGAAAAGAAGGGTTTCTGATGAAGCATGGGCCGAAGTGTCAAAATGGGGTTACATCTTCTTGTAATTCAAGAAGTTTACTTATCTTCGGGTGGTAAGGTTCCATGGTAACCCTTTCCGTTTCCCAGTTCCTAGGTGACAAACTGATCCTTATGGATTTAGTCAAACAATTGTTGGATTTTCACAAATTCCAACAAAGCAAGCACAAATCCGTCATCTCCTTCCCTATTTCTATTAGAAGGTATACATGCTCTATAGTGGTTAAGGCCAAGAACGTGGTGCATGAACTTCAAAAAAATTGAAGAAACATATGAAGCTTAGGGAGGGATTTGACATCTGAGGAGTCCTCAAGTCATATGGAACCTTGTATCTGCATGTGCCAAATGTGGAAGACATATGGGTTGATCTTCGGGATGAAGTTTCCATCCGAAGAAAAGACAACAACAGATTGATGCTTGAAGAAATTCAAATGTTAGATCTAGCTGATATCCCCAAAGGCACCGTGGACAATGAAAGTGTCCTAGACACTAGGTATGAATAGTCGGATGGAGACCAACACGGATTCCTAGCCATTGATTGGTCTGTTGCTGAAAAAGCTTCTATTGCTAAAAGAGCTACTCAGACTCTTGTCCATACCAAGGCATGGCTCATTTCTTGGGAATGAGTTATAAGGAAAATATCATTTCAAAAATATCTACTTTAAAAGTGGGCCCCTCTATGGGAGAGAGGGAAGAGGATAAAAGCCCTACTAAGAAGAAGATAAAATTTAAGTTTTTCAGAAGGGGAGAAAAGCAAGGAGACACATCATATACCACTCCTTCAAAAATAGTTGAGGTACTGGATTCAACTCCTCCACCAGAACAAGGAAAAATTCCTTCAGAAGATGAGGTTGGTCAACATCTTGTTCCTCCTTTTTTGATTACTTATCGGAGGTAAGTCTCTATCTTTCTTCTCAAGGTTTGACTTCAGAATCCTTACCTCCTCCCTCCCAATCTTCCTCACCTCATATTTCTACGCCAATTTCAGCAGCCATGGCCAACATCTTCTCCAACCTCTCACCTCTTTCTTCTTGGACCTAAAATGGCTATAGATATGCCTCCTCCTTCTGCACCTTCATTCATTGAATCTATCCCCACAGTCACCACACTTGTAGTCATCAGTACTCCATAAGTAAACCTTTCTCCACCTACAGATGTAACCATAACACCTATGATAGGAGAAAATTCTTCCATTGTACCTCAATGGTTAGTTGATTAGACCCTAAGGAAGAGGAAGGTGGTAGTTCCTTTACCAGCCTTTGACTTCAATTCCCTCAAGGCCTCTCCTGCAAATCTGCCAATAAACTCAAAATGGTTTCAAGGGTTTTAGTGGATGCCTCAGGGCATAAGTTTGTAGAGATTACCACTCCCATGACCAAAAAAACAAAGGAGGATATAATGGTCACTGATTATCAGATTACAAGGGTTGATCTGGGAATGGTAACAATAGAAGGAGCACAACATGATGCCTAGGATGTCATGAACGTGTTATGCCAGAAGTTGAAGGAAACGAAGGTGAGCAGAGATGAGCTCAAGGAGAAAGTTAAACAGTTGACGGAGGTATTGCTCAAGCTTTCAAAGCCTTCTCAGTCAACACCATCATCTTCTACCCCTACTCCTATCATGTTCGAGTTCTCATCAGTACCTATGATTGAAAAGATCAATGAGAAAGGGAGAATGGTTGATGAATGGATTCAGAGGATACTCCTATAAGGAATAAAGGTCATTGATGACACAATGGAGGTTTATAAATCCTTGGAGGAGATAAAGAAGGATGGTGAAAAAATGGATGATGAATTTCATAGGAATTCGAGAACCTCAAGTTAAATTTTGAGGCTCTCAATGAGCTGAAAAAGGTTCCATCCCATATCTTAATGGAAGAAGGAATCATCCCGCATGGGGATAAACATTTCCAAATAACCAAAATCATTAGATTCAGGATAAAGATTCTCAGTGAAGCTTGCAGCAAGTTGAGGGAATCTAGAGATCAGTTGGTTGATGCCACAAATGACATAAAAAGGAGCTGTCTAGGATCTTCTCTAAGGTGTTGGATGAAAGCTCAATATTTTACCTGCTGATGATTTCTATAAACAAATCCAAGAATCAATCCAGTATGAACCAACTTCCATCTTTGATCTGAAAACCATTGATAAGTTCATAAGGATTGAGAATGTTTTGGAATCACTAAGGAAACTCAATAAGAGATTGAACAAACTTCTTGGTAATGCAAGCAACACTTAGGAAACTTGTGAGGTTTTGAGTGACTATTCCAGTGCACCAGATGAAGCTGAGATGCAGGGCATAATCCATAAATTTTAGGAATTTTGAGATGACCAGACTTTTCTGGAGGAAGACAAGGATGATGAAATATAATAAGCATAATGTTTCATGTCATTTCCATCCGGGGATTGACATGTCTTTTTCATTTTCATTTTGTCACATAGGAAGCAAATTTTGACTTATTCTCCTACGTGAGAGTCAAGAAAAAAATAGGATTCTCATTAAATGACTATTTTCTAGGATTTATCCTATTTTCTCTCTGCTCATTCTATTATAAATAAGGGATGCTTGTGCATTCCAAAGGGGAGAGATTTTTAGAATATTAAGAGCTATTGTGAAGAAGAAGAAAAACTTTGTATTTTCATTTTAATAATTGAGAAATAGAAACAGTGTTATTTTGTAAACTTTGTGTTGTGGGATTCATCTATCTTGAGAGATTATTCTTACGTCCTAAGATATTAAGCTATTATTTGTTTAGTTTTATAGATTATTTTAATTGTTTCAAATATTACACTCATTATCTAAAACTCGTATAAGTATTTCTTGATCTCGTGTTTACTTGAAAGAAAATACGTTCCTCTCATTCCCTTCCCACTGTTTCATCTATAATATTTTCCTTTCTAATCCATTCTATTTCTAAAGCTGTAACATATCCATCTCGATTTGATGTGGATTTCGGGTTTGTATCCCAACCTCAATGGTTAGAATAGTGTGAATATTATACATATTGTTTTTGTTGTGTTTTAGAACAGTAATAAACAAGCTTCATCACCTGTCTTTGAGGAGGGATTTAATCCCATGTATTGTGGTTGGACCTCATATTTTAGCTTGACAAAATATCCAACCAACAAGGTCAAAGATTTCTCCAGTCAACGGTGGAGGTGCAGACCTTCGGAGGAAAATTGGAAAATTTTACTTTTGTGGAAAAAGGAGTTAAAAGTAAAAAAGCAAGCGTGGTTCCACTATGACCCATAATAGGACACGTGTCAGGCCCATTTTTCAAGGACAGAACGGTGGGGAAAACTTGGAAAATTTTCCCTTTTCTAAAAAATAGGTGGAATAGTAGAATTTGGCTCTGTTCCTTTGGGACCCACCTTAGGACAAATGTCAAGCTCATTTTTCAAGGGCAGAGATGTGGAGAAAAATGTGAAAAATTTACATTTTTCCAAAAGTTGTAAAAGGAAAAAGGGAACCCACAGGCCCATTTTAAAATTGATCTCCCATATGGATGGTCCAAATTCAAAATAGAAATTAATGGCATAGTTGTGCATCTATATCTGATTTTTCTGCCATTTTCACTCTAGAGCTCCTGGAGATGCAAGTCTTCATGATTTCTCAATGTTTCTTGCATGCCAAACAGGGAAGGGGAGTTAATTTGATATCTAAGTTTGGTGAGGAAAATCTGGGGATGTCTTTTGCCATTAAGATGAGATTTGACCTCTAGCTTGATCTGATCTTCTATTTTTCTTTCCCGAGCTTGCAAAGAACCAAATTTGATAATTTAGGGGAAGAAGTGGTTGGCGAGTAGAGGGGAAAGTGATCTACCAGAAGAGGGAGTTAAATGTGGGAGATATTCGAATAGATCCACCCCTTGAGCACCTGACAACCTTTGTATAGATCTGATTCTGGGAATCACGATTGGAATCATCGCAAGCACTGGTGCATTCAATGCTTGGATTGTTTTTGGGGGAAAAGGGCTCTATTTTAAACTGTTACAAATAGGCATGATTTTTCCATAAAAAGGGTTGGAGGTTAGATGTTTGGAGTGTTAGAGGTCAGAACTGATTTTCTAAGAAAAAATCTTGATAGAGCCCATCTTTCTGAGGGACTGTTTGAGAAACATGTATATCTATTTTGTGTTAAACTTGATCATGTCAAGGTGGTTGCGAGTGTATAGCCATTGAAAAGTTCTGAGATTGTTCTAGAAACTTTCCCCTACTGATAAGTTTAATCAAATTTGAGTTATTTTGTGTTGACTCTGAGCAATTAGTGTCTTCTTTGTTTTAGAATGTCTAGCAAATAGTTCTATTTGTTCTTATTGCAATATTATATTGAATTTTTTGTGAAATCACATAGGAGCTCTATTAGTGTGAGTTATCCTATGTGTCCTCCTCTCATGTTGGAGGGTCATCTCACATGGGTTAGGTTTAGGGTTAGGTTTAGGGTTTCATATGTGTCATGCACTAGGGTTACTCAACACCCTATATGTACCCCTTTTCTATTCATTTATGAGCATGCCAAGACACTTCATTGTCTTTCCTCTATGCAAGCTTTGTTTCTGTTGAGCAAGTTCTTCCATTACTGATCAATTTTTTCCTTGCTATCGCTGGAGCTTTCACGATTCCATTGGAGTGCAACTACTTCGTGGTGCCTCATTTCCGATTTGATTCTCACAAACTCTTTTCATGGTATCACCAATAATCACCGAGTTAGGACCAAACACTCGCATTCCTTCACCAAGGTGAGTAATTTGGTAAACCGATAGGAGATTGGTAGAGAGATTAGGAATGACACTATAGTGGCTAAGGGAAAGGCAGATCACCGTTCACGGTTGTACACCTTCTCCCACTTTACTTCTGATTCTACGCCCACTTCCTTGCTCACTCATGCAAATGAGGTTAGTAAGCTATGGCATGAGCATTTTGGACATCTAAACTATCGCTACCTTGAACAATTGAGTCAAAATGAAATGGTCAACGGGTTGCCTCGCATCAAGTTTTCTAAGGGTCTTTGTGAGGGTTGTACCCTTGGAAAGCATCCTGAAAAGAACTTTGATAAAGGAAAATCCTGGAGAGCCACTCGTCCCTTGGATCTTGTTCACAACGATGTTTCTGGTCCATTTCCTTCTCCTTCATTTACTAGAGCTCTTTATGTGCTAACCTTCATTGATGACTATTCGTGATATACTTGGGTATATTTTCTTAAGCTTAAGTTTGAAGTCTTTGAACATTTTCAGGACTTTAAGGCTCTTGCTGAGAAACAGGGAATGGTCTATCAAGGTTCTCCGAACTGACAATGGAGGTGAATATGTAAACAATAGGTTCATGGATTTCTATACTTCTGAAGGGATCTCTCTGCAGCATATAGTTGCTTATAGCCCTTCACAGAATGGAGTCGCAGAAAGAAAGAACCGTACTCTTAAGGAGATGGCCACTTGTATGATTCACTCGAAGTCTCTTCCTCCACAGTATTGGGCCGAAGCGGTGAATTGCAAAATTACATTCAGAACCGTGTTCCACACAAGGCAGTAAGAGGGATGACACCCTTTGAATCCTGGTTTAGATGCAAGCCTGATGTTGAGCACTTTCGAGTCTTCGGATCCAAGGCTATGGCTCGATTCCCAAGAAGAAACACAAGGCTTGGAACCACAATCCAAACCTTGTATCTTTGTAGGGTATCCTGATGGTGTGAAGGGATATTGATTGATGAATCCTACTTCTCATGAGCTATATATTGAGAGAAGTGTTAAGTTCGATGAGTCCTCTTTGACTTCTACTTCTCCACCTATTGAGGTTCTTCAGCTTGCTGATTTGGATTCTGACTCATCAGATGATGATACTTGTTGAGCGTGCTCCTCTTCTAGACCCTCCCAACCATCAGACCTTTGAGTCTTCTGATTCTAACAAGTAGTGATGACGAGGACTATGTCCCTTCTCACTCAAGTGAAGAATCTTTTGACTCTGAGCCTGATCCTCTTGGTCCCCTTTGGGCTAGGAAAACTTTGCAAAGTGTTGGAGATTTAGTTGGAGATACTTTGGATATGAGACGTACTCACTCAGATTTCATTGGACCCCACTCTTTCTTCACCTCTACTTCTGATCCACAGTCTTTCCGGGAGGCTTCTAGTATTCCTGAGTGGGATTCTGTCATGGATGAGGAGTATTCCTCTCTCATGAAGAATGATACTTGGGACCTCACCACTCTTTCCGAAAGGAAGAAAATCATTCGGTGTAAGTGGGTGTTTCAACAAAGTATGGAGTAGATGGAGATGTCGAAAAGTTTAAAGCACGATTAGTAGCTAAGGGTTTCTCCCAGATAGTTGGGGTTGATTATACAGAAACCTTTTCTCCGGTTGTGAAGATGACTTCTATTTAACTAACCCTAGCCATTACCACAACGAACAGATGGAAAGTCCATCAAATGGACGTTAAGAGTGCCTTCCTTCATGGTGACCTAGAGGAAGAGATCTATATGGAACAACCTCCTCAGGTTATGTCCAAGATTCCTCCCTCATTTGTAAAGTTAAAGAAGTCTCTTTATGGCCTTAAACAAGCCCCTCGGGCTTGGTATGCCAAGATGGACTCCTTCTTACTTACATCAAGGTTTACTTAGGTGTCACTCGATCCAAATGTTTATATTCTACTAAGCAAGATGACTCCATACTCATTCTTGTTCTATATGTTGATGACTTGTTGATCACAGTAAAAACTCTTCCTCTATTATTGATTTTGTGAAGATTGCCTTAGCCAACAAGTTTTCCATGACTCGACTTAGGTCTCGCATCATTACTTCCTTGGGATCCAGATTTCACAATCGACTCAGGAATCTTGATTTCGCAACCTAAGTATGCTCTTGATTTGATAGCTCGGTTTCGATGTCTAATTGCAATTCTTCTCCTACTCCTCTTCTTTCGGGGTTAAGTTGGTTTTAATTGCTCTACTCCTTGATGGTACTTTTTACCATAGCATTTAGTTGGGAGCTTGATCTACTTGACTCACACTCAACCGGATTTATCATATGCTATTGGGATCATGTCCAGATTCATGCAGGAGCCACATGAGCTGCATTGAAAGCAACTAAATGGATCCTTCATTATGTTCATGGCACTTATGCTGATGGCATACACTATCATGGAGGGGTTGATATTGACTTGATTGGATTCACATGATTCTGATTGGGCCGGTGACTTAGATCATCAAATCTACTTCTGGCTACATTTTCTCTCTTGGTTCAGGTCCTATTAGTTGGTCTAGCAAGAAGCATAATGTAATTGCAATATCATCTACAGAGGCGAAATACATGAGGAGCAGCTTAACATTTTGCCACAAAATCTATTTGGATATAGGGTATTCTGACAGAGTTTGGCATCCACTTTCGGTAGCCTACCATTATCTACTATGATAACATGAGCACTATCTCTATTTGCAGAAATCTAGTTCAACATCTAGTGGATGAAGCACATTGAGATCCATATGCACTTCATACGGGAGCTTATTCATGATGGTATCATCGACATTCAGTACATTCAGACAACTGATTAGATTGCAGAATTATTCACCAAGCCTTTCACTGAGATGAAGTTTCTTCACTTACGGTCTCTTCTTGGGGTGAGGTCTTCTACAACTTCCCATCTTCTTAGGGCTATTTAGTCCTTCTTTTCTTCTTCTTCTTCTAGGAATATTGTGTTTGTATATGGGCACCTTATTAGGCCTTTAGTTGCTGGGCCCCATTGACACATCTTTCTTAGTTGTTTAGGAGTGTCTTTCTCTTCGTCTGACTCATCACAGCCACTACCCCAGCTTCGATGAAGGGGGGTGTTAGTGTGAGTTATCCTATGTGTCCTCCTCTCATGTTGGAGGGTCATCTCACATGGGTTAGGTTTAGGGTTAGGTTTAGGGTTTCATATGTGTCTTGCACTAGGGTTACTCAGCACCCTATATGTACCCCTTTTCTATTCATTTATGAGCATGCCAAGACACTTCACTTTCTTTCCTCTATGCAAGATTTGTTTCTGTTGAGCAAGTTCTTCCATTACTGATCAATTTTTTCCTTGCTATCGCTGGAGCTTTCACGATTCCATTGGAGTGCAACTACTTTGTGGTGCCTCGTTTCTGATTCGATTCTCACAAACTCTTTTCAAGCTCATCCTCGTGATAGTTTAATGGTAATTGAAATTTCATTTCAAGAAGATCCTTCATATTGGATGAGATAAATAGATTTAAAATCAATT
>CM031237.1:175444091-175533595 GCA_018340775.1 Taxus wallichiana var. yunnanensis | reverse complement strand
CCCATAGAGAATCATACAACACAGTCTTTGAAAAAGTCCTTGTAGCTAACATGATCTCTCTTCTACCCATTTGTCCAATCAAAGCATTTGTTTTTAAGATCTCTTGGTATAGGGATAATGACTATTATAAATACCAAAAAGTTGAGGGTCGTGACATCAAAATGTGTCATTCATTTCATAATTTCCTCTAGGATCTGATTGATAAGGGTGAGCTACATTTAGAAAATTCAATGCACCCTAAAATCAGAAACTCGAGGTCTTTAAACAACCGTTCCCAAATCATTCCTCATCAAGTATTCAACCACAAGCCAACAATGTAAAATCCCATCATACTATAAACATCATTAATATAACATTACCTATCATTGAATCCAAACCCAAAAAACAATCGAAATACCTCCAGAGAATGTTGTCAAAAATCATCCCTCCTCATCCATAACTACCACATCCTCACCAAGATCATCTAAGAAATCTTTGCAGACACCTCAAAAATAAACTTTCATCCAAATAATGAAAATTTCCTATGATGAATACGTAGCCCAATACTAGCCTCATAACCTTCAAAAATACATTCCACCCCTATCTAAAAAGGTCACTGTCATATCCTGAAATCATCCAACCACTCCAACACGAAAGTAAAAATATCAACCCTCTATCTTAGAACCACCTCCTTCATTTATCACACCTTCAAAAGCTTCTCTAGACTATGTAATAACTCTAGAAAAATTATCTAGTAAATGCTTCTAGTGTTGCCTCCTCTCAAACCCTCTAACTCCTGAGGCTAGAAACCATCAAGGTATAACTTCAAATATTTATGTGACTACCATCAGACACTAGGACACTATGTGGAAGATTGTAAAGCCTTTCACGCAATCATTAAGAAACTTGAGAGTAAAGGTATTCTTCCTCTAGATTCACATGAATCCATGAAACCTCACACAATATCTATAGCCACATCCTTGTCCACACCTAAGAAATCCTCTAAAAGGGTTCTTCCTCATCAATTTGATGTTATCCATATCACCACGTGCTCACGTACCCACACTTTTGATTCATCAAAATAGAATAAATCAAAGAATTTTGTTGCTATCCCCCCACCTCTAGAACTATCCCCTTCTTCTGATAAATCTAAGGTTTCCATCTCTCTCGCACCCGAGTCATCCAAAAAAAAAACCAAAATCTCCATTCTCGTCAATCTACCTTCTTCCACTGCAGTACAAAAGGTTGTTATCAAACAATTACACCAAGCTTCGGTTAGAATGTCCCTTTACGAGCTTGTTCAGACATGTAGTGCCACTCCTTTTCAGAGTTAGCTTTTATAGGTGAATCAAATATGGAGGCAGCTTGCAGACTTGTCATTGTCCTTGTATAATAATATAGACACTTTATTTGTGATCCTTAAGGCATTCTGGTAGGGAATGGGCGCCCTCAAGATCCTTCAAAACTTTCACTTTCCTTTCACAGTAATACATGCACTTTATTTTTCTAGAGCTGTTAATTATGTGAATCCTAGATGTTTAATAGTAATTGGTTAGCCATAGTGAGTGCAAAAGTTGGAGCTCTAGTAAAGTAGTGTTCTGTACTCTTTTGATATAAAATAAACTTAATTTTTTGGGGGACGCTTCTAAGGGAGATATGTTGTCCCGCACACTCATAATTAAGTAAAATGAACTTTTAAGGAACCATGCTAAGTGGAGCTTTGATAATAGCAGTCCCAAATCAGTCCATTTTTGGGTGAAGGTAGCCCTACTCAAATAAATCAATAAACTAGATACCTCCTCATTTTACTGTATACGAATTGATTGATTTGGATCTGTACCTATTTTAAATAGATTTCTAATGTTTTGAGAGGAAAGGACACTGCATGTTGTTGTTTTGTGGGTTTTATGTAAAGGAAGAATAATATTTAGTTGTACTATTTATTCTTCCTCCATTCTTGAGCATCTGTGCTATGTGCACTTATATGTTTTCCAACACCATTCATATGGTAAGTTTTGACTACCACTTCGTTCTCCTGCTCTTTATCTATTAATCCAAGTAGTGGTTGTTTGTTGCTAAGCTGTTAGAAGTCCTTTTATTCTATCCCACTTATGATTCTATAAGATATGAATCACGACACTCAACATGGGTAGTAAAGGAATGCAAGATGTGGTTGAAATGGCCTTGTTAAATGGCTTGATAGACTTCCCCATAATACGTTGGCTGGAGAAAGACAAGTTCCACTGTCTATTTTGTTCCTTCAAGTTCAGGAAATAGAATCTTTGTATTAGAGTATGGGAATCCTTCCAAAAAATGCCACATTCATTTGAATTGAACCCAAATAGTTCACCCATGATAGCATCATCTCACTCATTGTTAAAATGGGGAGATTTTGGTCCAGGAGTGGAAGTGTGTGAAGGATTGTAAAAATCATTATTGGGAGATTGGAGTTTGGATCTCTTACATTAAGGATCTTATTCTGGGATGAAAATGTGAGTTGTGTATAGCCATGTGCAAATGATGCACTTGAAGAGACTTGAGGCTACTTAGAGATATGCCTCAATGTGATGATACCTCGTGGAGTGCAATTATTTGATTGGTGGTGCTCGGGATGGTCATGGTGAATTAATCAATGAAGATATTTTAGAAATGGGGTTGGTAGGAATAAATCCAAAACTAAGTATCATTTGTGAGTATTCTATGACCTTGTACAAAACAAATAATAATAAGAGTCGTAGAACAAGGTATGGGAGTCAGTCAAACACAAAGAGAATGAGGGAATTATAAGATGTTGTAGTTGTAAATACGCAGTGCTTTTGGAGTGTATAAAGTGAGGAAGTATGAAAAATCCCAAAGATTGTTGCTGGAATGCCTAAAGCTGATGTGGTCTCATCAAATGTGGGGATTGTGGGATTAGCGTAAAAGGTATGGTTTTCCACTTTTCGCTTGCACTAAATTTTGCTTCATCATTTCTAGTTTTTTAAATTAAATGTTGAATGATAGGGAATATAATCCCAACAAATGACAAAATATTTCCTTGATGTGAAATCTCAAAACATAAAAAAAAAAGAACAAACAAAACAAAAAAAGGAAGAGAACTCTGATCTTGAAAGTCATGCGCATGGAGCGCCACACCCAAGTATACCGCAAACCCGAAAACTCCTAGGATGACCGCTGGTAACATGGGACACCACAAGGTTACTTATCCAATTTGTTTGAATTTTTTTAGCATCCTTTCAATTCAAATTTCGAATCCACTTAGCTCAACAGTTACTTATGTGACGTATTCATTTTAATAAAATGCGATCAGTATCATCTTGCGGTTGTAGCTTAATTTGAGTGAAATTGAAAACAACTACCTCCTATCTCTAGAATTCCAACAAGAGGATCGTAATCCACCTTTAGCTCAATGAAAACACCTTCAGAAACTAATTTTGCAAATGGGTTTTGGGGCCCACTGGTCATTGTGCGACAAGAGCTGCTAACATAACTACGATAATTGGCCCTGAAGTTGCCCTTGTATCTTGATCTCTGCTCTTCATAATCAACTTTCGTAATTCATAATGAATTCTCTATATATGGGGGAGTAATTAGGAATCATCTAACTATGTGATTGAACTTGAAATGAGTGTGTTTAAGACCCTGTTGTAAGCACTTTTGTTGTTTTGGATAGTTTTCTCAACCTTAGCTAGAATCTTCTTTAAGTCTCGTTTGACTTCTAGTAACGCATGTGACCTTATAATACCATTACAATTCTATGTAGAATTTTATTCTATATTTTATTTTGTATAAATGAATTTTGAAATGTATGGTGATTTTCTCTTTGCACCCTCTTCTCTCTCTAGAAACGACTATGATACTTGGTTGTTTTGAAAACGTAAATGAATTGGGAAATGTAAATTGGTTTGAAATGAAATGAAAATGGTCATGAAATTTAAATTATTGGGACATTGTGAATGGAAAATAAACTATCTTATAACCTTCTCTCTCTCTCTCTCTCTCTCTCTCTCTCTCTCTCTCTCTCTCTCTCTCTCTCTCGTACCCAAACATAAAGTGTAAAATGAATGTGAAAGCATGAATGCATGAGAAACAAACTTTGTCTTATTTTCTTCTACCTATCTATTGCTCTCTCTATATCTCTTCTATTTAATTGAAAATTTTAGAAATTATGAATGTGTGGATTTATGCTTGATTGTAGGGGATTTCCATACTCAGCCTTAGGACTAATGCAACATTGGTTGCAGGTACTCGAACAAGAGGAAGTTTCTGGATGTGATACGTTGTAATTAATGGATTATCATTGTAAAGTTGTATTCATCTTGCAATACATGTATTACCATAGAATAATAATATGTATTGTTGTTCGAAGAATTGTTCTTGGTATATTTTGAAAAGATAATACCAATGTGGCTATATTTATAGTGTCAAATTGGATGTGAAGTTGTGCTCAATGTTGTACATATGTTATAAAGATATTAAGCAAATATTTTTCTAGGTTAATTATTGGTTTATTTCTTTAACACCCACAATGCTAGGTAAAATATCCTCTCATCAAAACTAATGAAATTAAAAGAATGAGTTATAAAGCCTATTGTATTTCCTTCCCCCATTAGAGTCTTTTTCTAGGGTATAAAATATTGATCGTGTTAATAAAATACTCTGATTTCATTAATCGTCTTCATGCTTCACACCTAAGATTTATTATTAAGGTCAATTTCCTTGATATTTTATGAGGTGGTACATATATGTTGTGAAATCTATCATTTTGGGAGGAGTGAGGTGATCATATCTAGGTGTGTTAGGTTTGACCATATCATGAATAAGTTTAACCCCTTTTTGCATAATTTTCCTTGGTACCCTAGTGGGTGGCGGAATCCTTTCAAGATATTTGGTGGTTGTACCTATGAATGATTTCTTGTGAGATCTAAATTATGTGAATGGAGACTACGTGTCTAATTACTTACATATTTAGCCAACAATAGAAATAGGTCCTTAGGAGGATTTTGTAATGCATACGATTATTTGGGATATCTCTCCTGCAATATACACTTAATACTTGTGTGTTTAAGAGAAATGAAATGAGTTGTCTTGTGTGAGGTCGTACTCCTTGTAGTTTTAAATCCCTAAGTGTTACGTAAGTGTTATAGGAATTACATTTGTTATAAAATGATGCTAATACAAGACAAAAGTAACCATGTAAATGTAGCTAGTGAAACGGTAAATAAGATTAAAGGAATGACCACTACGAAAAATGATACACCTTTGAGAGATGTCAAAACCAACTAAAATGTCAAATTTGATCATAAAATGAATGTAATAAAGTTGATGTCCATGACTAATACAACAACCTAATAAATCGAAAAACCAAATATGATGCATGATCACATGTTTTTTTTTCATAAATGTGGATTAAACAATGATGTTAATGAAATAATAAAATGTAGCCTTGAGAATGGGATAACTTCAAGTATAGCCAAGGTCTTGTGAGTTATGGAAATTACACTCTAGTTCGACTTGTAAAAGTTAGTAGAACCCTTTACGTAGATAGGAATATATCAAACCTAGGATCACTCAGGAAGTATAATTTATGGTCGAATCATGTAATTATCTCTTTTCTATTAGGAGTAAATCCTTAAGATGAGGAAACAAAAGTAGTTTGAAATGTGAAATTTGTCACTTAATTTCAAAGAAAAATCTCTATAACGGGAACACAGGTGTAATTTACCCTTCTATCTGCAATATGATCATGAAAATATGAATTCCTAATTGGAGCAATGGATTGAGGATAAAAAATGCTAGTACTTAATTAGTTAACCTACATAGGTGGTTGTAATAACGTGAAGATTAAAAGAGTGTATTGTTAGTATTAAACAAGCTATGAAATGAGCTCGGGATAGTTATCTATTGATCTAGTAACCTTAATTTTTTCTTCCCATGAATTTTCCTCCTTGTAATGAGAGTGTTTTTCCAAACCAATAAAACACATCTCTCTCAAACAAATCCTTAATTCAAATATTAGAAGACACATGTGTGTATGTACATTCCTAATCACAATCATGCTATATAAAGTTATTTCGACAAGAGAAATGAGTGAATTCTAAAGGAACCACTATAGGTGAAATGTTAAAAAAACATGTAACCTAGTTGTAAAGGAATAAAGGGTCCCATGTTATGTGTTCTTCAAACAATTATAGTCAAATAATAAAAATAAGATTGTAATAAATATTTCACCATGATTAATGATGTGTTGTGGGAAGCGCCTGTGAGTAAGTGTATATTGTCATGGGTCATTGTTGTACTTTGTCATTTTGGAAATGTGGCTTTAATATGAATCATGTGTTTCATTTTATAGATGTGAGTCCATTGTTATTAAAATGTTTCATGTGTTATACATTATCATAATTGATCATATGTGATGTTATGTATCAAACAATGTAAGCCAAAAAAAATCCTATTATTATGTGTGTTGAATTTTGGTGTTGAAAATGTGGGCATTACAAAACATCACCTTCACATGATTTTGGGCCCGCAATCAATCTACTCATTTCTGAGTGAATAATTGACACATATTATCAAAATTACCAGTAACTCCTTTTTTTTTCTTCTGTGAACTTCTTCTTCTCCAAAAAACCATGATTGAAGCTCTTCAGTCTATATTAGTACCCATAGATGACCCAAATCCTTTCAAAAATTTTTGGGCACCCTCAAAGCATCCCTCGATATTTCCTATGTATCTTCCAAAATACCAACGGTTTGGCCAGAGGATCATGACTTTACTCTCTTCATCACCACTCAAATAAATGATTTCCTTGTCAAAAGGGTCATGATTAATGGGGGTGCCACTATCATTATCATATCATCCATTTCTTTCAATCAACTTAGATTACCAAACATCTTTCGTTACCCAAACACCAGTCTTACTCTGAGCCCTTAATGACACCATTTTGCCCACATTTGGTACTATCATTTTACAGCTTAAAGTAGGTGTCAAAACCATTCCAAAACTCTTCTACATTATATAGGGGGAGTTCCAGTACAATATGTTATTAGGAAGACCCTGGATACACACCATGCATTATGTCCCCTCAACACTCCACGATGCCTTAAATATGAGTACGAGGGTCTAAATGATGTCTTAAGTAACATGACAAATCAACAGTAGAATCCTCTGACAAAGCATCCACCAACACATCCATATCATCTTCAAAATTACTAGATGATTCCTCCCTTGATGATTTCATGGAATGTATTTTACTAGGGGAGTACCATCTCCTCATGTTAAATTCATTACCTACACCTAAGTTGTATGGTAGGCTAGACAAACAACCCATGTATGAGCCTAACATTGGAGATATCATCTCTTATGGCTCCACATATATGAAAACCAACCTTGTTTATGGAGGAATCGATCAACCATCATCACAATCCATCCATCAACATCATATCATGCCCTTTTCATTAGATTTCCAATCCTTATATAATCAAATATTTTCTCAAATGTACCTCCACCGCTGCACTTGGAAGGGCTTTGGTATTGGACATTACAAATAAGGAATACATTATTTAATCATCCAACACTATTTTAAACCACACATGAAATATGGCCAAGGATATGAAAGGCCCATTATTGAACCATCTACACATACCACATCTCTACGCATTGCAAAACTAGAATCACCACCATCCACATAATCTAGCAACCCCATGGACAATGATGACACTATATCCATCCCACTTAAATTTTTTAGTCAATACTATCTCCTTAAGACCATTGAATTATCAAACCAATCACATCATCAAAACACTCCCTCTCATTTGGCCAGAGATGATTGAAGAAGATTCACCCACCATCAATATCCTTCAATGTCGTGACGATCAGGATATCCTCTCCCATATGGGGGTAGATGACCACTTCCTTCAAAATCCTTACCACCTGACACATCAACCATTCTCAACAAATCCACCATCAACCTTAACTTAGGAACCCCTAAATAATCTCACATAGTTAAAGTTTGGCCAATCATTGAATATGCAAGAATTAAATGATTTCACTACCTTCTTGTCCAAATATAGTCAAGCCTTTTCCTGTTCATATAGTGATATGTTAGGTATCAATCCAAATATTATCGTACATAAAATCACCTATCCCAATGCTAAACCAGTCAAACAGAAGCTCCTAGGATGCACCCTCACATGGCTCTTCTTATCAAAGAAGAGTTACAACACTTTCTTTCTACCAATTTCATCATACCCATTGACTATCTATAATGGGTTTCTAACATCGTACCCATAAATTAAGCCTCAAGAAAGTTACGCATTTGTACTGACTTTCAATATCTCAATCTTGCATGTCCTAAAGACAATTTATCCCTACCAAACATTGAATAGCTTGTCAATCTAACATCCATCCATGAAATTATATCCCTTATGAATGTCTTTTCCGGTTATAATCAAATCCTCATCACCACTGACGATTAACATAAAATATCTTTCATTAACCCTTGGGGAACCTTCTACGATACCATGTCATACCCTTTGGACTTAAAAATAGAGGATCCACTTATCAACGATCCATGACATACATCTTTCATGATCTTATCCATAAAACAATAGAAGACTACGTTGATGATCTCTTAGGAAAATTCAAACAATGCCAAGATCATCTTACTGTCCTTGATTCAATCTTTGTGTGTCTCATTCAGTATTTCCTTCATCTTAACCCTATTAAGTGTGTTTTTAGTATTCTCACTAGTAAACTCCTAGGGTTCATCGTATCCATCCGAGGTATTGAAGTAGACCAACCAAAATAAAATAAATCATCGATATGCCTCCTCCATTAAACCTTAAACAACTACGTAGCCTCCAAGGTAAGTTGTAGTCCATCTATCATTTCATATCTCAATTATCTAACAATTTTCAACCATTTCATCACCTTCTTCGCAAGGATGTAGATTTCAGATGGGATCTTAACTTCCAAAAGGATTTTGATGAGCTCAAACACTATCTCTTATCACCGCATGTGCTTATATCTCCTAGTGAGGGGGAGCCTTTCTATCTTTACATATCCACCACAGATCATGGTTTGGGATCCATGCTCTCCTATTGTGATGACCAACACCATGAACAAACCATATATTACATAAGTCACACACTCCATGAATATGAAACCCATTATACTAAAGCTGAAAAACTATGTTGTGCTCTATACTTTATAACCTCTAAACTATGCCACTATCTCCTCAATCACAAAAAATGTATGTGGTCATCAACTTGAACCCATTTAAAACCATGCATTTTAATACATATCATAATGATCACATAACTTGGTGGCTTATTCTTATGATCGATTTTTATCTTGAATCATATCATAAAAGTCCATTAAGGGCCAAGCCATCGTGGACTAGCTTGTTAAAGCACCCCTTCAAGACAATCATCTTCTTCATGAACAATTTCCTCACGAATATATCAACACTATTGATGAACATGAATTCAATCCTATCAAAATGACCCTCTTCTTTGATTGATCTAAATGCAGTAAGGGGGAGGGACTATTATCATCATCATACCTCCGTAGGGGAATCTTATTCCACTATCATTCAAACTTAATTTTGAATGCACTAATAACATGGACGAATACGAAGCTTTGATTATGGGTCTTCGAACCACTATCATGTTAGGTTTTGAAATATTAGAAATATATGGATACTCACAACTCATCATTAATCAAATCAAAGGAGATTATCAATGTAAAAATGAAATCCTGCAAAAATATAAAGTCAATGTTGAATTTCTTCTTGAAGCCTTTGATCATTATACCATTCAAACAATTCCATGATCTTCCAATAAGTTTACAGATACCATGGCCTCTTTAGGTTCACTCATTACCATATCAACTAAGGATTCAACTAATAACTCTAAACTATTTGTATTCATTCATAGGTTAGATCACCCCTCACATGGAAATCAAATCCATTCTATCAACACTATAGAAAATCATCCAACTAATCTATGTTATTCTCAAACATACGACCAGATTTCAGAATCTAAAATCCACTCCGAACTATCATGAAATGATAAACGATCATTTCTACAACGTGTCACTCATAATGTTATTATAGGTGGTATCCTATATAAACATGGTTTTAATGGAGCCTTTTAATAAGATGCCTTAAATCTCATGAATCTATCAGAGAAATCCAAGAAGTCCATGACGACATATACGGTGGACATTTAAATGGTAATGTTTTCGCTAAACGAATCTTATGACTCAGCTATTATTGGGCTACCATCAATCAGGATTGTTGTGCATATTTCAAGAAGTGTGTCAAGTGTTAATAGCATTATGATCTCATCCATATTCCTAGTCAAGCTTTGCATCCCGCTCACGATCTATGGCCTTTCTCACAATGGGGTTTAGACCTCATTGGCACTATCAATCCTAAATAATCCCAACAACATCATTCAATCATAAAAATATAGGTTGAGGCAATCCCCTTAACTTCAAATAAATAAAATCAAATCATCAACTTCATTTATTAATATATCATATGCCACTTTGGTGTTCCTCACAAAATTATCACAGATAATGGAAAATCCTTTAAAAACAAGGATGTTAAGAAACTTTGTGACACCTTCAATATCAAACTTAGTTTTTCATCACCATATTATCACCAAGAAAATGGACAAGTTGAATCCTCTAACAAAATAATTAATAAAATCCTCATGATAATAGTAGACGACGCATGCAATAATTGACATCTCCAAATCTCGTCTTCTCTTTGGGCATATCGAACTAACATCTATACCCCTACAGGTTCTACACCCTTTTCACTAGTCTATGGCTCCTAGGTGGTTCTACCACTTGAACTTTAAATTCCATCACTCCGCGTACCACTCAAAGAATTTATCCTCGATGAAGAATATCGGCAAGACCATATAGCACAATTAGAATTATTAGATGAAAAACGTTTAACAACCCTTGAACATCATCAATTCTATCAAGAACATATCAAATGTGCATATAATAAACATGTAAAATAACGTGACTTCAAAATTGGTGATCTCGTTGTAAAAAAAAATCAAAATGATGTTACTTTAGAACGGAGTAAACGTGGAAATTTTTCCCCTATTTGGATCGGTCCATACGTCATCAATCACAAGTATGGTCTGAGAGTGTAGTGCTTAGCCTCCTTGATGGTACACCTAAAAAGGAACCTTTTTGGAATTAGGTTAATCTTTTGAGGGTGTTGAAAGGACCCACATCCTTGTAAAATTGAGGATTTTAGAGAGGATCCACAACCTAGGTTACAATGAAGGGGACCACCATTAGGAACCCAATTGAAGCAACCTATGAAACCATAGTTAAGATGTAACAACCAACGATAGTGACCGCATGGAGTGGAGTAGTAACCGGTGATGACAATGAGAGGAGTAACCACCAATGATGAAAACAAGAGGACAAGCCACCAAAGACAACATTGAGAGGAGAAGAAACTAGTGAGAGGAGAAGCCACCAGTGACAATAGCGAGAGAAACAACCACCAACAACACTAGAGAGAGCAGCAACAACCAACGATAGGAGCAACCATCAGCAATATCAACGAGAGGAGCAACCACCAATGACAACAATGACCAACGACAAAACAACGAGAAGAAATTCTACATTTAATGACAACATCACCTTTGAGGAGGATCGTGCCTTGGGGGATTTGAACATGGGTGGGTAAGAACACAACCATGTGACTTGAACACACCACTCTCACCCCATCAGTGAAAAGGAACATTTGAATGCCTTGTACTTACATAATTTCTTGACTTACATGAAATCTACTATCATCTAAGATCTTATTCCACTATCCACCAGTCATCTTCTCATCGTAATGATTTAAAATTATGTGGTTTTCCGTCACTTTCCTTGTAAACCTTAAATATGAGCAGAACGAATATGTTCATCACATCTTTCACTTGGAAAATTTCCCCCTCCATGGGAGCCCCGTAATCATTACATCCACCTACCTTTTACCAACTAAAAAAATGTCATGGGGCATGTATTTGTAGGTCATGTACACATATCTTTCCCCTCCTTAAAACAATTTATTAAGGTTTTTCTCTTAGCTTAAAATAAAAGTCAAAAATATCTATGGATGCTTCTTCTCAAAAATAAAAATAATAGACTGACCCCTCAAAGGAAAACTATTCAAAATATCAAAATCATATTGTAAAAAATAAATAGTAGATTGATCCCTCGAAGGATAGTTACCAGTCAAAATCATAGACCGATCCTTTGAAGGATGACTATCTCTGTAAAAATCAAAAAATCAAACATCAAAGCTATAGACCACTCCCTCAAAGGATGGGTACCCATGTAAAAAGGTTTCCACATCGATCATCCTTCAAAAATTTAAATATCAAAGCATCCTAAGAAAGCTTCTGACATCAATCAACTTTATCATCAAAGAAAAATTCCCGCATCTATTAGTTTGTGTCAAAAATTAAAGTATACTTGGGGCATTTCTCTATGAAAACTAATGAAAAGGAGAACCTATTATCTCAATTTTTACCCCCCAGAAAAATTGGATCAACCACGACCCTGCACAGAAACAAATCCAAGGGACATTTCTATCGAATGAGCCTACGTTTCAAATCTGACAACTAGGATATAGGCAGGCTCTACAATGGAGGAGTAGGGCCGAAGAAGAGCCAAAAAATGTCACAGAAAAATAGAGGCTCAAAGGAGAGAAACGGAGAAAGAATCGAAGTCTTTAGGCTCTACGAATGATTCAAAGCAAGCCCAAAATAGCTAAGTATGGAAGAATCAGTGGAAGCCTCGACATGCCTCATTGGTGCTTCTCCAAAAGTTAAACCCAAAAGCATAGGCTCAAACAAGCATGGAGCTTCCACGTGCCCTAGACCCAAAAAGGGACATAGCTGGCTATTGAAAAGTCCAAATGAGTGGAAATAACCACATGTCATCTCGATGCAATTCTGGAAAGAGAAATCTCAAGGCGGAAACTCAAACTAGCACCAACTCTCCACGTGGTCAGGGTATAATAGAATTCAAAGAGCAGCGGGCCCAAATTAGTTAAGTATAAGAGTGTCGGCGGAGGGTGCCAAGTGTCTCAATAGTGTATATTCAGAGGCGCGGCCCAAAGCGGAGACTCAGATAAGCACCAAGCCTCCACGTGTCTAGGGTTCAAGAAAGGCATTGATCCAAATCGGTAAAGTATCAAAGACTCATGGAAGGAGCCATAAATCAACTCGGAGCACCTTTAAAGGTAAATATAAAAGTGGGTCTCCTAAACAAGCATTGGCCTTCCACATGTCCCAGGTTTGAAAGAGGGACAAAGTCAAAAATTGAAAATTCAAGATGGGGTAGAATCAGTGGAGGGTGTCATGTGCCTCAACCATGTAAATTCAAGAGGGTGGTCCAAGGGCCAGACTCAAACAAGTGCCAACCCACCACGTGTCCCAGAATCTGAAGAAATAAGAACATGCGTTGAAAATTCCAAAGGCCTGCAGAGGTCTCCACATGTCATATCCATGTAACTCCAAAGGTAAAGTTTTGGGGAAGTTTCCAAACATGCGCGAAGCCGCCACATGTCTTGGGTTAGACACAGTGCCTCCGCCAGTAGAAAGAACTCAAGAAAAATACAAAGGAAATCAGGGAGCCCGCGAATGATGCCAAGTGTCTCATGGGCGCAATTTTAAGAGCGAAGGCAAGGGGTAAAATATCAAACAAGCACGGGGCTACCACATGGACCCTAGTATGGATAAACTCTTTTAAATATTACATGCCTGTGACCTTGATCTTCAAACAAGCCATATCTTTCAATTAGGGAACTCATATTTGGGTAGGAGAAGACTTTTTGGAAATGTCTCGACATCCTCTACACCATGAAGGTTTGAAACTTTAATTTTAATGAGGTTAGGTGGGCTTAAAAAGTGGAAAACGTCTTTGTGCCATTAATATAGGATCTGATTGCTCGAACAACAGATCAGATTTGGTGTGATCCATTGTTCTTCCTTCTTCAACAAGTTGAACAGACAAAGAGCGGTGGAGTCGATAGATTGTGGGTGGATTTGCAGGAGCATTGATGGCCGGTAGCTGAGCTTTAAATCAGTTTTCCTACCTCTCTCTTTCTTCTCTTTGTGTTGCATCTATAAAAGAAGGAGTTGGGCTCATTGTACAGGGTTGGATAGTTCTGTTTCATACCCTCCCTTCTTCCCTTATTTGCAAGAGAATTTGTGGAGCTTTCGAACCTTCCATTCGAGTTGTAATACAAAGTTTTACCTCTTGGCTATTGTAGTGTATTGTATCAACTCTGGAGAAATAATATATGTCTATGGATGATTCTCAACCCTTTCATGTGTTCATTGTTGTCTTTTGATCTCTCATTATAGTTTGGTTATCTGTGCATGGTAGTAGTATTGCATTTCTATGGTCTGTGTTCAATTGCAAAATAGGTGTTTAACATTCCTTTGGTGCATCACCTTGTTAGCTTAGGTTTATTTTCCTCGTATCTTCTCAACCCCATCTCCTTGGTAAGATAGAGTAGGTTTTAGAGTAGATCCTATGTAATTTATTTGTGTGCACCTAAATAGAGGAATAGGAACCGGCCTTTATCCGGAGAGCTCTCTTGATTTCAAATTCCCACACTTTAAGAGATGCTCCATGTTGTGCAATCACACTGAGAGTATCAACTCATCTAGTTGCAGACATTTATGGGTGCTATGATTCTACACTAATAGAACCCTTTTTCCCACATTAACCTACATGTATAAAACCCCTTTCATATCTTAGGAAGGTATATCTTATCACTTCATCTCTATAGCTAAGATCCCATGTGCCACTAATCACAGATAGTCTCATGTTAACATTGTTAAAGGCTAAAAGTGTAAATGCTTTCACATTTCTCTACCCATCATATATGTATAAAATTCATATTAAGGTAATCATCCCATTTTTATTCCTATCGTTTTAGATTACATTTTGATAAAATTTGGATCACATTTAAGTCACATCAATCATACATCATCATCTAAATCATAACATATAAACATTTCATATTCAAATCACATAAGCATCAAGTAAAACATATACATTGAAAACATACATCAAAACGTACATAATAATCAACACATAAATCAGTAGGCCAAATCACATCATATATATATAAAGTCAAAGTATCAAATACATCATCAAAGAGCCCCCCACTCCGTGTGTCAAAAATATACATCAAAGGCTTCATAAAAGAGTTGTATACATATCAAAATACAACACATAACTATCTAGTAAAAAGAATATCACTAATAAATACACTAGCATGAATGAAACTCCCATCACCTCCCTTTGTACCACTATCACCGCTAGCTTCTCCATCAGGTCCTCAAAGTGGCTGACCCACACACCCTGCACTAGCACTAGGAGCTGCTCCTCACTGCACCATATGATTAGCATATAGAATTTCATTTGGTAAGTCATATATCACCATAGCCTCATAATAGGCCAATTTTTCCTTTAAATACTGATAATGAACATAACTAATCATGCCTGGGGAACCCATATGAAGGTCAGCCTACGCTCGAGATACCAAATCCATACCTGATATCGAATATCCTATAATACTAAGATCCCTTTTTCAGGGTATCTCACTGTTGTCTATACTAATCCCGATCAGTAGTGGCCTACACCAGCTGCACTCTAAGTCCATCCCACTTAGCAATAGCACCATCCCTCTCACTAATCAAAGTATCCCTCACCCCAATAAAATCATCTCTCTCCCTCCTTAGATTATCTCTCTCGGTCTCCACTGTGGCCTTCTCGGTCGTCATCTATGTAATTGTTGCCTCTAAGTCCTCCTGTTCATCATCTGACATCAACAACCTCTTATGCCTCATCCACCGGGAACGCACCCTCCTCCCTATTTGAGTCAATTTATCTCTCTCAAACTCATATATGCACAAGTCCACCATCGTCCTATAACCGATAGTCACTCCAACATCATAAATTGACACTAGATCACCATGCTCATCTAGACTCATGGCTCCCTTCTCATCAACTATAATAGGAGCCTGCCCTACAACTACCTTGGGAGTATCTGCATATTCATCATCTCATATATAAAGTACTAGAGCCTCAGGTACATCCTGTATCAAACTAAATTGTCATCTAACACAGATAAATCTGACAAGATTTTACTTTCCCCCTCGTATCCCCGCACTCCAAGTACTCTGTTGTATAACATCAAGATCACACTCACAACCTAGCCACACTTGAAAATCAGCACATGGTCTCAAAAAAACATCCCCCACCTGTAGTCCTTTAAGGAGATCTTGGTATTAGGCATCCTTCCTCTTCCCCCTCAACCATCCCACATCCACTCACCACCTCATGAATCCATCCGATATAACAATCATGTCTACACCTCCCCACGGAAAACCATGTGGACAAGCTATAATAATTTTCTCAAATGCCTAACACTATAACAGGAACACATCATCAATACCAAACCTCTTGTGGACTCTCCAAACCCACAACTCACTATATGTTTGTGCTAATAATGCAGGAGCCGAAGAAAATAGAGTACGATGCTCCATCATCTTCGCAACTACTCCTGTCATCATCCATGGTAATCTCCCTCCTCCAGAATCAGGTAAATCAAAGCATGAGATACCCATCATCAACATAGTCATCTTTGTACAACCCTCTCTCTCTCTCTGAGAATATAGAGATTGATAATAAAAATACCTTGATCTATATATGACATCATCTTCCTCATCTCCGTACAATATCCTCATCACATCCTCTCTCTCTGTCTCATTAATACATTAGATACCCTCTCCATGGATTGGAAGTCTAGTAATACTATGGTATCCTCCATAGTAATTGTGATCTCACCTTTTGGTAACCAAAATGTATAAGTGGTGAATCTCATCTCTCCATCAAAGCCAACAATAACCCCCAACATCTATGAGTGTGCCTATAATCTCGCATCCCTATAAACCCTACCTCCTCCACATGACCCCAATCATCCTCGACATATCATCTCATACCTCTACTAGGATCACTGGAATCCTATCTCAAATAGTCAACTTCACCATCACCTAGCCATAAAACAAACAAAAAACACATTAGAATCCATAGTTATCACAAAAATTAGCAAAAAAATTATCCAACACACAACTTGCTAACTAATAAACCCGATCATAGAAAACATAGACAATTTCCAACAATTCACTTGAATCACTAATGATCAACTTGAATTTTGGTGATTCCAGTGATTTAAAAACACATCCACCATACCCTCGAAAATGACAAAAACATAAAAACTAGCTAAAAACCACTAAAACCAACAAATTTGGAAGCCTACCTTTGCGTGTTTAGGTCTTTTCTATCGCTTGATGATGTCATTGCCTTCCAACCACATTTTTCACTCACTTAAGATATCTAATTCCTAAAATCAAGTCACACAAATGAATTGTTCACCACTGACCTAGGGATTTTATAGCCTCCCCAAACTTTCACGGCAATCACCGTCAATTCCCTAAATCACCAACGATTTCTATCCTAAATTAATATTTTTCAAATCTACACCACTTTATCACATTTTCAACACATTGTCTCATTTAAAGGACCCTAATCCTCGAACAATTAAATGTCAAAAATCAAATCACCTTGGGACATGTCATACATCTATGGGATGTGAGCCATTTTCCTGCCATCACTTGACTTCCCCATCCTTACTACCTACCCTTATGAATCATATGTCCATAGGAAACGAACCCTTTAGTTCCCCTATCACTTGATTCCATGGTAGCATTTATCATTTCAATACCCGTCGTGGGGTAATTTTTAAACAAAACACATATCAAACTTGTCCAAATCAACCTTATCAAACTGGTATTCCTTACATTACACTACACTCACCCCATTTTGAGGGGGCATCACCCATAAAAATCAATCTATCATAAATCATTTTTTCTAGCACTTTTCCTACACCAAACTACTCGACAAAAAGGGGTAAATGTAATCACTCAAAATTTGCACCACTAATTTCCCCATCATATACACTATCTTCACAATTATATTAATCAAGGTCACTATTTAATTCATACATCCCCTATCCTAAGTCTAAAACCCCCACCATATTTACTCCATGTAAATATTCTTCACAACTATAAAATCTCATTTTACCTCTCTCAAAACCACCCAAAACCACTTAAAACTAAAATCAAATAAAAAAAAACAAATCAATTATTTCTCAATAATATCATAACCTTATTAACCTCCTCACCTAGCCCTTCAACATCCCCTTATTCATTTACCCATGTTTTGGACTAAAATCCATCATTAGAAGTGGTTTTAACCACACTTGTAACTTTTTTCTTGAAAAAACCAAATCGTCGGTGATTCAGTTAACACTTATGTGCCCTCCCTTGGGGATCTTCTATCTCAAATCTTGGACATCATTTTTGATCTTGCACTCTATGTTATGACACTACAACATTCATGACATCTTCAAGCACTACCAGGCATTAACATCAAATTTTTTCAAGCACTTTAGTGGTCATTTTCATCATTCAAACTTCAAGCAACATCTCAACATGCCTTATCTACTCAGATCCTTTTCACTAAATATTTGAGGCATATTTTAGCTCCAAAACCACTCAAAGGTATTACTCAATCTCTTTTTATTATTTTTCACACATATCAAACTTTTAAATTAATCAAAAACATCATTTTAAAACTTCAAACTCCCATTTATGTCAAAACTGCCAAAACTACATAAATTGCTAGTGATTCACCCTAATCCCCAACGATTGGCCTAAATCACTGGTGATTCCTGTCAAATTTATCACTTTATCAGTTTATTAGCTTTGTATCATACTTTATCAAATCCTCTACATTTAACATTATTGTTTCAAGTATGGCTCTGTGTTAGATGGCAGTTCTAGTCGTTCACATCTAATTACCAATATTTATGGCCTCCCCATAATCCAACACCCTTTCTTCTAGGAACAATACAACATCTTACATGAGCTGAAACTTGTGCTATTAGTTTGAATTCCTTCACAAAATCAAACAAGAGACCGAGGATTTCTAGTATGATTACTTTGAATGTATACAAATTACATCTACCCTCGCTTGGGCCACCTTTGAAGCCGCACAGGACCTACCTTTCAATTTTGAGTTCTAGGTATTCTTTTCGCTATCCATATATTTGTATTGATCATATATCTTTGTCTTTATATACATCATTATCAATTCACTTGATTGTTACAAAATGAGTGACATCCTCCAAGGAAGTCCCTTTGGATTCTGGAATCACCTTTGTTGAGCAACTCATCTATCCATTTATCTAATCCTTCTTAAGTGTCTTTGAGCATAGGTTAATTTACATAACATGAGGATTTACAATTTAAATCCTAACTCAACCAACTTCGATCAAACATCAACTTCAACATCCATCATCGTGGGTATTGGTAAACCTCATCGTCTTTTGAGGTTGGTTTTGTTTTTATTATTTATCTTCATTATTTTATAGTAAGAAAGTAAAAACATCTCAGAACACCTTGTTTGTTGTAAGTCTCATTGATTACTTTTCTATAATAACTTGGTCATACTACATTAAGAGAGAATATAACGTTTTGTCTAAGTTTCAAGAGTTTGCAGCCCTAGTTGAGAATAAGGCTAACTTGAAAAATTAAAATAATAAGAATGTATAATGGAGGTGAGTATGCGAATAATAAGTTTAATGAGTTTTGTGTGTCTTGTAAAATTTGGATACCTGGTTAACAACTTCGTATTTCACACAACAAAAAGACATAGTTAAAAGGAATAATAAAACCATAATAGAAATGGATAGGACAATGCTTCTAAAGTTCCTAAGTTTTAATGGGTTGAAATCATGAACATTGTTGTCCACATTCTAAATAGGGTTCCTACTAAAGCCTTACATCAAACTACACCTCATGAAGTATGGACTAAATAGAAACATGATATCTCTCATTTAAAGATAATTGGTTGTCATGATTCCCTTCTCATTCCTAAAGCTAAGAGATAGAAAATTGATCATACCTCCTACTCTTCCATCTTTGTTGGGAATGACGATCATAGAAAAGGATTAAGAGTATATGATCTATCCAAACATGAAATCATATAAAACAAGAATTTTTTATGTTCTTGATAAATTATTTGCTGAAACTTTATCTCTCCCCTCCTCTGTTTCCCCTAAATCTAAAACCCTTAACCCTTCTCTAAAAGATATTGAAAAAAAAATTCCAAGAGAATGAGCATCCTTCTTTAGATATGATTGATATGGATAATGAAGGGGAGTATTCTCAATCTATGTCTCAATCTAAAATTACTAAATGGGCTCAAATTTTGGTTTCTAATTCTTGGCCTAATAATCCAATAAAGATGACCCATAGTCAGCATAATTATCATGTCTTGTCAACTTTGTATGAGGTTGAACCTCAATCCTTTGAAGAATTTGACCTAGATGAAAGGTGGATTAAAGCTATGAAAATTGAATACAATTCTCTAATCAAGAATAAAACTTGGGAATTAGTCCATCTTCCTTCTAAAAGAAGCAATGTAGAATCAAGATAAGTGTATAACATCAAATATAACTATGTTGATAAGATAGACAAGTTCAAGAAAATATTAGTATCTAGAGGGTTTACTCAGAAACCTAGTATAGATTATGTTGAAAATTGCTCTCATTGCCAAAATGAGCATCGTTAGAATTCTTCTAGCTCTAGTTTTTCAACATGAAGGGGAGATTCATCAAATGACTGTTAAAAATGTTTTCTTAAATGGTTATATGAAAGAATAAATCTGCATGCATCAACCTAAAGTTTTGAATAACATTTTAAAGAATTATTTTTTTATAATTTTAAAATTTTTGTATATGGTCTTAAACAAGCTCTTAGAACTTGGTCTATTAAGATAAATAGTTTCTTTCAAGATCTTGGTTTCAAAAATTGGTTTATTGATAATGATTTATTTATAAAATATAAAATATAGTCATATTATCATTATTGTTTTATATGTTGATAATTTATTGATTACTAGTAGTGATAAAAATCTAAATCTTAAAATCAAAGAGAAATTAAGACAACATTTTGAAATGACTAATTTATGACTACTGAATCATTTTTTAAGCATGGTTATTGCTCAAGATCACAAACATATTGTTGCATCTCAAGCATAGTATGATAATAATCTTATTAAAATATTTAACATGATTGATTGCAAACATGTTACCATTCCTATAAAAGTTGGTGTTAAATTAGATACAAAATTTACATGTGATAAATTTAATCATACTTAGTATAGACAACTTGTTAGTAGTTTGATTTATTTAACTATCACTAGTCCTGACATATATTATGCAATTATAGTTGTGTTTAGATTCATGCAAGATCCTTATGAGGATCATTGGAAAATGATGAAAAGGATTTTGAGGTATATCAAAAGTACACTCAATTATGACTTGTATTATTAGTGTAGTAATAATGCATATTTATCTGGTTATTGTGATTTTGACCTTGTTGGTGATATTGTGGATAGAAAATATACTTCTAGACATTTTTTCAAATTAGGTGAAGGCAAAATCACTTGGAGCAGCAAGAAGAAAAAATAGTATCTATCTCTTCTATCGAAGCAAAGTATAGAAGTGTTATGGAAGCAAAAAGGAACCTATGTGGCTGAAAAGACTATTGGTTGAACTTCATATGTGTGTCAAAATAAGAACTCATCTTCTATGTGAAAATCAATTTTGCATTGCTCTTGTAAATAATATAGTTCAACATCAAAGAACAAATCATATTGAAATACATACGCACTTTATTTAGGAGAAAAATCTAAATGGTGACATTGATCTCAAGTTTTGTTCCACTGAAGATCAAGTAGCGGTTATTTTTACAAAGCCATTGTGTGAGGTAAAGTTTTACAAATTTCATGTTAGGTTAGGATTTTTAGAGTTTCCTTGGAGGGTGAATGTGCATGATAATGCCACCTCTTAACAACCTGATGAAAACTCTCAATACTATTTCCATTTTGTAAAAATCACTATAAGTGAATCTTATGTAAATAATCACAACATGTGAGTTTACTTGTAATGTCCAATGAAACACTAGATATTAGAGATTCTTGTTTTATAAAGGACTTCATAATCTTATGTAAAACTTTATATTTTATCACGTTATCTTGATAATTTTGTTATGTTCCTATGTACCGTGGAATTCCTAATTTTTTTTAAAAAGTCCACAAAACACTAAGCCTTGTACCACATATTTTTTAACATCCGTGAAACACTAAAGCTTTGTACCATGGAATGTTTTTCTAAAATCCTGTAGAAAATTAAAGTTGTGTATAGTGGTTTTTTAAAATTATGTAGAACAAAGAGCTTTGTTTACATGCTAGCCTAAACCACTTTTCATGGTTTATGGATTCTAATTCATTTTGTAGAAAAAGGTGATTTGGCATGTGTTTTGAAACAATATTTATGTGTTTACTAGCTAGCCTAAATCATCATTTGTTGATTTATGGATTGTAAGTCCTTTGTATAAAAATGTAATTTTGCATATTTCCCTACTTAATATTAAGGGGGAGTGTCGGGGTTTGTAATAAAAATCTGCCAAAGACTATTAAAAGGATTTGGTTAAAAATTATGTTTAAAATATAAGTAAGTTGAACCACATGCCAACAAGTGTAAGATGACTCTTAATTCAAATTTGAATTATAAGAGTGAAGTAATAAAATGCATCACACACCCTGTATATAAGAGGGTGATCTCGTTTGAGATTGGTTACACACATAATGATAAATGATGCGAGCTATGTGCAAGAATAAGCAAGAAACATGAATGTGAAATATGTGTGCAAGTACTCTACATTGAGAAAATGTTTATAAAACATTTCAAAGGTTGTAATTGTGTGTGATAAAGGAAATAGTGGGAGTGTTGTGTGATATTAAATTATCAATAAAGATAAGGATATTTTCAATGGGTTTTTTGCCAAAAGGTTTTCTCACTTAAATATTGTGTTATGTTTTATTTACTTTCATTTTTATACATGTAATTTACGAGTTAAATGTAATCTATTGGTACCCAAAATGATTCTCCTTCAAACTCTAAGTAGCATCACAGGTTTAGCAGGAAGCTTAGAGACAAATATATCATAATGAGTCATTTTGTAGCTGGGGATGGGATGTAACTGGCCCTCTCTCACTCAGATGTGGAGAAATGGATATCACCCTCAAGAGGATTTGATCTATCCTCACTACTTTATGGTTGTGCCTTTCAACCAGGGTGAGAGAACCCTTTTGTAGTCTGTTGTTTATGGAGGAGATGGGGAATTCCTTCCTTGTGAAGTGTTTAAGAAGACCTTGAAGAAAATATGATCAATACAACAAAACCTAACTCTCACGACTTTTCACTCTAGATAATGGAGATATTTTCTAAGCAAGGTTGTGCCACTAAAGACAGTGAAAACTTGAGTGTTTCTGCATGTTTTGTAAATAGAAATTGTGCATCTATATACACATATGACAAACAAGGGTAGTATGGGTAAGATTAATTGTTTTGAATGATTTTGGGTGGGAGGTGAAGCAGGATAAAGTTGATTATACCAAATCTTTGAGAAATTTTACAAAAATGGAGAGCTCGAACAACAAAATGCTTCAGAGTAGCTAGGATTTTCCTTTAACCAGAATATGTGCTTCAATGGAGGCCCAGATCAGTACTTTTCACATAGACTTCAAGGATAAAAAATGAAGGCTCAAATTGGAAAATTTAACTGAACATTGTCAATCTCTATTTGATCATGTCTAAGATACCCTCAAAGGCTAACAAACAATCTTATAGTCATGCTAGGAGTCACAATGATTTTAAATTTGTTTATTTCACTATCAAATGAAAGCTCTTTTGATAAATAAAATTACAAATGCCACCAAACTATCACAAGGATAAGATCTTGTGTGATTCACACAGATTTCAATGTAAGAATGTAATGGGAACAAGAAAAACTACTTGTAGACATTCAAAAATGAAGCAAACACAAATTTTTCCCAAAGTAACATAGATTAACTCAAGTTTGATTAAATTTATCAGTTGGGGAAAGTTTCTCAAACAATCACAGATATTTTCAATGGTTCTACACTGCAACCACCTTGACATGATCAAATTTAACACAAAAGAGATAAATAGGTTTCTTCAGATAGTTTCTTAGAAAGATGGGTTCTATCAAGCTTTTTTCTTAGAAAATCAGTTCTTACCTCTAACACTCCAACCTTCCAACCCCTTTTACGAGAAAAAATCATGCCATTTTATAACATTTTACAATAGATTTTTCCCCCCAAAAAACCAAACATTGAGTGTGCGATTGCTTGTCATGATTCCGTAATCAAATCTATAAAAATTTGTCAGGTGCTCAGGGAGTAGATCTCTTCAAACATCTCCTGCATTCAACTCCTTCCTCTAGTAGATCACTCTTCCTTTTACTTGCCAACCACTTCCACCCCTAATCTTTCCAATCTAGGTCTTTGCATGCTCGGGAAGGAAAAATGGAAGATCAGATCAATCCCAAAGGTCAGATCTCATCTTAATGGTAAAATACGTCCCCATATTTTCCTCATCGAACCAAGATATCAACAGGTATTTCACATGCCAAGGAAAGAAAAATTGGGTCAAATCTGATAGTCAGATTGCATATTTAATGGTGAGAGATGCGTACAGATCTTCGCCACCAAACCATGATACCAAATTAATGTTCCTCTTCATTTGGCATGCAAGAAACCCCAAAAATGATAAAAAAACCATAAGAATACGCATCCCTAGGAGATTTGGATGGAAAATGGCGGAAAAATCAGATACAGATGCACAACTGCTGTTGATCTCTATTTTGAATTTGGACCATCCACATGGGAGATTCACTTTAAGATGGACATATGGGTTCCTTTTTTCCTTTTACAACCTTTTAGAAAAATGTAAAATTTTCACATTTTTCTCCGCACCTCCGCCCTTGAGAAATGAGCCTGACATGTGTCCTAAGGTGGGTCCCAAAGGAAATGCTACCAAATTATGCTATTTCACCTCCTTTTTGGAAAAGGGAAAATTTTCTAAGTTTCCCCTGAAAGTCCGCACCTCTGCCGTTGACCGGGGAAATTTTTTTACTATTCTCTGTCGGGCTTGCAAGGCATTTTGATGTTTTAATCGTTTTGGTGACAAGAGGCAAAAAAACTGAGTTTCCTCTATGGTCCGCCTCCCCTCCCCTTTGAATTTTCAAAGCCAACCTTGACCTCTCTCTTATCGGGCTTGCAGGTCATTTTGATATTTTAATCCTTTAAGAGGCAAAAATCCAAGTTACTCCCAATGGTCTACTTCCCCACCTTTTGACTTTTCAAATAGCCACGCGTCACAATGGAGCATCTCGAGATGGTCCCCAAAAGTTGAGACCTTGAATGAGCGTGGGCTCACCACGTGTCTTGCCCTGAAAAAATTATTTGAAGCCTTAAATCTCAATGGAAGGTGCCATGTGTCAGGGTCCGAGGCAATCTCCTTTGGCCATTGAAAAGTCCTAGCAAAATGCAAAGTGAATGGAGGCTTCCAACTTTCCTCTTGGTGCTTCTTTAAAACAAAACTCTAGGGCTAGTCCTCAAACATGCGTAGTCCCTCCAAGTGTCCCACGCCTCAAAAAATATTTTGAAAAAAGACTAAGTATGGGAAGACCTGACGGAAGCCTCCACGTGTCTTCATGGCACAATTTCAAAATGGTGCCCAAAGTAGAGACCCTGAATGAGTGTGGGCTCACCACATGTCCCTGTCTGCCAAATAGTATTGGCTACATAAAAAGTTTGTCTAAGTCTGGGAAAAGTAGTGGAAACCTCCACTTGTCCTCCTGATGCAACTCCAAGGCCAAATCAAAAGAAAATCTTCAAATGAGCGTTGTTCTTCCACGTAGACAAGTTTTTTAAATTGAGGTGATTCATGAAATTTTTGAAGTACCTTGCAAAGCCACATCAAACCAAAAGAGGCCGTATTTCCTGTTGATGCAAGGATGTAAATTTGACCGGGAGAAACACCCATCAAATCGTAAAATGCAAAAAAACAACCATTTGAGCCCAGAGATGAAATTTTCTCCAAGGACAGAGAATTTAGAAATATTAAAAGGCTCAAATACTTCCCTCCGAGATACATCCATTAATTTTTCATCAAGTAATTAGGGTAAAAAATGACAAGGATAATAAATCCCGACTGTGGAAAATGGAAAGAATGGGAGAGCCCGAGTTTTAGATGAACAAATGGGAGACACAAATTACGGACCCTTTCCAGATAAATAGAGAAACAAGGAAAGAACCATGGATCCATACATGATCCTCGGCCTAGGAATGGATTGATTACGGAAACAAAAGGAAGGAAGAGACTTCTCAGGCACAACACGGGGAGATAATATATGGCAGAGGCTGTAAATTGATATATTTTCAATGACAATATGGGGCGAAACTATTTTAAGCACCAACATCGGCTCCGACTCGGGGATGGGAACTCTCTATGAGTGCCACAAGAACAAAGGTAGACCAAGTGCCAAAAATATCCATTGGGAAAATTTTTCATCTTGTAGAGTAGAGAAACAAACGATCTCCCAAAAATGAACAGGGAAACTAGAAAAAATAGGTTACTAAGGACCAGAATGAGAAAAAAGCAACGAGCTACACACCGTACAAAAGATGTTTACCTTGATTCTGGGGAATAAATCTAGGAAATGTTTCAGATGCCTGTCATTAATAAGGAATTCAAACAATTCCCCATCCAAATCCTTCAAGAAGAAGGTATGTTCACCAATCCTAATATCAATAGAGCAAGGGCCCATCCATAAAGCGTCAAATTTTCCATGTTTTCCCTTATCTTCATGCTGCTTTATCCCATAGCAGCACAAGATCTCCAACATTGAAAGCTCTGGGAGTGACCTTCTTGTCGAACAAATTCTTCACTTTTCTTTGAACTTTACATGCCTTTGGTGGGATTCCCTCCTTTCTTCATCAAGTTCAAAAATCTAGTTAATGCAGGCATCATATGGAATTACTTCTTGATCTTCTAGTTGTTGCATGAACTGATATGAGGATAATTACATATGTAGGGGCAGCAGGGCCTAGGTTCCATACACCAACTCAAATGGACTCTTCCTAGTGGCTCTTTTAATAGTAATTCGGTTAGCCTCAGATAGCAAATTTCAACTACTCACCCCATTTTCTCTTGTTAAGCTCCAAGGTTCTTCTGATAATCTTTAACAAATTTTTATTACTGAAATTAGCTTGTCCAATTCCTTGGGGATTATAATTATAGTCATATGTCAAATTTATCCCATATTCTCTACAAATTGCCACCAAGGGTTTAGCTCTGAAGCTCATGCCATTGTCAGCAACAATTTTGACTGGCACCCCAAACCTGTTGATGATATGGTTCAGCATGAAGTCCATGACAATTTGGTGTGTTGCCCTCTTGGTGGGGATAGCGTCCACCCACTTGGTGAAGTAATCAGTGGCTACAAGAATCCACTTATGGCCAACACTTGAAGGGTCTGAAATTTCACCAATGAAATTCATTCCCCATTTCTTGAATGGGGCTTCAATTGATAAAGGTTGTTTTAATTCTTTCTAATTCCTTCACCACAACTTGGTTATAACCAAAGAAACCATCAAGGGTAGAAAGTAGCTCAGAACCAGTCACTAGTTGTAACATGTTTTCCATGTTTGGTAAAGGATAATTATCCTTCATTGATGCTCTGTTAAAATTTCTAAAGTCCAAAAGTAGGGAATACGGAAAAATGAGTTTGAGTTGTTTTGTGGTGGAGTCTTCCAGATTTATAGATCTGGAAGGAGGAGAAGGGGTTTTGGAGTTGAGTGCTTGGGTTTGCAAAGGTGCTATCCCTTTCTTCTAGATCACTTAACCCTAATCACCTAGTTCAACATAAAAACTACAACAAATCCACAAGAAGGGCAAGGGCCACTTACCAGGAATATATAATGATAAAGGAGATGATGTGGGCTCCAAAAACATGACAAATGGCAACACGTGGGGCTGACAGGAATGCTAACGAGTATAGAGGAATAAATTTTCAAGTTTTTTCAATTGTGAAAATGACAGGTCGGATGCGCCTATATATAGTAAAAAGTGCAATAAATGTCCCACCAACTTTTCACATGGCACACTTAAGTAGATGTCAACATGAAGAGATTTGCGCCATGGCGCATTTTTGGGGGTGTTGACACGAAGCTTTTAGCACCCACAACGCACTTTAGAGAGTGATAACAAGATGGCCCTTACGCCTTTGGCACAACATTTGGAGGCACAACATTGGGAGGCATAACATTGGGAGGCGCAACATTTGGAGTGTTGACACTCCCTAGAATGCGCCAAAGGAATAGAGGGGGTGTTTTGGTTGATGTAATACGAATGAAAACTGTACCCAACCCAAAAGGGTTGAAAATGACCAAGTTCTAAAAACTAGATTTTTGGAAAGGGATTTTATGCCAGTCCGAACATTAAGAGACCTCAACAGGGGACCAAAATGGAAATTTTGGTATGGTTACCTACAAAATTTCCCTTGTCAATTTTACAGGTTAACAGGGATGAATGATCCCTCCATCCCTCAGTTTCTTCAGTTCCTCTTGCATTTTAAGATATAGGAGTGGATTGATTGGCCTCTGCTTCTACCTAAATGGTTTTGCATTAGATTCCAAGGGAATCTCATGTTGAAACAGATCCTCTCTGTATGCCTTTATTTTAGAATAAGTCCAAGCCACGCAATCTTGATATTTTTTTAGCAATTGGACATAAAAAAAAATTTCCTCCTTGCTGAGATTGCTTCCCAACCAAATCTTTCTTGGCTTCTCCTTTGTACCAAGATCATGCTCCTCAATATCCTCGAGGCTGCTATGCATCCGTTAATAATGCAATCAATATTATAAAATTTGGATTCAAGAGAAACTAACCCTCTAGGAATGGTATTAGTTTTCAGTTGGATGATGCCTTTTCCAAACAAGGTTTCTTTTCCCTCTTCTATGCACACCATTGGTCCCCAATCAATATTTTGATCAGCAAACTGCCCTTTGTTCTGCAAAAATATTTTGACCTGAGCATCATCATCAAAAACTTTCCAATGCTTAATGTTGTCAGGGACATATGGCCTTGTCAAAAATTCAACATCATATTCACAATGTGGGGACATTACACAATTATTAAACTGAGATCCCAATACTGCAAGTTTTTCTGCCAAATCATTGAACTTCCTGTCATGATACACAATGTTGAATGAATCAAACATCTCAATGAAATCCCAAATTGCATGCTTGTATTATTTCATTCACTGATTTTTTGTGGCATACAATTTTCTGACTTGCTTGACAATTAATTTGAATCTCCCTTGACAATGATGTCTTTAACACCATGTTTCCAAGAAATCCTCAGACCTAATAACAATGCCTCATACTCAACAGTGTTATCAGTACACTCAAATTTGAGTTTGAAGGAAAAGATAAACTTTTCCTGGCCTGGAGAGATTAGAACCACACCAACACCATTTCCAAACTTGGAGCAAGCTCCATCAAACAATATAGTCCAAGGAGAGCTTGCCTTTTCAAGATACTTGCATTCTTCAATTTTGTGCTCTTTTCCATCAGCATATCCTATGAAGTTATCAACATCAACACTTGTGTACAATACCTCATAGGATGCATTGTTGGGATCTTCAATGAGGTGCAAAATCTTCTTTTCCCCATACAACTTGAAAAGGCTTCCCTCAATTGGGATAGTGGCATAGGACATATCCATTTGAACACTCCCACCAACACTTGTAGCCCATTTTCTAGACAACATCATACCCCACTTGGATGGGAAGTCAATAATAATGACATAAAGCTTCAGGTCCCTGCCTAGATAGGTTGCAAGTTGTACCACCAGACCTTTTACACATCCCACCACTGGCACCTCTTTGGAATCCATAGTAGTACACTTCCCATATGTTGTCGTTACTTTAACTTCCAAAGGCATGACATTACATGATGCCCCTGAGTCAAACATACAGTTGTGCAATAGTCTGTCCTTAATGATTAGAGTGATGAAGAATGGATCCACATTTAGCTAAAAGTCCACCAAGGATGTCCCCAGATAAACCTCTGGTGGTTCACCTAGTTCCTCCAACACTGGTGGTGTTTCTAACTCTTCAATGACTCAGGGAGTTTCCAAAATGTTTATATTTCTACCCAAGGCGGTCTTCTCCTCTTTCAGCCCCAAATATTCAAAATCCCTTTTCTTGTCCTCAAGAATCCTAAGTAACTCAAAAATTGGAACTGAGATCTTGATCTGACTCAAGACTTGGGCAGTATCATAAGGGGAAGACTTTGGCAAGTCAGCACTAGAAATAAGGCTGATACACTCATTAGATGCCATAATACTTTTGACAGCTTGGGCATGAGGAGGGGTATGAGTTTTTTTGGGACAGCAAGGCCTTTGGCATATGCATCTTTCTTAGGAGCCTCTTTGGGAATATTTGAAATAAATGGAGTCTTTGGCTTGGCCTGAGGCCTTGTACCTTTGACAACCCTACTCCTTGTGTTGTGTTCCTTTTCTTGAGCCACAACAACATTCATCAATAACTGCCTATCCTCCTTAGATGGGATTCCTCCATCATACTTCTTTATCATTAAAGATCTTAGATATTCAAAGTCATTATTGGGTAGTTCAAAAGCTTGTACAACAGTATCAACTTCTAAAGTATGAGAGGGAGGAAGAATGGGTACCCGGTGGATGCAATCCCAAAATCAACAATATTTCTAACACTTATCACTTCAGATGAAGTTTCCCCTTGTTGTGAGCTCATGGAGCAACCCATCATGTAGACATCATCATCATTATCATCATCAGCTTCTTCTTCTTCTTGCTGATCTTCCTCACATGGAGCATGGGGCATGAAACATCTGTCACACCACTCAATGACATATGTCTCCTCCACAACAACTCTGACAACCAAAGGATCAGGTACCATTCTATTTTCTCTGGCTTGGGACTATTTATTTCCAAATCTAATAGGTCCCTTGCCTCTATCATCAGATATTTGGTGATTTATAAACTTGTCTTAGACTTGTTACTGGTGTTAACCTTGTGAACTCTACCCAATTCCTTTTTCTTCCGGGATAATTTGTATGCTATTTCTTTGACAGCCCCTGCCAAAGTCTTCACAACTTCTTCCAAATCAGCAGCCTTACTTTTCTGAGGCTTTTCTTGGTTAATTAGTTTTACACCCTCTCTTTTTGGAGGTTTTCCAATTGCCTTGATGTTATTCTCTATTTGCAGAGCCATAGTGAAGGCTTACCTCAAATTAGTAGGGTTTTTGTCCCTCAAGTAGTAAGAAACATTTTTATCAAATGCATTTGAATATTTGATCAAACATGACTCATCACATGGCCTTAAGCTAACAGGAAATCTCCTCAAGGTCTTGTTAAACCTTGTGTTGAAATCATGTACTGACTCATTGATTATTCTTGATGTTTTCAAATTTTGATAGAAGAAACCTAGGGTCAGTTCTATCACCATACTGCAGTCTAAATGAATTATTCATCTTTGTCCAAGAATCAATGGAATTATCTGGAAAATATTTATACCAGTCCCTTGCATCCTCTTCCAAATTATGGACAAACATTTTGATATATACATCTTCAAGTTCAATCTCAAAGTCTTCCATCATATTGATAAAAAGCTTTAAATGTTGATCACCAGTTATAGCATTGTTTCCTTGGAACTTTGGTAATATATTTCTTACATCCTGGGGAACTAAATTTGGATAACCAACTATCCCTATAAAATTTATAGGGCCAAAGGTGTTTACAACAAAATGAGGTCTAGGTGGGGGTGGGCCATGTTGTTTTGAGGAGGTGACCTTGAGGGGAGACAAATTGATAAGGGGTAGAGGGTATTTGAAACACAGGAGTATAACTTTCAAAATGGATATCCCCTAAAGGCCTTGTTTCTTAGAAATCCCTATCAACTTTTGAAAAGATAGGAGTAGAATGAGAAGAAAACTTTTCAAAATCAAATGAAGGCCCCTCTCCAGATGGAGAATTTAATTCCACAAAAAGACTACCTGATTCAGAATCACTTGAATGGCAGTCTTCAATGATAGGCCGATCACTTTCATCAATGGGGACTTCTTTTCTTGACTGCTGATCTCCAACAACTCTCTAGGATTTTCTTCCTTCTGACTTTATTTTTCCTAGCTCTGGAAATAATGTCCTAGCAGGATCTCTAGCAAAGAAATATCTTCTTCCTTCTAGCTTTGCAAAGTTTAGTAACAAAACTCACTTGACAGAGGTTAAGACACTGGTACTCATCAAGAATCAGATCAACAAGGAGTCACCACTAAGGATTTCCACCTCAGTTGTGCAAATGCACTAAAATATGATCTCATCAATTCTAGCAACTAGAAATGGAAAGACCTGACTCTTCTTTATCCAGATTTATCAATGAAACTTAGTGCAATAACTATAGAAAATGGAAATATTACACATAATACTTATAACTTTGAACACTTCTTATAAGGCCTGAACACAAAATGATGCCTGAAAATATATATTAGCACTTTGAGCATACAAGAAGTGTTTACCAAGGTTTGAATATGAACTGCAACCACTATTTCCTTGGCAACTGGCGCTTTTGATAAGGTGTCCTATTTCAAGTGTCCTCTTGGCACTTCTTTAAAACAAAACTCTAGGGCCGGTCCTTAAACATGCGTTGTCCCTCCACATGTCCCGAGGCCTAAAATATTTTGAAAAAAACTAAATATGGGAAGACTCGGCAGAAGCCTCCACGTGTCTTCATGGCGTAATTTCAAAATAGTACCCAAAGCGGAGACCCTAAATGAGCGTGGGCTCACCACGTGTCCCTGTCCCGGAAAATAGTACTGGCTACATAAAAAGTTTGTCTAAGTCTGGGAAAAGTAGCACAAACCTCCACGTGTCCTCCCGGTGCAACTCCAAAGCCAAACCAAAAGAAAATCTTCAAATGAGCATTGTTCTTCCACGTAGAAAGGTTTTTAAATTGAGGTGATTCATGAAATTTTTGAAGTACCTTGTCGAGCTGCGTCCAACCAAAAGAGGGCACATTTCTGTTGATGCAAGGATGTAAATTTGACTAAGAGAAACACCCGTCAAACCATAAAATGCTAGAAAAATGACCATTTGAGCCGGAGATGAAATTTTCTCCAAGGACGGAGAATTTAGAAATGTTACAAGGCTCAAATACATCCCTCTGAGCTACATCCATTCATTTTCTTCAAGTAATTAGGGAAAATAATGACAAGGATAGAAAATCCCAACCATGGAAAATGGAAAGAACGAGAGAGCCCGAGTTTCAGATGAACATAGAATGGGAGACCCAAATTACAGACCCTTTCCAAATAAATAGAGAAACAAGTAAACAACCATGGATCCATATGTGATCCTCGTACCCAGGAACAAATTGATTATGACAACAAAAGGAAGGCAGAGACTTCTTAGGCACAACACGAGGAGATAATATATGGCAGAGGGTGTAAATTGATAGATTTTCAATGGAAAAATGGGGCGAAACTATTTTGAGCACCAACACAAGCTTATTCATTATATATATATTTTAGATTCATAAACTATGATTCTTGGTTATTTTATATGGTGGATATTTAATCTTTGGTTTATTATTTATCCCCATCTTTCCTAACATAAACAATCATAGAGAGTGATATTGAGGAGCAGTATGTAATAGTTAGCCCCCATATCCACAAAGTCAATGGAATTAGTTTTAACTCCTCTCCCCATCAAGAAATCATAGGTGCCCCCATCCACAGAAAACTAAATATACTTGTCACCGATGGGGTAATTTTATCCAACCATGGTGAGTGTTCCTTTATGCTCTGTTGAATTCAACAAAATTTTCAATTAAAACCAGGTGTTGAACCCGTAGGTGTTGTCATAGAAATATAATTCTCAACCTCTTCCCACTTCTGCAGACTATATATTGATAATCAATTGTATAAATAACATACTTCTTATTTAGATTCTAAATCAGATAATTCATAAATCAACTAAGACAATATATTCTGATTTAAATAATAATAAACCTTACTTTTCATTAATAATGATATATAAATTAATCGAATACATTAGGCAATATTCCCTTTACAAATGAAATGGAATCCCATTCACATTTAACAAATGATTACAATAATCCATTTCAGATTTATATCAAAATATCATAAGTCCTAAATCAATCATTAATCAATCCAAACAACCACTTTAAGCATGTCAACATTTCCTGCAATCTGCAGGAGAGAGAGTAAATATGGGTTAGTTCATAATATCTGACATGAATTTGCTTACTCATATTCCATGTTGGAATCATAATGAAATAAAAAAATAAGTTATGGTTAAACTTATCTGAAAGTAATAATCTTCCTAGTTTATAATAAGATAGCTATATCATATGCTTATGGTAACGATGCTTCCTATTTATATGTAAACATTTTTTTTCACTATCCCCATTATAACCAACTTAATAAAGCTCTAACACAATATCTAATCTCTGAAAGGAGGAGTATAATTATGATATCATTCAAAATTAACTTATTTACATATCTCAAGATAAGTAATAAAGGGAGGATACATATACTGAATCTTCCATGTTTTACTAACCCAACATTCAAATATAACAACAACATTATTCCTAAAATGTCTCGACTAGTTCTTACATAATCAGGGCAATAAAAGTATTTCATCACTATCGTTTATGACAACTTGGTTTTTACATAGTGCCGATAATCCATTTTTCATACCAATTAAATAATAATCATTTAAAAAATGAGTTCAATACATCTATGTCCATACCTTCATTCCTTCCAAGTATACTACCCACCGAGTACATAATCATTTATCTCAATATGTTTAAGTGAGATTGAAAACTACAATTTTTACAACCATATTTTAATTCATAATTTTCCAAGAACCGAGCTTGGATAAAATAGTACCAAAAATTCACCAAGTCCATAAAATCTTAGGGATAACGAAACAAGAGTATGATAGCAAATATACTCATGAAAAACCGTAGAATTAATCTTAATACCTTGCCCAAATTTCACCAAATGAAACAAGCAAATAAGAGAATCCATTTCCAAATCCACCTACTACCCCCAAATCTAAAGAAAAATGATTGCCGAGGGGGAATGAACTGTATCATTCATACTTCCTTACCCACATATCATTTAATGAGCCGAAAGAAAAATGAATTCATAGACAGGTCATATCAATCCTGCTTGTTAAGATTTATCAAAAGAGTGATGTCAGCGAGCTCAAGGATGATATAAAACCAACAAAATACAGTCAACCCTTTAAGATCTCCCAAAACAAAGTTATAAGGAAAGCTCATGGATGAGCTCAAACAAACAAAACAATATGGCTCTAAATCAGAATCGTTTCCATCTATTTAGCAATAAACATACCCAATGATCCAAATGCACGCAAGTTTCTAGATAATAATAAAACCCAAAACACATTTAAATATTTCCTTCATCTTTTCCATTTTTATCAAATCAAACCAAGAGAAACGAACTCAATTATAAAATATACCAGCAAAGATCCATAAGAGTTGCAAATAAATATATTTCCTTTTCCAAATATCACAGTCAAAACCCAAATCATTTCTAACTTTCACATACTACCAGAAAAAAACATGTATTCATTCATTTCCTTATTCCTTTCCCAACAAAAGATTATATTACCATATTTCATAAATAAATAAAAACCAAAATGTTTCCTCTAGATAATTTTCAGATTTCAACTAATACCCAAAATGAAATACATATTTTTTTCCAAATTTCACAATCAAAAGAGAATCAAGGAGACATTTTCAAAAAAAAAATAATAAAGTAAGGCTCTAAAGAGTTGTAAATGACTATGATATTCTTTCTATATTTCACAATTAAACCCAAGAAACATATTCAACTGTTTCATTACTTCTTATCCAAGTTTTCCTTGAAAATTAAAAAAATCAATACGTATTCATCCATAACTAAAACAAACTCAGATTTTCCCTTCAAAACCCATATTTCACAATAAATCATTAAACCAAAACCATATTCATTATTTCATAATAATAACAACAAGAAAAGTGAGAAAGAAAAACCCATGCATGTAATTGCCTTCAAAATTTCTTTGCAATCTTTCCAAAATGAATGCTCCAAAAAAATATAGTTGAATCCTTCCACCACGTTTTTAATAACAAAAATTCCATAGTAACCGGAAGAACAACAATAAATTTGACATGCACAAACCAAAAATAGTTTCCCACAAAAATATCCATGCCCAGCTCCATGCAGAGAGCTTCCAAACAACAAAATGAAAATACAAAAATGTGAATACCACCACATGCTTAGCTTCTTGGAGAAGCTAACGGTTCCCAAGGAACCGGCCTGGAGTTACTGTCTCATTCAATGCTATTTCCAATTCATGGCATAAAAATAAATAAAAAACCTTTAAACTCATAAACCTTTCCATGGTGGGAAATGTGTTATCAAAATTCAATATTACCTCCAATGTCTATGACTTAGTGGTCTATGACCATGTTACACAACACTTAACCGATTGTTGTGTAACATGTAGAGATATGTGTTTGTCGATAATTTAATTAACAAGTGATAAGTAAAAATTATATCATCACAAACACTTTGGTATGCGACGAGTCATAATGAAATTAAACATCAACCAATAACTTAAACAAGTATCGATGATATTACCAATTGAATGGAAACATTAAGTCGGGATGTTAAGTCAAAAGTATACCCTTTTCTATCAAGGGTTCTTCATTGACAACTGTTATTTCAATGCAACCATTAGATGTCAACAATTCATCATTAAGCACAAAAGGATTTTTACCTTGGGTGGCATGCTCCTTAACTTCCTTCATCCTGATGGAAGGACCTCTTCTCCCTAGGGTTGAAACATTCTTCTTAGTATGTTCTACTTCTTCCTTCCTCAATTTGATGAAATCCATGAGACATTGCCTCTCAAAACTCATCCGGAATTTCTTGGTACTCTTCAAGCCATTTGGTGAAGTCATGGCCTTTTCTAGGGCCCATGCGGAATGACTTCCTCTTTGGTCATGAACTGGGGTTTGTAGGGCCTTACAAAAGAAAATTTCTCCTTCTTTGATTCACGAGGGTTGTAAGAATCCTCTCCCCCTTGGTCGAACCACTACCCTGCATGTTTTGGATGGCTAGGAAATCATATCCAATGCATCCACTATTCCTTCTTGGTTCTTCATGATCATCTCCAGTTTTTCCATGCTTCATGAAAGGGAGGATGATGTTATGATACCATTGTAATGTCCCTTTTTGGGGGGAATCATCAAATGGCAAAAAGCTCACAAATCATATTTATAGCACTGTTGTTATAACCTTGTAAAAAATAAATTTTCAAACCCTTCCTAGGGCAACGAGTTCCCTAGGTGAAAACAACCCTTCAAAAAAGGGGTTAAACCTTGCAAAAATCCTTCCAAACTTATGCCAAGATTATTAGAAAACCCTTAGCAATCAATTGTTGTTGTTATAAATTAAATTTGTATGAGGAATTAATTAATTATGAAACCCTAACCAACAAACATCATCAAGCTTGAGAAAAATAGTAGATCACCTCCAAAATTCACCAAACTTGGAATCTTGGCCTTAGAAAATATAAGGAACAAGAGAATAATTTCATATTTATCAAAATTGCATCACACATACCCAAATTCCACTCCAAGGTAGGTTGCTCCACTTTAAACAAATACAATATTGCACCAAAGATACCACACATGTAAGAAAAATATATTTTATTACTTCTCAAATCAGCTTGCACACCAAAAGCCTCATGAAGAGTTTTTGTCCTTCACAAGTCTCTCGACCAAGGGTTTTCGTATTTGGATGAGATCCTCAACCGAAGGGTTTTCTTCCTTGAGAGAGAGAGAGTAAAAGGGCTACACTATCCAACTTTCACCAAGATAAGAATAATCTCCAAAACATAATAACATAATGCCCAAACAACCTCCTTAAATAGCCATAAGGAGTGCTTATTATCATGAGAAATGATGGCCAAGCCCTTAAGTAAGTGCTTTTTAAATATTCAAAGGGTATTTGGAGCCTACATGCTCATAATACCTTTATTACTAAACTACTTAAGTTCCTCTATTGGAGCACAAGGCTTCCAATAGGATAAATGATAATAAATGAAAACAACTATCTAAACAATAATAAAAACATAATTTAGATATTCCCTTTCTTTTCTCCTTAGACCCACAGGAGAGAATGGGTTAAGGTCTTTAGAAATAATCCTCCAACAAGGGACATGATAATAATCAAGGCTAAGAAAATTTTAGGAAAGTGTCATGTTTATCTCTCATAATGTTAAACGAATTGATACCAACACTTTCTTAGATCACCCCTCAATGAATTAAAATTATAGGGATTAATGTTCCTATTAGTAAGTGAAAGATAGTTTAGCTTTCATAATTGACTCATGATATCGATATTTATTTGTATGCAGCCTAAGTTCAAGAGTTTGGTTTGATTGCACTTTATGTTAAGGATTCAAAGGAACTATCATGTTCTTTTCTATAGTCCTTTGCCTGGAATGAGTCACATCATAGGTAGCCATCATACGATTGGAAAAAAAAGAGATATTGGTAGAACTATCAATGGGTTCCATGTAAATAGGGAATTAATACATTAAAATGGACTAATATCATTCTGTAAAACCCTAGCTTTTCCATAAAATAAAGATAAGATATGCACTATTAAGGTTGGGAAATTGGGGGAAAAACCATACTAATCGTGGTGAAATTCATTATTTTGAAAAAGAAAATTGATTGTGGCATGGTGATTTAATTGTGGGATGTTTACAATTTTATAAATTTCCTTATGAATTGGTTGGAAAAAGTCAACTAAAAAATCACAAAATACGAAGCCTTCATTCATAAGATTCACCACTAAGTTTATCCTTGAAGAGATAGTAAACTATGACTGCACAATACCATAGACTTGATAATAATATGCGATGAAAAAAGAAACATTGTATGTGTCATAATAGTATCAAAACTAGAACATGCATATCCATATCAGAAACTAATATACACATAGGAGCATATAATTTACAACACATGATATAACCTATGATGAGTGACACAAAAGATGTGAATCTAAGAAAAACCCTATTGTGAATCATACAAAACAAGGGTTAAATGAATATAACATGGTAAAATACATGTCCTAAATCAACCAAATTTATCCTAAGAGAAGCAATACTTAATCTTAGAAGGATAAAAGCATGCAAAACAATACAAGGTCGCTAAAATGTAGAGGTAGAAAGTGGTGTTTCTATAATAATTCTCTATGACTAACTACAACACATTGTAATTCAGTTCTAACAAGATATAATCAAATAAAACATTAAAATCAGACCTAATTACATAAAGGGCCAATATAGAGTAATTAAAAAATGTAGAGTGGTAATATTTTGAAGAATATTGAATTAGCATAAATCTGAAGAAAGAAGAACTAGTAATAGTAGAAAATATGTCCATGATGCAAGAAGAAAAAATCCAAGATATTTTAAGAAAGTGAAGAACTTTTTTGTAGGTAAAAACCATACTCTACCAAAGTGACATAGTTAGATCTATAAAAATACATAAATCAAACCTTGCAATTGCCAAAATAAGTGGAATAATTTGATTGCTTGTTCTTGGGGTATGTAAACCTTAATCTCTTCTCTTAAATTTATTATGAGTCATTGGTAAACTTATTTTATTCCTTGTAACCCTAATCTAGTATTAAAACTATAAAACTAGCAATCGCACAAAAAGAGTGTAATTGATATGTCGATAGGGGAGACAATGAAGCCAACAAAGAAGTGAAAGGGGGATAAGATATAAATGGGGACAAGGAGTAAATACTTGGGGAGATATAAGTGCAATTTATTGGGTGGATGAACTTTGAAGGCACTATAGCTACTCTTCTTCCTTTATTTGTAAATAAACAAAAGGATTAAGAGACATTTTTATGAACCGCTACAATGAGAGTGGTGGAGCGAAAAAAAGGTGGTGGAGGCACCACACTTTAGAGACAATTATAAAAGTTAGACCCCATAATTCAATCCCCCAATGTCAATAGTTTCTTTCTAAGAATGTAGGGGTGCAAACTTGGAAATTAACATGATTTTAGGTTGACAAGGGATGAAGATAAAAATCAAGGCATAATTGGTTCTGACAATATAGGTGCCCAACACGTGTAAAATTAGTGAAGACATACACTTTTTTGTTAAATAAATTTGACAACATATCAAAAGCAAATAAAGGAAAAATAATATAAGATAATAATATTGAAAAGTCAAATTAACATAGAACCCAACTACATATTTCAGACACTTTTTCTATGGAAGCACCTATTGAGGAGTATCTTTACTTATGAAAATTACTTTACTATGGTACAATAATGAAAGCATATTTATCATACCCATCAACAAATGAAAAATAGATTCATATTCAAAATGTTATAAAGCAACATAAACTATTTCCAACACTTGCATGGTAAGCACAATTAGAGTAGACAATAGAAGATATGGGTTTGCACAACCCCACAAATAAGGTAAAAATAGGAAAAATAAATAAAATAAAATTGTCAAATATGAACATGGTTTGAAGAAGTGTTTTATTTTCTCCATTTAGGTTACTAATCACATCTATATCTTATTTAGGTTAGTAATAAACGTCAAAGAATCATTATATATACTAAGGAATAATATTATACTAAGATTTCCATGTTGAATTTTAGTATTAGCTACAAAATATGTGTATAAAATTATAATGTTCTTGATATTTATCACAATATCATAAAAAAAAAAAGATTGCCCAAAAATAGCTTAAAACATTTGTTAGCACAACTGACATAAACTTGTAGTTAACTAGATGAACCTAAAATGCTTTTTTATGAGAAATCACACATATATTTGAAATTTTAACAATATGAACTTAAATTTACACATCATTTTTAATAAGAGTGAAAAAACTTAAATGTCATCTACAACCTTCTCTTATCTTTATGTCTTGATCAAATTATTATTTTAAAATCATTTTTCAACCCTTATACTGGGAAAAATAATGATTTCTTGTACATATAGTGATGAATAGGTGAAAGGAACAAATTATCTTGAACCTAACTCAAGGGGTTGTTACAACCACTTAACTATCATAATTTTTATTAAAAAATAACCTTTAATAGATAACGATTTTTTCAATATGAAATTTTTCTTTTGAGTATTTAAATTATGTGGAAAGCATATTTTTAAGGGATTTAAATTAAGAAATTTTGATTACAAATAAATTTAAGGTGACCCATTAGTTGGGAATAAACTCATCTTTTATGGGTTGTCTATGTGTCACGATATTATTGGTTAATTTATTGATGTGACTTGTTTTATTGGCTAGTTTTTATTTAATTTTTAAGTGTGAAAGTGACATGTCCTCACATTAAATGAAACAACTAATGGTACTTTATTTCACATATCATCTCATGGTCATTGGCTCATGCACACTCATTGGCTCATTTCCCCTAAAATGCCTTTCTATGTATGATGACCATTGAATAAATTTGAGGCATCCATTCTTCTCTACATTTGTTGTCAAAATCATAATTGTTTTAAGACACTTCTATAGTTTTTTACAGTGATTTAGATGCAAATTTCAATGCATCCATTGTGGTATCATCATGAAAGTCTTGTTTAATATATCCTTCGATTTCTATGTAAATTTGAGATAATAACCCACAATAAATTTAAATTGATAAACAAAAAAATTATTCATTTTTAATCAATATTGGGTTAGTAATATATTGTTCTATTTAATGGGCATAAGTGGATGCCAAATTTAAAACATTGGAGGTAAAATCAAGTAATTCATGTTAATTGACAATCTAGTGCTTCAGACTATATGTGATTGGGTAAATGGTTACAACCTTATAAAAATTAGTATTTCATGTTTCTGCAGTCAATATTAATATTTGATATTCTTAATATTTAGGAAAATGCAAGAGATCCAAGACTACCTAACAACTTAAAAAAATATGTAGCAAGAAAACATTGCTACTTGCAAGAGCTTGCTCTCAACAAAAATTGAATTGACATGCACATCTAAGTTGAAATTCCAGGACAACTTTGAAGAATATCAATACCAAGTGATATTATCTTGATGGAAGATGTATCTCATAAGACAAGTGTAAATGATTGTATGCCCATAGAAATGATAAAATTCCCTACCAAATTGATGGGTTCCCAAGAATTATCCTTAGCTCATAACATTGATGAAAATGTGCAACTAACATTTATTAGCCTTGTCGCATCAATCAACCATTGTGATAGAAGAGTCATTTTAATATCTAATCCAATAGAGAGAAATTTGGGGATATCAAAAATCCACAAAATCCCCAAATCCTAAATCCCAAAAACCCCATTTCAGTTTCAAAAACCCTAAAAAACACAATTTCAGGAAAACGAGTAACACATTGTGTAGAGGGTGATCTATACCTTACAATTTAATGATTATTGTATGTATTCTTTGTCAATTAAAATGTCCTAAAATTGTAGACATAAGGCAAAATCCGAACATAGATTCAAATAGAAAGCAATCTAACATATAGCAAAACATGGCACTTTGTCCAAGGCAAAGCAAATGACCACACAAGTTTTTTCATAGGAAAAGGCAACGTATTAACTAAAATGATTCATATATATATCAACATCTCACCATTTGCAAGGGCTAGACATGATTTTCTTCCCTTTTAAGCCAAGGTCGTTTGCATCATTCATCCTATTTTGTTCTTTGTACATGTCCTTTTCCTACTCACGAAAAAGGAGTCTAATACCCATTACAATTTGATTATAACGAACTGGGATGGAGCAATGCAAAGGTTAGATCAAATCAATTTTGATATAAAAATTATTCAATGAGGAGTAACTAAGGGAAAAAAATATTTTTCATTTAATTCAAAAAGATGAACATGACATCTAATATGAGAAGTATTTTTCCCTTAGGAACTAAAATGGAGTATTACGAAGGTTAGTTGAGAAATATGCAATAAACAATAAGGAAGGGAATTAAAAACAAGATTTTCATTTACCTCAGAAAGAAAGTATAAGGAGCTTAATACCTTAACTAAGCCGGTAAAAGGTTACATCAACTAAAACATCATATTGAAAAATGTTCAAAACAGAATAGCGAAGGGCGAGAGTTTAAAAGATTCTTGATTAACTTCCAAATGAAGCACAAACGTCCTATACCAAAGCTTATATGAAACTATTACGAGAATAGTGCAAAGGTCAGATAACTAAAACAAAGTAACACCAAGGTTAAATATAATAGAACTTCATATGAAAAATATGATCAAGAGAAATACGAAAAAGATGGATCCAGGGGAATGTACAGAAAAGTATAAAACTTATATCTTAAGAAACAAATTAACCAACAACAACCATATATTTCATTCATAAAAACGAAAAAAATCATGGCAATAAACTCGAACTATACACACACACCACATGATCAGTTCTGTAAGGTTAGGTCTATTTGAAAACAAGTTATTTCAAATTTTCAGGAACAAATAGTTTTTGGTGGCAGAGTCAATGAGTACAAATTTTTATATCACACTAATCATCTTCCTTTCCTGATATGTTCACATCAAGCTTTTTTTTCTGTGCATGTTCCTGAGTTTGTATGAAACAATCAGGGAAGTCAAATATCATAGAAGGAATTCATTTAATTAAGAAAACCATGGATTGGATAAAATATTCAACTGTGAAGTACGGGTACTTTCTAGATTTAAGATATGTATTAAGCGATTTGGTGGAGGAAAAAGAGTTAGGGGAGAGGACCTTATAGCCATGCACCTTAACTTTAGGGGCACATAGATATATGTAGGTGTCTCGTCAACGCAAAAAATTATATTATCATGTAGCCTATGATCGTGTCACATCAAGATTTTCGTTTCACATGTTTATTTGGAGGGAAAAGCAGTTTTGAATTGATTTAATATGAAAAACATTAATATAAAGCATTTGAAAGAGGGACCAATGACCGAGTGCCCTATGTGTCACATTGTCATTGGCTCTTAAAAAGTGTCATTAATAAAAAATGAACAACTATTGGTACTTTTTCAACAAACTATGGTGAAAATAAATGTACATAATTTGGTACATACACAACTATAGGGTCCTTTCCTTATTCCTCTTCCTCCATAGTGAAAATTTGGGAGTTATGCTTGGATTAAACACGCCCCCTGGAAAACTATTAGAGCTATCAAGAACCTTTGAGTATGTGTTGACGGCCACACTGCAAACAAGTTCATCTCCAAAAGTGTTACAAGAAAAATTGTTGAGAGAGACGTAAATTGGTTCCATCATGACAAACAAGGACAATATTCTTATGAAGATTATTGACAATGTTATGTGAAGCAATCTGTAAACATAAGTTGGCACTTTAACATTGTAAGTGTCAGACCTACAATGATAAAGAAGGGGTCAAGTATTGCTTATCCTCATGCCTGCACAACCGATGCCCATACAACCTGTGAACCAGTAAAAATGATAGTCGCTCCCATGGTTTGAGATTTTAATAAAATAAAGACATGCATGAGAGCACAAATCTCTTGACATGGGCCCACCATCATATTCACAACATTTTCATACCCTCAATATGACATCTCTTTGCAGGCGTCCTCCCTACATAGGGTAAATGCACATGGTGTAAAAATAATCTCTCATTTGCAAGGGTTGGGCAGGATGTGCTTCCTTTTTCAGCTAAGGTCTCATGCACACTCCAATAACAAGAAATTTTATTTAGGACCAGGTACACTTGAAGACCGAAAGCCACATAAATTATGGATATAGAGGATCGACGCCCAGGGAAAATTTGGCACTCCAAGGGAAAACCAAACACAAATGCACTTGATTTGACAAGTGACATCACATGATAGGATTTCATTTCACTCTAGGGAAAATTTGGCGCTCCAAGGGAAAAGCAAACACAAACGCATGATTTGACAGTTGACATCACATGATAAGCTTTTGTTGCACTCCAAGGAAAATTTGGTGCTCCAAGGGAAAACCAAACACATTTATGCATTGATTTGACAAGTGACATCACATGATAGGATTTCATTGCACTCTAGGGAAAATTTAGCGCTCCAAGGGAAAACCAAACACAAACGCATTGATTTGATAATTGACATCACACGATAAGCTTTCGTTGCACTCCGGGGAAAATTTCACGCTCAAGGAAAACCAAACACAAACGCATTGATTTGACAAGTGACATCATGTGATAGGATTTCATCGCACTCCATGCTAATAGAGCACCGCCTCAGGTTAAACTACAACATGCCATTTGAAAGACTTCGAAGCTGAAAAACTAATGACAGATTGATTTTAGCGATTACAGTACAGTTACAAAAATATAAGTTCACTACTAGAAATAGTGTCCTTTATCCACATTGTTATCCACAAAAATATCATTTTGTAAAAAAATTGTGAATTATCAACATTAAATAGATATATTCTATAAAATATAGTGTAGATTCTCCACAATCTCATAAAATTCATTATAAACATGTAAAATATCCACAATTTTGATATTTAATTGTGGAAAAAAACACATTTTCCATTTTTTCAAATATATTTTCCACTATTTCATCAAATTCAAATTCAAACTTGTGAAATATCGCCATTTTCTCAACTTCATTGTGGAAAAATCACAATTTTTCTATATGTTTTAAAAATATAAACCATTGAAAATAGAATTGTGGATAGTCTACACATCCAAAATAGAAAGTATAATGATTTTGATTTATCATACAATTTATAAGAGTAGAAATAATTAAATCACGAATAATATAAATTACCCATTACTTATGAATTTTATTGTGGATAATCTGGTGATCAATCAAAATGTATTAACAAATAACTTATAAAACCACAATTAAATATACTTCCTAACTAAATCTACATGCATAAATAATCAAATCCTAATAATGGTATTTTTGATAGTCCTCTATATTATATAGGCTCAAATAACCTTTTCTCAAAGAAGAAAAATGGATAGTTTCTATATAAATTATAATTTAGATATGCCACAATTTGATAAAATTCACACTTGTATAGTATCTATATGTAGAAAATACACATTTTCTACTCACATGTTGAAAATTGAATTGAAACTAGAATTATTTATAGTTTACACAACCCAAATTTAAGAAATCATGATTCTAATTTTCCACAACATTTGTAAAGAACTCAAATGCAATTTTTAGAAAACGTGTACACTACTTCAATTTTAATTGTGTAATATACATAATTTAATAATATATACATTATGGAAAATGTAGTAAATCACTTATGTATTTTTTGGTTGATAATCCAAGCTATATAATGCACCATGTTTTTAATGAAATTTAAAAAATTATACATCACTAAATTATTGATTTTTTATTATATGTAAGATATAAAGTATATCTTTATCAATAGAAAGTTTTCATGGAGACACCTTGAGATAGGGTAACTCTTAGTCTTGTAGATCAAGAGGAACATACCCACACTACTAAAAGTAGGCTCACTTATCCATGATATTATCCAAAAAATAATTTTTATCTTGACAATATGTGAATTGTCAACAATAAATTGATAGATTATCTAAAATATAAAATAGAAATTTTGGTCATAGATCATAAAAATTGAAATATAATGTAGAAAAATTCTAATTTTTCACATCATTTCTAAGGTTTGATTTTATATTTTGTAAAAAAATGTTTACATATTAATAAGATTTTGATTATGTACTTTCCATAAAATGTAAAATATATCTATATTATGAACATTTTTTGGTAATCTAAGGCGTTCAGTCAATACCCATCAACCTGGAGCATCTAAGAGTGAATATATAACACAAGGTGAGCACAATCGATCAACCTCATTTGAAGAAACATATATTGAGCCCTCAAAATAGGCTTCATGTAAATAATGATATTTTAATCCATGAATTGTACCTCGTATAAAGGTGGCCAACCTTAGGGACTTATCTATTATAAACAATTATTTACACCACTTAACTATAATGGACATCAAAAAGAATCTAGAATAGTAGGATTTAGGGGTGTTCTAAATAAATAAATAATTAGAACTCTAAAAATCTATGTAAAGAAGAGAAAATTCTTAAAAGGTGTATTGTAAATATACAAGTTTTTAGGAGGCATTGTAGAAATAGTGATAAAAATCATTTTTTATAGTATATTTCAATGTCCATTATATATTTAATTATCATACCTCGAATAATTATTTATTTAATAATAATAATAATAATGAAATATTATTAATACCATAATTTCTTCAATCACTTTGAAACATATTTCATTATGAAGATTATAAAATTACAATATCCAAATCAAATAAATAAAAATAAACTCCAATAACCATTCATTAAAAAAACATATTTAATTTAATTATTTATTTAAAGTTATAAATCTAGTTGTATTATATTAGAGTAAATAACCATAAAATATAACCTACGTGTCAAGAGCCCTACGATTTAACAAACTTATCATACAACTAGAAGGGACTCTTAATATTAAAATTTCCATTCTTCACTAGGATCAAACAAGAATCTTTGTGGGTAGTCGATAAAAGAAAGTAATCCAACGGTAGGGATACATTCCTCGTTGATAAGAAAACCTAAATTCATTCCCTTTTCGTTAAATTGGGATTTTTTAGTATTTCTTTTCTATGGATGGTTGGATTAAAGGGTATATTGTTTTGTGTAGTGGATCTGTACATGCATGCATAGGCAGACAATAGTTTACCTGATCTATTTTTTAGAGGAGATGAAATGAGATCTAATATTTATTTCCAAAATATGAAAATGGTGAGGAAGCTTGACATTTGCAGAGGCCAAGGATTGTGCTTTCATGTGTAAACCAATGGCTATAGTATTCAACTTAGATGTAAAATGTCTTCAAGCATCCTAAGCCATTGAATTTCTGTATTGCGTTCATGGATTCCAAAGCAAAATAAATGTTCTTAGTAGCTAAGAATGACATTCGCGTACAAAATTGTTACTTTTTTAGTTTTTGTTTTTGACTTCTAATAATTTTTTAACACAAGATTATTTTTCTAACAAATGCATGTCTACAGCTATGCAAGATTTTACAGGGTCTTTATTTAATAAACAGACTATTTACGATAACAATTTAAGCAGGGTCTTCATTTTAGTAAACAAAATGGAACATCATGCATTAGAAGCCATGCACTTATTGAATCTAATATCTTGCAATTAGATCTCTTGCTATTGCTGCACGAAAATAATAATTTTATTCCATATAAGGTTGTGTTCATCATACTCTTCATTATGTTGGAATTCTCTAAATCTTGGGAATAACAACTTCAGTGCGAATTCTTCTCTAGAGCCATAAAAAAATGATTTTACATAGATAATGTGCTAATCTAGATAATGTGCTAATCTACCTTATTAAATTTTAACGTGTCTTCTCTATCTAAACAAAAATTTGAAGGAATTAAAGAATATTATTTACCTCAAGAAATGGAAATTGAATGAGATGATTTTTTTGCTCCTATCTACCAAAGCGCAGCAAAGTCTAGACATTAATGAAAGCAACAAATGTTCCATTAATATACGTGTTTAAATATTAAAATATTTAATTCCATAAATATTTTTATGGAATATTTTTAAGAGACATATCTATTTAAAAACTATTTCTATGATTAAAATAGTATTTCATATATTTAATTTAAAAAATTATGTTCCATGTTTTAAACAGATTTACTTCATTAATTGTTTTTTGCTACTAATAATTTGATTTTTCCCCTTTACACGGATTTTTTTTAAATGTATAATTTTAAAGCTAATAAAGTGATATTGTAAAGTCTTTTTTTTTTTTTGGGAGATTATTATATTTAACTATTTTGAATTTTCATGTTTCCGCATGCATACATGGATGCATGTAAATTAAATGTTTTTATATTATCATTTGTAAGAGTTTAATTTAAAAAATTTGTTTTTAAAAATTCTATGAGTTATACAAATCCTTTTATTGTTTTGAATGAATGTAGTGATTTTTATTTTCAAGAAAGAAAATATAGAATATAATTTAATTTTTTAAATTATGTTAATTATTAAAAATCGAGAATAGAAAAGTATATTACGATACAATTTAAATTATTAATAAAAATATAAATGTATACATATTTTAATCTAAGAATTTCACAAAAAAATTAAAAATGTAAAATATTTTTTACAATTATCAAGATTATAATTTTATAATAATTTATTTTATAAAAATAGTTACAATTTTTAATCATGGATTTACAATATTATTTAAATTGTGAAAAATTGAAAGGAACGATAACCACTCGTACCAAGCCAAGAACGCAGATGCTAATGAAACACCACGATCAATAAGATGAAAGCAATTCACCGAGAATAATCGTACATAAAACCTTTGCAAACAAATGAGAAAGAATATCATATATTATTATAGAACTCAAATGCAATACATTGAGAATGGCCCTTACTTAAATAGGCAAGGAATAACAATCTAAGAACCAGTCAAGGTCGTAGATCAAGCCATAAATCAAGGAAATAACTAGTCATCAAAGAACTAGTCAAGACCATAGATTTAGGAGAGAACTAGACATCAAGGATCTAATCAATACCATAGATCAAGGAAAGAACTATACTTAACAACTAGATAATATCTCCTAATATCTAAATAAATAAAAAGAAATATCCACACACATAAGTGGGTGAGGATAAATATAATAAAGGTAAATAATGTACCTAGGTGAAAATAAGCTAAGGTAAATACCTACTCTAACACCCCCACTCAAGTGAAGCTAGGGGCCAAAATAGAAGTGGCATGTCCACAGTATAAGTCCCGACAACTAGGCCTGATGAGGTACTCATGTATAATAACTGGGAAAAAGGGACACCGCAAGGTACTCAAAACTAGTAACAACAAAGTAAAAAGAGTAAAAACCCGCTCCAAGGCATCCCAAGAAGCTTGGCTCAAAAAACTAGTACAATGCTGAAGAAGTTTGGTTTGCACTATGGTCTGAATCCACTGCTCAATCACAAAACTCAAAAACAATCGACACTTTGGGCTTCACCAGAATAGCTCCATACAAGGAGACTGTCAACGGAGTGATGTCAAAAATGCAAAACAAGAAACACCAAACATAATCTGATCAACTGCTATAAATAGGTGTGCCACGATCCAAGAACAAAAACCAAAGTAACAAGGCAAGGACACAAAATCCAGAGTGTCATAATCCAAGAAAAGCCAAGGTAACAAGGCAAGGGCACGAAACCCGAAGAAGCAGGATCAACACGACACCCTCCCATACTGCTGAATGGGTGGAGTGATGCTACAAATCTGTATGAGTTGCCCAAAACAACTACTCGAACACTGAAAAACTAACACTGGAATGCACTAGAATAGATCCCCCATAAGAGATACTGTCAACATGCCAAAAGTGTCAAAAATACAGATACAAAATCTCTCAACAAATAAGAGAGATACACTACACCTGCTAAAGAAAAATGCTCAAAACAAGAAGCATCACAATGCAAAAGGTATAGAAAGTGGAGCAAGAGGCCGAATGATGGAGGAGCCATGCCTGTAAAGTCCTCTCAATGAATGCCTATGTCTCCGCCATGAGTGATCAGATATCCACCCCAAATCAACACGGAGGGATGAAGAAGATGCCTGCATATGACTTGGTGCAAAATGCACAATGGGTGCATGCAAAAGAACATCAGAATGTGTGTCAGGTTGATCATGTCTGACAACTGAAATCTCAGGTTTCTCAATCCTCAGTGAAGGTGAAGAACTCATGTGTTGCTCGTGATCCTCAGAAAGAATCGAGTGACCAAAAAAGAAGCTCTATTAATGTGTGATCCCAATGAAGTATCTGCTCGAAAACCAATGTCATGATGAGAATTCTACTTAACATGTGGAATAGAGGAAACAATACCCTGTGAATGTCTACCAATGACTCTTCTAGTGAGACCCATAGAACGGAGCATGTGAGAACTGAATGCAGTGGTATGCTTCTTAAAAAAGTCATGTAGTTGAGTAGAAGTAGGATACACAACATGTGGTACTGTAATAGGCACAGATGTGGAAGAGCATGCGAATAAGCCTCACGGGTTTAGAAGCATCAAAAAAGTAGAGGCTCAAAGCCGGTAGATCAATGTCGGTAGGTATAAGAGCAACAGCTGCAAGTGGACTAGGAGCATGGATATGGTTGTTCACAATATGATGGTGATGTTGTAGGCTAGCAAGTTTGTTCTGCAGGAAGTGTATTATTGTATCCTTATCGTGAATGAGTGATTGTAGAAGAGAATTTCTCTTCTTGAGTGATCTATTTTCTTCCACGAATCTTAAAATATCCTCGTGAAGTCCACATACTGCAAAGAAAAGCATATCATTCTCAGAATCCATGATAGGTACAAACTACAACTCCCAAAAGTTTTATGACATCAGGCTCAGCCGAAATTGTATCCACAATTGATTACAACACTCCTCCATATTTGGCACTTTATAATTATAGTGCAAGTCTCAAAATAAATATTTCCAATGGAAAGAGCATGAAAAAATAAGCACTTTTACAAAAAACGGCACTCAAAACCGAGTTACCGATCAAAAGATACAAGCTTTTTAATATTTTGCTCTGTTATTTATTTTAGGTGCCACTAAAACAAAATAAAAATGTTGTTGCCTTTATCGCACAAATAAAATTAAAGGGGGCTGAAGTTAAGCACCTACTAGTAGGAATCACAAGCTTTAAGCCCTCATATGACCATACCATCGACCAAGGGCTAAGTATTTGACTGTCCCTAGAAATGGCCGAGTTCCCACAATCTTAGGGTTTTCGGTCAATCTTAGGGTTTTCATACCTTCCGGATCCAATGGAAGCCTCTGTTTTGCATAAAAATTCATGCAACAACAAAATATGACCAAATCCCAAATATATGAATACACAATAAAATTATTTGTAAAATAAAACTTAAAGATAGATGTCAACAACAATATCTCACTCTGATACCATGAAAGGAATGATAACCAGATCATACCAAGCCAAGAACATAGATGCTAATCAAACACCACGATCAATAAGATGAAAGCAATTCGCTAGAATAACTTTACATAAAACCTTTGCAAAAAAATGAGAAACAATATCATATATTATTATGGAACTCAATGCAATACATTGAGAATGAGCCTTACTTAAATAGGCAAGGAATAACAATCTAAGAACCAGTCAAGGTCGTAGATCAAGCCATAAATCAAGGAAATAGCTAGTCATCAAAGAACTAGTCAAGACCATAGATTTAAGAGAAAACTAGACATCAAGGATCTAGTCAATACCATAGATCAAAGAAAGAACTGGTCAATACCATAGATCAAGGAAAGAACTATACCTAACAACTAGATAATATCTCCTAATAGCTAAATAAATAAATAAAAATATCTACACACATAAGTGGGTGAGGATAAATACAATAAAGGTAAATAATATACTTAGGTGAACATGAGCTAAGGTAAATACATACTCTAACAAAAAATTCACAAATTTTTCAATTGTAGATATGTAACAATATTAGAATTGTCATAAATGCCACAATACTAAAATTATAGAATTTTCACAATGTATTTCGTTGTGAATTTTATCACAATTTTTGTCACATTTAATGTTTTCACAAAAAAATTGTTGGTGGAGTCCACAAATTTGGATTCACAATTTTGAAAAAGTTATCTACAAAAATATTGTGGAATTGTTGTGGATAATGAACCATATTCTTGTAGTGGCTGATTTCAAATATCGAGAACCTACCATGAATAATTGAAAGGCATGTCAGACAAATAAATGACCAAGATCTATTTGATCAACATCCATGTACCAAATGCAAACCACAACCATTCAAATTTGTTACGTGTGTCAAAGTTGGGTTCATTCCACTTAGAAAAACCTATCAATGTAATGATAACAACCTCCATCTCAATCAAACTCTTTTCACATATAAGCACCAATTTCAAAATGTCAAAATATTAAGACATTTTGAATTCAAATACGACCACCAAATAAAGGACAAAACCTTTCAAAAGAAAACATACTTGTATAATCTATTAAGGAATAGCAATCGCATGTGTACAATGATGTGGATCTTGAAGCGGTATGTGTTATTTGATTTAGAGGATAGTTATTACTTTTTTCATTCATGTTGATAAGGGTGTGATTAATTTTGTAATTGTATTAATATAGATGAAGCACTACATTTAAAGGTTTTATCTATACATTTCAAATTTGTTACAAATTTGTACATATTAATTGGAATTCAATCTTTTGAATTGAGTTTGAATAAGATTCAGTTCTAAGAAAAATACAAAGATATTGGGGTGCAATCATTATATTGATGCTAATTGTCCCTAAAATTATAGAGCAATAATATATTTCACTAAGAGGCATATATAAGAAAGTGGCGATGACTAGTTATTTCCATATGGATGCTTGAAAGTTAGATTAGAATCACGGGGTAATGTGCACGATCATTGGCCACCCATCAATACTTCTCTATTTAATGAACATAATCCACATTTAAAAATGAATCTCGGAGTGTTTCGATGAAGAAAAGAAATTTGTGTGCGGTGAGACCATAGATTGACATATTAAAACTAAATCACCGACCCTTTATGCGAATGAACAAGAGGAAGATGAGATTCTATGTGTCCAAAAGTAAAAATCGACCATAGAAATGCACCAAGAATGACAAGATCAGTCCTGTCAATCCCAACCTCATATGTTGGTGATTGTGAAAAGATAGAATTTAAACATGCAATTTCCTAATTTTACCATGTCGTTAATTTTACCATAACAAGAAACTGCCGATCAAAATAGCTAAAAATAGTTTAAAAGGTGAAAAATAGTTTTAAAAAAGTGAAAACACGGTCAATGTCAAATGGTATAAATTATTTGAGGAAGATTATATAATTTGGGTATAGAACTACATTGTGTTTTAATAATGTGTGGTTCATACTTTCATATAATGGAATCCAATGAAAGATTTTTCTCCATTGTAAAATGCAATTGTGTCCGACACCTAGCATTGCTCGTTGACACCTAGCATTGCTCGGTTGAAATTTGCATAGCTTTACACGGTGTCTGCAACTTAAAAGAAGTCTTTTTCCACATGAAACTTCTTTAAAAAACATGGATTTGGTTGTGTTTAGTGCTTATGGGTGTTTATTTGTTGATCAATGTAATTTTTGGGAGGTATCCATAATTTGTATGCCATAAAAACAAGGGGCAATCCCTTGGCATCTTCCTATTCAACAATTTCCTCATAAACCATTACATGCAACCCAAAATAATAGGGTGATAATGACCTCAAGAAATACCCTTGCGAAAAACTTCCTTGTTTGCATGTGGGTCATGGTTGTCTACAGCTCCACCAACACAATCTGCATCAATTGATGCACATGCCATGGAGATCGCCATTAATATAGAAAAGATTTAACACTCATTGCCCAAGGGGGTAGAGTAAAAGATCAATTCAATACAATAAGAGAACAATAAATCTCTATTTCTGCATGGATCGATGAGCCATCAACAATGTGCTGAGACAAATGTATTGGTGAGAAAACACAAAAAGCGTACTAAAGCCACTTTGTAAACTTATATTCGAAAACATGCTTTTAAAAATCTCTCATTATTAAACATTAAGGCAGTTCTTGGAGAACATGGATGTGGGCTTGGTGTTGTTAAAAAATTGTCCTTTGAAATAACAATATTCTATTCATATATCTAAGTACAACATTTTAGTAGGAATCAAATCTATTTAAGCTAAACCCATAGTGGACCTTGTAATGTGATTGGCCACGAGTTTGAAATCCTTTACGATTAATGTAGTTTTGATATGGATTTGAGAAATAATAGTTTAATTTGTTCATCTACTTCTAGCATTTTGTGGTGGTTTCTAAAAGCTAATGAGACATAACAAAAATCTTAATCTACAAGATCATAGAGAAAGCTGCAAGAAGAAAGGGCATTATGGCCTCCCACATGAGCGTCCAACGTCCTCGAAATCCCTATCACACCTTGTGAATTTCCATCATACAGACTCCATCGCCATGTGGATGGTACCCACCAATCACCCGCATCCTGGAGAGCCTAAATTCATTCCTTAGGGGTAAGAGGTGAGATTTGAAAAGTTGAGAAGGTTCCAATAAATATAAAGTTGCTTTCTCGACCAAAATAGAAATCGATAAGAATTCTTAGGATTTCCAAATGAAATGATGAAGTAGGTGTGATATATAACAACAAAATCTAGACCACCATCCTCGAGGGTAGCCTACATCGGTGCATGTGAGGATCATATGAATAAGTCATATCCCCAAATACAAGGAGGTCAAGGTCTTATATAAGAAGATGAATTTGTTTCCTCAAGTGAACATTTAGTATATAAATCTAAATTATGAAATCATTACAAGAAAGCATGTAAGGATCATGTGAGTAAGTCATGTCTCCATACACAAGGAGATCGGGATCATACACAAAAAGATGAAGTTAGAGCTTCAAGTGATCCTTTGATACATGATTTTAAATGATGTAGTCAATATAAAAGAGTATGATCTCGGGAAAAGAACCTAGATTAAATTAAAAAAACACATGTCATTGCAGCTGATAATCCTGACTAAATCCACTACTCTATTCACCAAATAATCCATCCGATCCAAAAAAAGTTGCCAAAAGAGCTTCCAAAAGGCCTTGTAAAGAATGGATAATTAAAAGGATCTCGATAAAAATGCTAGGAAAAAGACTCCCTTTGTTTCCAAGCCCAAAGGAATCTGAAAAGAAGACAATTCCCAGTTGTTCCTCCCATTTCCCGCATCTTCCTTATCCTTCACCTCCTTGTACTCACTACCCGCCATATAAATTAAGCTTAGAAAAAGCAGAGGATGTCATTTTCAAACAACATTAATGCAAACTTCTTTTATCAATCCGGTTGATTAAAAATATCAATAGAAACTTTAATCCATTAGAAAAGCTCACAATCTAACTTTAAACCTTAGATTAGGGAAATAGACATCAACGTGATGAATTTTTATTCATCCATAGTCATGTGACCATTTCCTACTTCTAACATATGAGGGTCTAGTCCATATTGAGGTGCCCACAATAATAATTTTTCGATCATTGACAAAGGGGGAAAATAAATGTTTACTTCAATAAAATGGCAAGTATGGTATTCAATGGCTCTAACATGGACTGGAAAATGAAAACTCTTTACCGTTCCATCCACCATGATGTGCATAGGGTGCAAATTTATCGTTGAGATCACTTGAGATATTACGTTGTACAACGAGATGGAAAATCAGTACCCAAATTCATTTTGATTCAAGAAAGATCATCAACATGACTGAAATTTGTGATAAATTGGTAATGGTTGAGAAAATACCTTTTCCATTTGTCCTCAATGTCACCTGTTGTTCTCCAACTACTTCAAATTTTTGGAGCCAAGGTAGCGGGAACATCCACTCCCCTGAATGATGAATCACAATCATTACCCACAACTTTTAAACATCAATTCCTCAACAAAGAAATCAGATTCTATTAGCATCTCTAACTTTCCGTTCACACAAAGAATATAATATGGGTCTTCCAATCCTTAGAAGTGCATCACGCATCTTTGGATACCTGCAACAGTAAAGCGTGAGAATGGATGCCCTTCCATAAAATGGATACAAAATACTCCAAACATTTTAAAATTATGTAATATATTTAATAGGGAAAAGATCAACAATAAATTCTGAAATATATTTGACCAAGATAGCATTTTCACAGTTCATAGATCAATGTAACTAAGAAAATTTTAAGTAGAAAACTGTGAATTTATTTTTCTCTACATTTAGAGTCGCAGTCAATGAGCCATCATCAAGAGAACTTCCAATAATATCATGATGGAAATTCTCTTGACAATGGTTCACAGAATATGACCCAAAACATAGAGCAAAAAAATTAGCACTGTTTTCTATCTAGAAATTTCTATTTTATTTAGCATTATATGAGAAGTAAAAGACCAATAACCAAGTCTGTTGTACATTTAAATGGCACAAGGGGAAGAAATCATTATATGAAAAGGAAAAGACCAATAACCAGGTTTGTTATACATTTAAATGGCACAAGGGGAAATTTCTTCATTGGAACTACAAGTAGAGAAATTCATTTATCTCATTGTATATGTGTGTGGATGATACCCAAATTCCAGTATTAATAAAGATGGCAGTCCAATTCCCATTTTTCTTTATTTTATTGGGTTTATAGATAGATATGAAGGGGAGGGTAAATCTTCTATGCACTCCGCTTCAACATAATACACTTTTACATTGTTTACCAGTATTGTTAACATTTATTAAGCCAAGTGCAGAGTAAGGAATCATTGATCCAGGATAGGAAAACCCAAAACAACTAAAATTCCAAAAATGTTCTAAATACACACAATATGACTTACCAGGATCCTCAATTAGCGTCCACTTATGTAGCAGTTTCTGTTCAATGTTATGAACGATTTCGCAGCTTTTACAAAGTTTGTTGATCTATTTTACACACATGATTAATGGGACCTTATTTTTGTTTTCGTATTTATTGTAGTTTGTTCCGCAGTGGAAGAACGCCCGTCTTTTATTGGAAGAACGATCGCCGTTTCTGTTCCGCCGTTTCTGTTCCGCAAAGGTTAGAAATCCGCCGTTTCTGTTCCGCAGAGGTTAGAAATTTCTGGATTCGTTTTTATTTTTATGGGTTTTAAAATTCATTTATAAGGTTCTATTTCCTTCGCTGGCTGTTATCAATTATCTCTTTGCTTTCGGTCCGGAGACTTGGTCAGTTTTCCTTTGTAATGATAAATGGAAATATATCAAACCCTAAACGACGAAGATTTGCTGCTTTTAACTTCAAATAATTTATTTAGCGTCCACTTATGTAGCAGTTTCTGTTCAATGTTATGAACGATTTCGCAGCTTTTACAAAGTTTGTTGATCTATTTTACACACATGATTAATGGGACCTTATTTTTGTTTTCATATTTATTGTAGTTTGTTCCGCAGTGGAAGAACGCCCGTCTTTATTGGAAGAACGATCGCCGTTTCTGTTCCGCAGAGGTTAGAAATCCGCTGTTTCTGTTCCGCAGAGGTTAGAAATTTCTGGATTCGTTTTTATTTTTATGGGTTTTAAAATTCATTTATAAGGTTCTATTTCCTTCGCTGGCTGTTATCAATTATCTCTTTGCTTTCGGTCCGAAGACTTGGTCAGTTTTCCTTTGTAATGATAAATGGAAATATATCAAACCCTAAACGACGAAGATTTGCCGCTTTTAACTTCAAATAATTTATTTAGCGTCCACTTATGTAGCAGTTTCTGTTCAATGTTATGAACGATTTCGCAGCTTTTACGGCTACGTTTTCTCCTTCTGGATTCATGCTTTGTGCCTTCTGTATCTTGCAGATCGTTTTTACTTTATTGTCAATCCGCCATTGTTCCTTGTTCTTCTGTTTGATAATAATAGATTTACTCAAATAATAGATTTAAGTCTGAGTTTTTCCTGGTGTTGATACGTTTCTGTAAGGATAAAAACCGCCTCTGCCGTATTTACATTAACAACGCAAATTTATGCCCGTAATTAATACATCGCATCTTTTTTACGTTTATTCTTCGACTGAACTTACATTTGTACGGAAATATCTGGAGGCCCATTCAATTTGTCAAACAAATTTTGTTAACAGTTTTGATCATAATAATTTTGTTAACGCTTAAAGAGAATTCCAAACAGAAGGATAAAAGAGACGACAGAATTATTTATTGTAGTATAGAAGATTTGTTGAGGTTTTATATACGATAAGTTTCAGGCATCCCGCTCGCTTCGTGAGGTCTGTAAAGTGGCAACAAACATCTCCACATGTCCACCTACATCTTTGGGTTTGAGCTACAGGAAAAACAATACGCAGTGTGGTATGAAAACAAGTGATTAACAAGAAACAAGCCCAACAATCAAAAACATAAACTTATCGCACAAAATACAAGCACAACAAATCTTATATATTCACTCGAATACTTAGATAGATGCGTTTTAAAGAACTATTTTTAGCAACCCTTTTTTTGTCAAAACAATAAGCTGTCCCGGATAGAGAGTGGGCTTTCTATAGCCCTCCAACGTATATTTTCCACCCCTAAAATTAATAATCCAATATTAATTTTAAGGTTTTTAATCTTAGATTAGATTATATTGATGAATGATTTTATCACTTTCTTCATAATTTTTTTATTCATTAGTGATAAATACCATCAATTTCAATATATCATTATGTCAAAATTTAAAATAATCTTTCCAAAAAAATACAGTAGAAATGGAGATTTACAGATCAAAAGATTTTAAAGAACTATACAATAAAATCCACTATCATATCGTGATAATGAATATACATATTGGGATGTTTTAAATGTTCTATCTCTACATTTCTAACTTGTTACAAATTCATGCATATACATTTACCAATTTTATATCATGAGTGGTAGCGTTATGTAGTGAATATGACATTGGCAGTGTAGATATATTTAGTTTTATTAACTTATTTTTCACTTTTTTGTAGGTTATTTGTGATTCTCATTCTCCCGCGGTAAAGAAGAGCGTTGTCTCTAAACAAACTTGAGGTGGGTTTTAATATTGATTAAGTGCTTATTCATTTGTTTCGTTTATTGCATGCTATGGTTTAAAAAATTATTGTAGAGAGCTTTCATGTTATATTCTTTTGATTGTTACATTTATATTTAGACTCCAATCCTTTTTCCGAAGTGACATGTGGGGGCACGTGCCTTCATCAATGACAGGATTCGTTATGTGTTGAGGGGTTCGTTCCCCAATGAGGCCATTTCGAAGCGTCCCAAGTTGGATGTTAGACTGATCAGCGACAAGGATTTTAAAGTTGCCCGTCATACCTAAGAACATCTTGGTGGACTAACATACTTATTTTCCCTCTCCAGTTTAATATGATGCAGACTAGAAACACAATTCCCCTCCCCACAACGGGATTGACATTAACTACGCCTCACTTGCAGAGGGAGGAAAATTTTAAGCGTATTCAATGTGTTGTTAATGTTTTGCATTGTAGGCAACCGAAACCACCTAAAATAGTGATAGCTGAAATGACATCGACATCAAACCCAACATAGACATCTCGATTCAAATCCAGTTTTAATGATGTGAGCATGGACCAATTTGCCACGCTCTTGAATTCCACCACCACCACATGTCTTGAGAATGCTACCAAATGTGAAAAATGAAGGCTTCAAACCGACTTGTTGCATTTGACCAAATAGTTTCAGTGTCTCCTCATCATGTCAATTTTGGGCATATCTTGTAATCAATGCATTCCAAGAAACTCCTTCACGTTCGAAGCTTTATCAAACACGCCTTGAGCCTCATCCAACCTCCCACATTTAGCATACATGTCAACCAAAGTGCATTTGATACAAAGATCGAGACACGAACCCGGTTCTAATGATTCGGGTGTGAACATGTTTTCCCCTTGCCAAATCACCAAGTTTTGCACATGCACTCAATGTGCTAGCAAAGGTGAAGTGGTCCACCTTCATGCCCAACTTATGCATCTATGAAAATTCTCCTTGAACATCCTTATGATGTCCATGTTGGGCATATCATGAAATCAATGAAATCCATGAAATTATATTTGGTTTAGGCATTTTGTCAAACAATTGGCATTTATCATCCAAACTACCACATTTCGCATACATATTGACAAGATTAGTGCGGACAAAAACACAAGGCCTGAATCCAGTTTTGATCACATGTGTGGGTATGAATTTTCTTACCTTCTTCCAGTGCTTTCAATTTGATACAACCTTATAATAGAGAAGTATATGTATTGGAATCTGAAAGTAGGAAACATTTGATACTATATTGCATTCTTTCATGATCTTTCTTGTGCAGAACTCTAAACAATTATTGATGCAATATTGTAGGATGGATACACTACAAAACGTCGACGCAGTAGAGTAGTCTCTAAAGCAAAAAGTGTGAATGTGAGTATGTGGTAGGCAATCCTAAGAGTTGTAATGTCAATCATACTTGATTTTACTTCTTGCAAAGATGTCCAACCCTGATTTTAGCTCTGATTTGCATAATATCTAGATCACTAAAATTTTGAATTACACTATTGCAGAATGTATGCACCAGAAATATGTCCAAAAGTCCAACCCTGATTTTATCTCTGATTTGCATAATATCTAGATCACTAAAATTTTGAATTACACTATTGCAGAATGTATGCACCAGAAATATGTCCAAAAGGGGCCAAAGCTGGACAAAAAGCGGTTGGCTATCAAAGGGAGAAAAAATGGTCCTAAATATACCATGAAGGAAATAATTGTGCGGACAAAGCAGCTTGAAATTTTTGATCCGCCAAGCCTTTGTTCTTGGGCTGTGAAGAAAAGAAGAACTGCGCCCCAAGACTACTACGCAAAAAAGAGAAAATTAGATTGTCTTGTCGGCTTGCCAATTTATATAATTCCAAAAGGTGATAGCTCTAATAAAGAAATATTTCCACAGCTCTCTTGGGTAGGAAGCAACGATGCAAGTGCATTACAAAATCAAGGTTCCGACATGGTAAGTTGTTATAAAAATGCAGATGGGAACCAACATCTTCTTGTTAATGTTTCTCCTAATAATCAGTGCTAAAAAAAGGAAAGCTTAAAAAAGAAGCGCTCTATAAAACAGATGTCCGGACGTCCGTCATTAGGGCTCCTACCTATACCGAACATCTTGACTTAACTCAATTAGACACCCAAACAGGAGGACTGGACCAGGAAATCCTGATGTCTTTTAAAATGTGTGTTAGGGTTTTGGTTATTTTTTAGGGTTTCGGTTATTTTTTAGGGTTTCATGGCATGGTTTGTGTAGCTCAGAGACAAAACTTGTAGATATTCATCTTGCAGTAGTTGCACCATAGCACATTGCTAGTTGTTGTTGCCCTTCTTAGTTTTGTCTCTATTTTATTAAGTTTGTGCTAGGAAGCATGGATACGCCCAGCCCCCTGTCGTATCCCCCGATACGTATTGGAAACGGATACGTTAGGAAATGAATACGAGATACATACCTGATACATATGGCAGCCACATGATCAATAAAAATACCAAGTCTTAAGTATATTAAATGTTTTGAACATTGATTCAAGTTTTGTATTACTATTTCAGTGTTTTATGGACTAAAAAATGAGTAAAATGAGTAGATGTACATATATATATATATATATATATATATATATACGGAGGTATCCGGAGGTACGTATCGTATCCAAGGGTTTGTTTTCTATCTAAGTGCAAAGTAACTAGTTTTAGAAAGTATGTACAATGTCTTTGTTTGCATGTTTTATGAGAGATCAGATTTTTCCTTTTCTCAGTTTTTGGGGTTGCCTCTAAATATTTGGACTATGTTGAATGTTGGCACAGGGATTTGCTGGCGAGCCACAACAATTTTTTGCTCTCTTGGCATTGTATATGTATTATTGGTAATAACCATTTTCTGGTTTGTATATTATATTCTTTTGGCTTAGCCTGAGTAACGAGAACAAATTGATTTGATTTGACGTTTCTGTAAATTGCAAAAAATACTTCACAATCTTAGAAAGTTTGTGAAGGATTCTTTGATATGTACTCGTGTTTTGGTGAATGTAAAGACTCTACTTGAGAGGCTGATGTTCATTTGCCTTTGTTCAGATGTCCAAATTTTGTCAAAACCATTGTATATGTGTCATGGAAACTAATAATATCCTTGTTATTTTTATCACCATTACTTCTACCGTATGATTTTTACACAGGAAATAATTCCGATGGTTATTGATCTAATGCGGTTTTATAGCTGATAATAGATAGGCACACATTTGGCTCGCATTTGCACTGAAGTTGAGACTTATAAAGGGATATACTTCAAGTTTGATTCAAAAGACTCAAAAGATATATACTCCAAGTTTGATTAAAAAAGACTATAAGAGATGGTTTCAAGTACAATTCCAACTCATCGCATTTGTGATTTTCTTTTTAATGTGTTTTAGGTTATGCCGGAGGTTGTTTTTCTTGGTTTTGGTTGTGATTTTATTTTGTAGTTGGAAGATCATTTTTTATTAATAATGTCTCTGAATCTGCACGCATATCTCAGAATTTTATCCACGAATATTCATATTCTTCCACTATGCCGATTACCATGCTTATGGTGGTAATTTTTAAAAATCTTTTAGCAACCATTATGACTATTAATTAAAAAGTGACCTCACATATTGGGGCTGGGTTTCGGTATTATCCTTTTTATCATGAATGGTCACGATGTTGATGGTGGCTTAGTGGATGGAGGGTGTCGACTTTGATTGGGTAGAGAGAACGCCGAGATTTGCTTTTGGTTTGATTCTTTTTTTTACCTCCAATTTGTAGAGAAGATAGCTTTGGACCTCTCAGGGCCATGTGAAATAGTCTTGTGTTTTTTCAATTGGAGAACATAGCACTCTGTTGGAACTGGGTGCAGGGATAATTATTTTATTTCAACTTAGCACTAGGGATAGTGGGCTTATCCAATCCACGAAATTGGTTTGCATCTTGCACCTGGGCTAATCTTGTATTTAACACCCCTTGGTTGGTCAAGCCTTGGTTTATTCTTTGTGATCTAGCAAGCTTTGTCCTGTTTGGTGAAATGGCAGTAAATAGGTTGGGAGGTGGTGGAGGGTTGCTTTTGGTATATTGTTTTTTTCCAATTTGTAAGGAAAATGGTGTTGGGCCTCTGAAGGCATGGCCGACTGGAGGTCAAAGTGATCTGTTGGGCCTCAAGTCATGGCCGACTGGAGGTCGATAATTTGTTGATACTAGGTGCATGTATAATTGTTTCATTCGATTTGGTGGGGAGGCTTGAATCTTGCATTTGATCGCATCTCTTATTTTGAGATATTCTAGCGGTCAAACTATGGTTGACCTCTTGTAATCCAATAATAGAGGGTGTTCATAATCTCAAGTTTAGGTTGTCCTATGCAAAGTGTTTTATATTCTATAGCGTAAATAATATAATTTTCTCTTAAATTTGTGTAAAAGGGTAGTCATATGAGTCTAAGTGAAGTGTGGAACATTGGAAATTTGTAGATGCAAGGAGATTATCATTTTTTAAAAATTGATTTGTTTATTTTATTTTAAAACTATTCAAAGTTAGTGAATCTCCAATAGCACTCTTAAATGCAAGTAGAGCTTCAGCTGAAATGAGTTAAAGATACAAGAGTTATGAGTTAAAGTGAATCTCTGGAGTGTTTCCTGATGAAGAAAAGAAATTTGTGTGCAGTGAGACCACGCAGTTGACATATTAAAACTAAATCACTCGACCACCTTATCGAATGCACAAGAGGAAGATGTGATTCTATGTGTCCAAAACTAGAAATCGACCATAGAAGCGCACCAAGAATGACAAGATCAGTCTCATCAATCCCAACCTCATATGCCGTTGATTGTGAAAAGATAGAATTTCAACATGCAATTTCCTAATTTTACCATGTCATTAATTTTACCATGCAACAAGAAACTCGCCGATCAAAATAGCTAAAAATAGTTTAAAAGGTGAAAACCGCTTTTAAAAAGTGAAAACACAATGCAATGTCAAATGGTATAAATTATTTGAGGAAGATTATATAATTTGGGTATAGAACTACATTGTGTTTTAATAATGTGTGGTTCATACTTTCATATAATGGAATCCAATGAAAGATTTTTCTCCATTGTAAAATGCTATTGTGTCCTAAAACTCGACACCTAGCATTGCTCGATTGACACCTAGCATTGCTCGGTTGAAATTTGCATAGCTTTGCACAAGAAACGCAACTTAAAAGAAGTCTTTTTCCACATGAAACTTCTTTAAAAAAACATGGATTTGGTTGTGTTTAGTGCTTATGGGTGTTTATTTGTTGATCAATGTAATTTTTTGGGAGGTATCCATAATTGTATGCCATAAAAACAAGGGGAAATCCCTTGGCATCTTCCTATTCAACAATTTCCTCATAAACCATTACACTGCAACCCAAAATAATAGGGTGATAATGACCTCAAGAAATACCCTTGCGAAAAACTTCCTTGTTTGCATGTGGGTCATGGTTGTCTACAGCTCCACTAACACAATCTGCATCAATTGATGCACGTGCCATGGAGATCGCCATTAATATAGAAAAGATTTAACACTCATTGCCCAAGGGGCAGAGTAAAAGATCAATTCAATGCAATAAGAGAACAATAAATCTCTATTTCCTGCATGGATCGATGAGCCATCAACAAAGTGTGCTGACAAATGTATTGGTGAGAAAACACAAAAGCGTGCATTTACTAAAGCCACTTTGTAAACTTATATTCGAAAACATGCTTTTAAAAATCTCTCATTATTAAACATTAAGACAGTTCTTGGAGAACATGGATGTGGGATTGGTGTGGGTTAAAAGTTGTCCTTTGAAATAACAATATTCTATTCATATATCAAAGTACAACATTTTAGTAGGAATCAATTCTATTTAAGCTAAACCCACAGTGGACCTTGTAATGTGATTGGCCACGAGTTTGAAATCCTTTACGATTAATGTAGTTTCGATATGGATTTGAGAAATAATAGTTTAATTTGTGCATCTACTTCTAGCATTCTCGTGGTGGTTTCTAAAAGCTAATGAGACATAACAAAAATCTTAATCTACAAGATCATAGAGAAGCTGCAGAAGAAAGGGCATTATGGCCTCCCACAGAGCATGCCTAACGTCCTCGAAAGCCCTATCACACCTTGTGAATTTCCATCATACAGCTCCATCGCCATGTGAATGGTACCCATCCAATCACCCGCATCCCGGAGAGCTTGAATTCATTCCTTCCAGGGTAAGAGGTGAGATTTGAAAAGTTGAGAAGGTTCCAATAAATATAAAGTTGCTTCTCTGACCAAAATAGAAATCTGATAAGAATTCTCAGGATTTCCAAATGAAATGATGAAGTAGGTGTGATATATAACAACAAAATCTAGACCACCATCCTCAATGGGTAGCCTACATCGGTGCATGTGAGGATCATATGAATAAGTCATATCCCCAAATACAAGGAGGTCAAGGTCTTATATAAGAAGATGAATTTGTTTCCTCAAGTGAACATTTAGTATATAAATCTAAATTATGAAATCATTACAAGAAAGCATGTAAGGATCATGTGAGTAAGTCATGTCTCCATACACAAGGAGATCGGGATCATACACAAAAAGATGAAGTTAGAGCTTCAAGTGATCCTTTGATACATGATTTTAAATGATGTAGTCAATATAAAAGAGTATGATCTCCAGGAAAAAGAACCTAGATTAAATTAAAAAAACACATGTCATTGCAGCTGATAATCCTGACTAAATCCACTACTCTATTCACCAAATAATCCATCCGATCCAAAAAAAGTTGCCAAAAGAGCTTCCAAAAGGCCTTGTAAAGAATGGATAATTAAAAGGATCTCGATAAAAAATGCTAGGAAAAAGACTCCCTTTGTTTCCAAGCCCAAAGGAATCTGAAAAAGAAGACAATTCCCCAGTGTTCCTCCCATTTCCCCGCATCTTCCTTATCCTTCACCTCCTTGTACTCACTACCCGCCATATAAATTAAGCTTAGAAAAACAGAGGATGTCATTTTCAAACAACATTAATGCAAACTTCTTTTATCAATCCAGTTGATTAAAAATATCAATAGAAACTTTAATCCATTAGAAAAGCTCACAATCTAACTTTAAACCTTAGATTAGGGGAAATAGACATCAACGTGATGAAGTTTTATTCATCCATAGTCATGTGACCATTTCCTACTTCTAACATATGAGGGTCTAGTCCATATTGAGGTGCCCACAATAATAATTTTTTCAGTCATTGACAAAGGGGGAAAATAAATGTTTACTTCAATAAAATGACAGTATGGTATTCAACTGGCTCTAACATGGACTGGAAAAATGAAAACTCTTTACCGTTCCATCCACCATGACGTGCATAGGGTGAAAATTTACCGTTGAGATCAGCTTGAGATATTACGTTGTACAACAGATGGAAAATTAGTACCCAAATTCATTTTGATTCAAGAAAGATCATCAACATGACTGAAATTTGTGATAAATTGGTAATTGTTGAGAAAATACCTTTTCCATTTGTCCTCAATGTCACTTGTTTTTCTCCAACTACTTCCAATTTTTCGAGCCAAGGTAGCAGAAGTCACTCCCCGAATGATGAATCACGATCATTACCCACAACTTTTAAACATCAATTCCTCAACAAAGAAATCAGATTCTATTAGCATCTCTAACTTTCCGTTCACACAAAGAATATAATATGGGTCTTCCAATCCTTAGAAGTGCATCACGCATCTTTGGATACCTGCAATAGTAAAGCGTGAGAATGGATGACCTCCCATAAAATGGATACATAATACTCCAAACGTTTAAAATTCTGTAATATATTTAATAGGAAAAGATCAACAATAAATTCTAGTAATATATTTGACCAAGATAGCATTTTCACGGTTCATAGATCAATGTAACTAAGAAAAATTCAAGAGAAAATCGTGAATTTATTTTCTCTACATTTAGAGTCGCGATCAATGAGCCATCATCAAGAGAACTTCCAATAATATCATGATGGAAATTCTCCGACAATGGTTCACGAATATGACCCAAAACATAGAGCAAAAAAATTAGCACTGTTTTCTATCCGAGAAATTTCTATTTTATTTAACATTATATGAGAAGTAAAAGACCAATAACCAAGTACATTGTACATTTAAATGGCACAAGGGGAAGAAATCATTATATGAAAAGGAAAAGACCAATAACCAGGTTTGTTATACATTTAAATGGCACAAGGGGAAATTTCTTCATTGGAACTACAAGTAGAGTAATTCATTTATCTCATTGTATATGTGTGTGGATGATACCCAAATTTCAAAAGTATTAATAAAGATGGAAGTACAATTCCCATTTTCTTTATTTTATTGGGTTTATAGATAGATATGAAGGGGAGGGTAAATCTTCTATGCACTCCGCTTCAACATAATACACTTTTACATTGTTTACCAAAGTATTGTTAACATTTATTAAGCCAAGTGCGAGTAAGGAATCATTGATCCAGGATAGGAAAACCCAAAACAACTAAAATTCCTAAAATGTTCAAATACACACAATATGACTTACCAGAGCATCCTCCATTGTAGGAAGAACAAAAGATTGAAAATGTAGGCGATCGAACTTGGTGCGAAGATCTCCTTTAAGTTCAACGCCGCAAAGAACAATTTTACCTCAGTTGTTCTTTGATATGTCCGATTACCGACAGACACCACAGATCCTTTCCTCGATCTCTCTGGATTCACTAACCCTTAATTCATGCATGGATGTAGATTGATTGAACTACAAGACTCCTGACTCAATATTTCCATGGATGTTCTCAAGTAATAAAGCAATCGAGAGAACTCGGATAAATCTAAAACTTGATACCCACAAGAGATTCTAAAAAATTACAATTTTTTTCCTCAAACCGCATTTTGGGTGTTTGGAATCAATCAAGAATTCAACACCCACATCTCTTTGGTGTGAATCAAATATAACAACTCAATCAATAGAGTTGCAGAACACACACTGAGAGCATGCCATTCGTTTATCAGAGGGGGAGGGTAAAATACCCAGAAAGTAAATGTGTCGGCATCTCTTGTTATGTCCTAGAGAGCCTGGATGATTTTGACGTGTGTAATACCTAATAATAAAACATGAGTACCATTAGAATCCATTAAAAACAACATCAAAAACTTGTGTTGAGAATTGGGGACAGTGAGATAAATACCCTGCATCTGAATATATGAATGATTACCGTTAGAATCCATTAATAATCGGCACACTCTAATAAAAAGATAAAACCCCTTTCAAACATAAAACACTCAAAAACCTTGGCAGTTGCGCCTGGCTGAAATCCCCCAGCTTTGGGTTGAAATTGGTATAGCCGCCGCAAGCAATTCTGTATCTACTATTCCAATCCAGAACCCTCGAATCCCCAAATATATGCTTGTCTAGTTTCGGTGGCCTTTTTACGGTTAGACTCAATTAGGGTTCGCAGCGCCGCGAAAACCAGCGGGTGGCCATTATCCTTCACCATCCGCCCGACCATGCCGATCACCAAAGGGATGCTCGAATCTCCTCTTGAGATCATGGCTTCCAACCTAAAAAGAATTCTGCCCGAAACAAACAACTAAAACAGGTAAAAACACCTAAAAATGCAAAAACGTCCAAATGGCCGTCAAAATTAACATAGTTGCAGAAACGTCCGCAAGGGCCTTTCCCATAGGGGAACGCCTTCGGCGTAACTACCGACACGGCGAGTAACTAATGATGCTCCCATTATTGCGTCACGTATTACTGTTCACTTAAATTAACAAAATTACGTGGATCTCGCACCGCCTTTTACTCGATTCCCCTTATCCAACGAAAAAAACAATTGCCCACAATTACGCGTCGTATTGTAAAACGAAAAAACAATTGCCCACAATTACGCATCGTATTGTAAAACCAAAAAACAATTGTTCAACGCGCATTCTCGTGGTTCCATAAGTGAGAGGGGAAGCAAATTACAATCAAAGCATTTGCAATGGAATTCCTGAACATTATTTCATGGATTCTTCTGCTTATGTTCCTACTTGTTTCATGGCTGCTACTCGGAAAATCAAGGAATACAGGGAAACATCCTCCTGGACCACTACCCTTCCCCATCATCGGCAACCTGCACCTCATCTCCCATCTTCCTCACAGATCCCTGTGTTCTCTATCCCACAAATATGGCCCAATTATGACCCTCTACCTCGGTTCTCTTCCCACCATTGTAATTTCCTCTCCGGAAATGGCCAAACAGGTCCTCAAAACGCAGGATCACCTCTTTGCAAGCCGTCCTCCCATGGGAGATGATAACCACTTTCTGAGCCCCCAAAAGCTTGCATTCGCTCCGTATGGTCCCTACTGGAAATTCATGCGCAAAATCATCATCCAGGAGCTCCTCTCCCCCAAGAGATTGAAGTCCTTCGAATCCCTCAGAGCCCAAGAAGTCTTTGCCATGATACGTTCCATACTCCACAAAGCAAACAGTGACAGGGCTGTGGACGTAACAGCGGAGGTGGGCTTCCTCACCAATAATATTATCTGCATAATGTCATTCGGGAAGAAATGCGACGAAGCCGAGCTGGGCGGAAGAGTTTTTAAGGAGGTTTTGGAAGAATTGCTTTCTCTCGCTGCCGGCTTTAATTACGGAGACTACATTCCTCTCCTGGGTTGGATTGATTTGCAAGGCATTAGGCGAAAACAAGCCCAGCTTACCAACATCTTTCACACGTTTATGGAGCAAATTATTGACCAACACATTGAAAGGAGGAAAAACGGCAACAATTTGGAGTACGAAGATTTTGTGGATGTGCTGCTTTCCTTGTCTGAAGATGAATCCATGGAAATCAAAATTACACGAGGCCACATCAAGAACGTCACTTATGTATGTATACACCTCTATTTCCTGTAAATCCATTATTCTTTTCAAAATTTGTGTTTCCAAGGATGTTTCTGAATTATTTCTGTATTGGGTGCCATGATTTGTATGTGGGTTTATCAGGACTTGTTGGCAGCAGCCACAGATACCTCAGGGGGAACACTGGAATGGGCCATGTCAGAATTGCTTAGAAATCCCTCTGCAATGAAGAAAGCTCAAGAAGAGCTCGATTCTTTTGTAGGGAAGAATCGACTGATACAGGAATCCGATCTGCCTCAGCTTCAATATTTGCAATCGGTAGTGAAGGAGACACTGCGGCTTTACCCACAAGCTCCTCTGCTCCTTCCACACTTCTCTGTGGAAAATACCACAGTAGGAGGGTATGAAATACCACAGATGACTCAAATTCTGGTAAATGCTTGGGCCATTGGAAGAGATCCAAGTGCTTGGGAAGAAGCCACGGAATTCAAGCCAGAAAGATTTATGGGGAGCCAAATTGATATAAAAGGTCAAAGTTTTGAGATGATACCATTTGGTTCGGGCAGGAGAGGATGCCCTGGAATCGGTTTAGCCATGTCAATGGTGCAACTTGGCCTCGCACAACTATTGCACTGCTTCGATTGGAGTCTTCCTCACAAGTTGGATATGTCAGAAGCGTATGGTATTACCTTGCCGAGGGCAGTCCATCTTCATGCCATCCCAATTCCCCGCCTCCCACTCCACCTCTATCAACCAAAAGCCCCCTAGATGGAAAACATGTAAACTTTGGGAACTATGGACTCGCTTCTTAAAGATCATCTCCTTTTTATGCATGCCCATTAATCTTACAGGTGTTCCCCAATGTTACAAAATTGTTTTTAAGTGACTAGACCTAACTTCACAACAGATGGCCATCTAAATTATAGGAAAATATGAAATAATTAAAGTGTTAAAAGAATTAGGGTTTGGAGTTATAATATGTTCAATCACGTTAATATGGAGGCATTTATTAATAGTGAGAGGCATTAGAAAGAAAGTTCATTCAACAAATCGAGTCGAACTTTAAGTTTGCTACTAGTAAAGTGACAATGACCATAATAAGTATAACTAAACCAGTGGACCAAAATCACGATGACTATAATTCTAACTTTTTCTAGATATCTGCAAAAATGATTTTGTGAATGTGATCTTCATACTACATCACTCATTTTCTTTAGATTTTCACCACGAGTCACTTATAAACTAATTTCCTTCTCCAAACGCTTAACCTACCCCTAAGTCTAAAAAATGCATAAGGAAATAAATGTGTTTCCGGCCATGTGCTAAACCAAAGAAAACAATGATATTCCTTGATATTTAATAGACACTTCAATTGGATAAAAAATACACAATTGACATACAACTATAAGGCAATTAACAAGCAATTCAATGTAGTGCAGTTGTCCCAAACCTTATCTTTTTTATGCATGGAAATAACAAGTAGCTCGTTTATATGTTTCCATTTGCTTGAAATATATTTTTTAGTACATCGCTACATTAGAAATAGACAAGTTATTTCATTACAACTTCACTGCGAATATTCTTTTTGTGTTCATGTGTTCTAAATTTACTAGTGACACTTTGTATTTATAAAATGTTTGAGTTCAAATTAGAACATGTTGGTGCTCAAGTTGACACATAATAAGAAAAAAAGACCAAGTCAAGCGCCAAAACCTCAAGGCACAAAATTCATGGGAGAGAAGGACCCAAAAGACAAAATGGGAAGTTTCATAATGGTCAAGAAGCTTGCATGATTAGTATCATATCATACAATAGTAATAAAATAGGAAAATTAAAGAAATTGGGGGTAGGCAGAGAGACCCAAAAATACAAGAGAAAATAAAAGGAGATAGGACCCACAAAGAGAGGAATAAGGAGTCAAAAAGAGGGAAATGAGATCAAAGACATAGAAAATGTGCTGATAAGATTCCAACTTAGACTTATGATCAATAAATACATTAATACACTAGTACTATAGCAACTAACTAGTCATGTACCAAAATTAGGTGCCTACATAATGCCCTACTTTGATGTCTATGTTTGCATACATGTAAAATTAAAATATCAATAATGATGATATATAATGAATATAGTCAAATTGTCTCATCCATATTCCTATGTCTTGGAATTTTTCATCCCTACAAGTAAAATGATACAAGAGCATCTGAGTTTACTTGTAATAGTGCATCACTCAAAAACATGTTAGTTCAGGAAAGTAAGCTATGTCTACCAGTCACCAACATATTTGTTCTCTTAGTATATTGTTTGTTTTGTTTTGAACAAGTATTGATTAGTTCTTATGTCTTGTAAGGTTTTGTACTTAATTTGTGAGTACACAAGATTCTATGAAATGTTGTACAACTTCTTTAAGTGTGCAAATGTTTATTTTTCTTTTGCACATGTGTTTGTGGATGTTCGATGTAGAATGTGACACACACACGTGTTTGTAATATTCTTATTTATTTTATGGTCACAACATGACATCTAAAGGATCTTATCAAGGTTTGTGTGATCTTTTAGAGGCCAAAGAATACTTAAGTAAAGTAGCCAAACTGTGACACACACAATGTACTACAAATAACTTGAACTCAAAAGAATATAAATCTCCTTCTTCATTATTCAATCATGGATTAAAATGCTTCCTAAATAGGAAAACAACTCCCAATTCAATTCCCCAACAAAATTTAGCTAAATTTGACTAAATCTACTCTAGATGGTGAAATTTACTATTTTTAGTAGTTTACTAGAACCTGATATTCTTAGTAAGTTCACATGCTTATTCGTACAAGCACAAAAATTGCCACATATCTTCTACAAGCCTAAATTAGAGGAATTTCCAACTTTCTAACCTAATTTTAATGCAAGAGACTTAAATTAACTAATGCTCTAAAATAGGAAAATCTAAATTACAACTTAAATCCTAATTTCCGGTCCCCAGATGGCATATTTCGGGTCTAAAACGTGCTCCAACTAGCAGGACAGGTTGGTCGATGCGTTCATCTCATCTAAACAATTGGTTTAAAAAGAAACGGACTCAAAATGACACCTGGAACACAAGTTATGACCATTTCAAGTTCCTGCTAAAAATAGTGCATCATTCTCCCCTGCCTGAAAACAATGTAGCTCTTGCAAGTTGTCTTCTTCAAATTTCTGCCATTTATATTTATCTAGATTCTTAATCTCCCACTATGAGACCCATGTGTTGTCCTCTTGTTCCAGTCCTTTCCAATGTACCATATATTTGTTGTATTTCCCATGTCATGTGATCATTGTTTTCTTGTCCAAAATATGATCTGTTAGGAAATAAGGGATAAAATATGCGGAATAATCCCTCACAGAATCACAACAGTAGAAACTAATATGTAGAAAATATTACAGATCTCAAATAAAAGTGCAGAATAATAATAACACAACACAAAGAGACATTATTTAATGTGGTTCACCCAATTTGGGCTACGTCCACCAAGAATCACTTGCTCAGATTTTATTACAAGCCACCACTCTCTCAATACAATACCTAGATTTTTTTGGAGCTATGCTCAACAAACTCTACAGAATTCACACCCAAATTCAAAACACATCTGCAATGTTACATTATACCTACCATATGCACAAAACCACATAAGTAGACAACTGCTTAAGTAATTTTACAAAACCGTGGGTATCAAAACTATGTGCCAAAACTGTCCCATAAATCTATGGGTCAAAAATCCCCCCATATGAGAAAAAGAACATTTCCCACTATATCGGGCATGTTTTGTTTCGAGGCCAATTTTTTTTTTTGGGGTTGTACCCTCGAACCTCGCTACCGAGGGCTTCCACCCCTAAACCCTAGTAAGACAACTGTGGAAAGTGTACAGTCTTCAACACTTTTACAAATGAAAATAGGTTCCACAACCTAACAATCTCCCACTTGGAGACTAGTTTTCCTATGAGAAATCTTATCAACCATTCACTAGTTTCTATGAAGACCAACCAAAGCTGAATAAAACTTCCGTTTTTCCCTTGTGACCACCTTAGTCATCATGTCTGCAGGAATATAACTACTATTAATATTCTCCAGCTTCAACTTCTCTTCCTCCAAAGTTGTCCTAATGAAATGGTACCTTAATTGTATATGTTGCAGTCTAGTGATATATCTTTGGCTCATGTAAGAGCCCGGAAAGATAATTGATAGCATTGCATAAGTCTGGTCTGGTATAAGTCAAGTAGATGAGCCCTCCAATAAATTTCCTATAGAGAGTGGCATTTACTTGAGGTGAGTCCTGGAATCATGAAAGTTGCAAACCTTTTTTTCGTGGGAGTGGATATAGGTTTCTAGTCGGACATTCTGTAATTTTCTAGGTGTTTCTTGGTGTACTTTATCTGGGAGACAAAAATTTGATGCTCCTTTTGCCATATTTCCAAGACAAGACAATAATGTAGTAGCCCCAAATATGTCATGTCAAAGGTTCTTTTGAGATCATTCTTCACAATATCAACCTGATCTTCTAAACTACCAGTGATCACAAGATCATCTACATATACAACAAGAATGATAATTTCCTTTCCTACCTTCTTTATATACAAATTTGAATTTGAGGGGCTACAAGTGAAGCCATGCTGCAAAATGTGATCGTTAATCTTAATAAACCATGCCCTTGGAGCTTGTTTCAGTCCATACAGTGATTTAATGAGACGACATACCTTCTTAGGATGCTCTTCATCAACAAATCATTCAGGTTGGGTCATGTACACTTCTTCTTTCAAATCACCACTTAGGAAAGCACTCTTGACATCCATTTGTTGAAGTCTCCATCCTTATTATGATGTCAGTGCGCAAGCAACTCTGATGGTCTTGATCTTTGCAGTGGGTGCAAAGGTTTCTTCATAGTCGATGCCCTTTTTCTGAGCATATCCTTTTGCTACAAGACATGTTTTATGTTTGTCGATGGATTCATCTGCCTTATATTTTGTCTTGAAAACCCATTTACGGCCTATGGGTTTCTTTCCTCTAGGAAGATTGAAAAGTTCCCATGTTTGATTTTTCATAAGTGAGTCATATTCTATATCCATGGCTTCCTTCCACTGAGGTTGACTGAGTGCTTCACAAACATTTTCTAGCTCAGAGCTATTAATCAGTGAACTCATGAGTGCAAAGTTTACCTCATTTCTTGTTTGAATCCTTGTTTTGACTCGAATGATGTATTTGGGAGTTGTTGCAAATGTGAGTCCTTGATGGTGCTTTATACCCACTTCAGACAAGAACTTGGCTGCTTTTGAGAAGAACTATGTCATTTCCATGTGGATTGATGTGGAGTCACATTCTATAGTTCTCCAAGGTCAACAAATAGCTCTCTTCGCAACATTTCTTTTCTCTGAGTAGACTCCTCTGGTTGTTCATCTGATTCAAAGACTAGTCGGTGAGAGGTGGTTAGTAATGGTTCTTCTGATGTCACTACAGAGTCAAAGGATGACTTGTCACAAACCATGTCCCGAATCTCGTATATTTTTCTATCTTTGGATCCATGAGACGATATGCCTTAAAGGTAGTGTTGTAGCCAAGTAGGGTACATGGGAGTGTCCTTGGCTCAACCTTATTTATCTTCTGAGCTGGGACATGCATGTATGCTGTGTAACAAAATACTTGCAAATGAGAAATTGATGGCTTTCTACCACTCCATACCTCTTCCGGTGTTTTATTTTGTAAAATCTTTTTGGGTTCCTGTTGAGAAGATATATAGCTGTTATTACTACTTCATCCCAATAGCGTTCCTCTAGCTTTGTTGTTGTTAGCATACAACGAGCCATATCCATCACTATGCGATTGCGTTGCTCAACAATGCCATTTTGTTGAGGTGTGTAGGGAGTAGTCAAGTTCTACTTAACGCCTTATTGGTTCAAGAATGCCAAGAACTTATTTGATGTGAATTCCCCCTCGATCTGATCGAAGTAGAAGAAGTGGTTATCCGGTCTCTTTCACAACATGATGATAGAATTTATGGAAATGTTAAAGAGCCTCACTTTTCTTCTTCAAGAAAAACACCCACATCTTGCGGGAGTGGTCATCCACGAATAGTTGGAAGTACTTGTATCCTGAAAAACAAAGTAGGAAGAGGGCCATTCAGATCGGTATGAACTACCTCCAGACACTTCTTGGCATGGAAGGTGCTTGCCTAAAATGGATCCCTGTGTTGTTTTCCTGTAAGTCAACCAAGGCACAGAGGCAAGGAAATGGAAAATTTGGGTAGTCCATGAACCATTGATTTTGAACTCATATGATGCAATGAACTAGCCAACAAGTGTCCATATCTAAAATGTCAGAGTGCAGTAGATTGTACCATTGATGTAGATAAAGCTATTGGAGAAGATGAAACAATATGTAAAGTAAATAACTTATCTTTTAGAAAATATCTAGAAATAATCTTACCTTTCCGTGAGATCAAACATGATTTGATGCCATTTTGGATAAGAAATTCTACCTTCAGGTGATGATTCAATAGTTGAGTCACTGACAGGAGGTTGCTAGTCAATCCAAGAACATATAGTACCTTTGTAAGCATACATTTTCGTGGTCCCAGAGGAATGGTGACTCTTCCTATTCCTTCTGTAACATACTCTTTATCATCGGCTATCCAAACCTGATCACCAGTGGGTTGTTTGTCTAGTGAATCAAACAACACCTTGTCACCTAACATGTGCTTACTTGCACCAGAGTCTATCAGCTAGACTCTCTTCATGGGCTATGAAGTATGAGAGATGAGCAAAAGGTTCTTACCAGAATGGGCTCCTTTTGAGGTCTCCTCATCAGATTCATTATCTTGTTGGGCTGCGAGATGTCCCTTGTGCTTTCTCCAGTGGGGATGTCATTTGGACTTTTGAAAATCTTCATGCCCTAATGTGCTTGTTTGACTTGAAGACCCTTGTTTCAATCTATTGTACCAACAATGATTTGTGTTGTGAGTGTTGGATCTACAAATGTGACACCACCTCTTTGACTTTTGATCTTTATCTTGTTGTTTTGGTTGCACTTGATTTGTCTTCTTTGGGGACCCTTTTGATTCTTCTAGCCATGATATGGCTTTGAGAATAGGGCTTTATCCTGAGACTCTGTTGGGATGAATTGATGGCCTCTTCTTGTTGTAACAAATTCACAAGTTCTTTGAATTCAATTGTTTGTTTAGATACATTCAGTGTCGTAACGAACACTCGGAATTGAGAAGGGAGTGCTCTCAAGGTGATCGGTATGAGAATTTTTTCCTCCACTATTTCACTGAGTGCTAATAACTCTGATCGTAGCTCAGCCACACGATGTAAGAACTCCTTAACTTTCTCATCTAAACCCATAGCAAGGGTGTGCAACTTTGAATGGAGATGGAAGATCTTAGTCTGATTTTTGGCTTCATAAATTGTTGCTAGCTTGTCCCAGGCCTCCTTTGGTTTCTCCACATTTCGAACATGTGTTTTCACATCATCACTAATATTGAGAATTATCAGCAACAAGGTTTTGTCACTATCCATTTCATACTTTATTAATTCATCAGGGGTTGTGGGAGCAGTCACAGATCCGAGTCACGATGCCCCATAATCCTTCAAACTGAAGGATTTTCCTCATTTTTGTTTTCTAGGCTGCAAAATTGGGCCCTTTAAGTAACTGAGCATCGGAAAGAAGCAACTTCTGAGCAGCCATCATAATAAAAAATAATAATTTTTATTTATTTATTCAAGAGTTATTACAACTTTTACTCATTGATGAGAAGTACTAGCTCGTAGATGCTCTCGATACTTGTGTGCTGAGAGATGACGATGCTTGGTGGGGCGTTCTTCTTCGTCTTCACAGTCGACATCATACCGACTTCTAACTCTTCCCAAACTCACTTTTCTTGGTAGCTGATGTCGAAAAGGAAATATTCAAGAAGTCCTTGTCGAACTAGCTTGTCGAAGACTAGATTTCTGATGTTCTGAAGCTAGTGTCATGGGTTGTGTCCCTTCCACTTTGCATCATTATGTGAAGTTCGAGCATGAAGGACACACCTATACCATTCTAAGTGACCATCACCTTTCAAAAATTACAACATGCTTTACCAACCTAATGACGTCCTCATACACATCAAAGCATTTACCTCCAGAACCACCGCAGCGTCACCTACATTTCCCTCACCGGTGTAGCCGGTACCTTAACCACACCTACATCCTCTATTCCTACCACTGCCATAACCTCCATAGCCAAACCATCTGCCTCCCAATTCGTTACCTCCACCCCCGATCTGACATCTGACATATCGTCTATTCTAGCTATCCACATACCAACCATCGATCCCTTATAGGGCATTTTTAACACCTCACTCTAGGGAGTATCACCTATATAGTGTCAACACATTCCTTACCCCACAAAATATAGAAGTCTTCACCAACACCCTCATTATGATCACTATATAGGAGAGCGTCTCCTTTATGGTCCTCCCCACCTTCGTACCAATATCACTTATGGGTGACTTGATACTAAAACTTACACACCTTAACCACTGTCACAAAGCCGCCCATTTTTCGCTGACCTCCAGTCACTCACCAATCACCGTTTTCCCACACCTTCCTACACTGATGTGCGTGGAAGGGTTTTGGTTTTGTCTTTTACAAGCAAGGCCGCCATACTGTTATTCCATGTACTACTCGTAAGCATAATGACTATAGTGGTATCGGCTTTGCTAAACCACCTCCCAAGAAGGTCCGTGTTGAAATCATTGAAGATATCAGCCCTTCTCCACCTTCCTCACCACCATCGCCACCTTCACCGACGAAGTCGATGGATCCAGAATCCATTCCTCCTAACTTTTTTTTTTCATAAACACCATTTCCTTAGGGCCTCTGACTTATCAAGATGAAGGCAAGGCTCCTTCCTCTCTTCCCTTCTTGTATCCTGAAATGATTGACGATGATACACCTTCGATTAACATCGTTCAATTTCAGTATGATGAATCTATACTCACCTACCTTGGTGCAGAAGACTCATATATTTATCGGTCGCTACCATCTGAGACCCAAACCATGTTGAATGAATTGACTATTAAAAATCAACATTCATACTTAGGACGACCCTCACATTCTAAAAATTGGTCAATCTTTGGATGCTGCTAAGAAGAAGCCATCACTTCTCTTCTTAGAAACCATAACCATGTTTTTGCTTGGTCTTACGTAGATATGGGCCCAGTATTGACCCCACCATAGTGGTCCACAATATCCTAACCATTCCTGATGCTAAGCCCATAAAACAAAAGCTGTGGAAAATGCACCCTCGCATTTCCCTTCTCATCAAAGTAGAACTTCAGTGCCTTCTTTCCATTTCCTTCATCTTACCCATTGATTATCCCTGGTGGATTTTCAACATTGTCCTTGTCACAAAGGAGATAGGGGGACTCCACATTTACATGGATTTTTGTGACCTCAATCTAGCTTGCCCAAAAGATGACTTTCCTTTACCTGGTATTGGCCAACTGGTTGATCTCACCGCTGGTCACGAGATGTTGTCACTCATGGATGGATTCTCGGGTTATAACCAAATCTTGCTTGCCCTAGAGGATCAACACAAAACTTCATTCATCACCCCTTGGGGAACTTTTACTACCGATTCATGCCTTTTGGCCTTAAAAATGTTGGGGCCACCTATCAGCGGGCTATGACTTATAGCTTCCATGACATCATGCATCAAATATTAGAAGATTACGTGGATGATCTCCTGGCCAAATCTAAATGACACTCCAAGCACCTTGTCGTCCTAAAAACCATCTTTGACCACATTATTAAATATTGTGTTTGCCTTCAACCCAAGAAGTGTGTCTTTACGGTTCTCTCAGGAAAGCTCCTAGGATTTATCATTTCCTTATGTGGTATAGAAGTTGACCCTACTAAAGTCAAGGCCATTCTTGAAATTCCTCCACCCACTAATCTTAAGCAAATCCGTAGCCTACAAGGTAAGTTGCATTCTATTCGTCATTTCATCTCACAATTGTCTGATCTGTGTCGACCATTTCATCATCTTCTCGAGAAGGATGTCTCCTTTAAATGTGATAATGACTTCCACAAAGCTTTTGAGGCCTTACAACAATACCTTCTCTAACCACCCATACTCATTCCACCTAAAGATGATCAACCCTTCTACCTATACATCTCAGCTACCAATCACTCCTTGGGGGCCATGCTCGCTCATCGCGATGAGAAACACAGGGAGTAGGTGGTTTATTACATAATTCGTACTCTTTTAGACTACGAAACCCGATACACTCATGCCAAAAAAATATTCTTAGTCTTAGTTTTCGTTGCCACGAAACTCTGCCATTACCTACTTAATCACAAAACTTATGTTGTGACCAATACCAACCCCTTACACGTCATGTATGCCAAACCTTACTAAAATCAACGTGTCGTGTGCTGGCTCATGCTTTTGGCTGACCTCGACCTCTAATTTATCCACCAAAAGTCCTATCGGGTGTGCCAAAATGTTTCACTTGATTCTAGATGTGTTTCTTTGAATGTTGATGAAATAGATAAGGGTAATGGGCTAGGAGGAATATCTGTTAAGATGTTGGTTGTAGGTTGTTGCATGCGTATGAATTCTAAATCCATAGCTAATTGTGGGAGCTTCCTTTTTTCTTGGAGGAACTACCTGAAATGGAAAACAATACCACCAAATAAAATTTAAACAATATATGCAGTGGACTGCCTAGCGTGTGCTAGATCCGAGAAGCGTGATACTTCCTAGACAGCTGTCAACCCACTATTTAAAACAACTTAAAGCTTAGAATAAAGGAAATCCTACTGTAGTTAAAATGATTTAGGTATCTCATTCAAAAATAAAACCTTGCGAAAACTTTTCGATGTCTTTGGAATTCAGCTAAGTTTCTTATCACCTTATTACCCATAGACCAATGACCAAGCCGAATCCACCAACAAAACCTTGAATAAAATTCTCATGAAAGCGGTTAATGATACTGGGAAGGACTGGAATATGCACATTCTTTTTCCCTATGGGCATACTGCACTAGTATCCATACTTCCACTGCTGCCACACCCTTTTCTTTGGTCTATGATACAGAGGTTGTTCTAGCTCTCGAAGTCCAGATCCCCTCACTCCAAATTTCTCTTCATGACATGCTCACTGATGATGAATTATGTTAGGACCGTTTAGCCTAACTTGAGTTATTAGACAAATTCCATCTTAATTCTCTTGATCATCTTCAAGTTTACCAAAAACGTATCAAACGTGCCTATGACAAACGTGTCCATGAATGAACCTTCCAAGTCGGTGACCTTGTCCTAAAAGAAAATCAACATGTAACCAAAGTAGAAAAAAGTGAACGGGGAAAATTTGCTCCTAATTGGCTTTGACCATACATCATGACCCATACTTACAGATCAGGTGCTTATCGTTTATCTTCACTCGATGGTAAACCCAAACCTAAGCCCCTTAATGCCTTGCATCTTCGACCATTCTACTATTGACTTTTAGTCATACCTCATCTTTTGTCTCTTTCTATGCTCGTCCCTTGAGCACTATCCACTTCTTACACCTCACCAATGATTAAACAAGAATCATGTGCGTACCCGTCACTTGTTATCTTCTCTTGAATATGTGTACCATGGCACTGCACATAGCATGATTCTCATGGATACTTTTCGTCTACCTTTAGATGAGATCCCATGGTCGTTTCACCCTACTTTCTGAACAAGAATCCTATTCTTCACCTTAGTATTTTCCATGACTTAAAATCCCTCACATGGGATCTAACTCCTTGAGTCAAACTTCCAATAAAAATATGACTCCCTTAAAAGGACATATTTTTCTCTACAATCACTACTATAAATAGACTGCTCCCTTGAAGGACAGCTATATAAAGCTATTTCAAACAAAAAAAATAGAGAGAGAATCTGAAGCTTCCCACATCGATCAGCTTCACGAAGACCTCAGGGAGTTAATTTCTTCATCCCATATAGACTTCCGCCTCGATCAGTCTATCTTAAACATCAATTAAAACAAACAACCTTTTAGTAATGGAATTGCCCATTATGACCTTAGATCTCTTGCCACAAAGGCATGCTACCTCATACCATATAAAAATTAACCACTTTTCATCCCTCTCACCATTCGCACTCTCATTTCCTGCCGCCTCAAGGGACCTCTTGGAATTGTGACATTTAGTGATCATGTGACTATTATTCACCTTTAGGATAATCAATCATGCAAAGTCTTTAGGGTCTTATGTTTACTAGCCTACCTACGGTATGGTCCACTAGTTATGATCCTCACCAATCAGGTGGCTTTCTTGCCCCCTCTTCTCTTTTAACCTTCTTTATTACGTATTGATTACCTTATACAGGACTTGGTCCTTGACACTTACCTTTAGGTAATCTTCTTCTTCCACCACAATCAAAATAATCTATACCAATTTGCCCACAACTCACCCATACCTAACAGACCTAATCTCAAATCATGCCTAAAACCTACCAAATCATTCTCATACCTCTTCACCTTCTTCCCTAGCTTATGGGAGAACTACATCGGCTTGAAGTCCCTTTTCACCGGGACTATGTAGGTAGCACTTTGAGGGCATGGGGCCCTTGGAGGTTAGCTCGGCCACTATCTACCCTAACCAATTCATCTTGCATTTTCCCCCATCACATTTTACCCTACTTAATTTCCTTTTTATATCAAAAATTGAAAATTAAACCAAACAAACAACAAGTTTCTTCACATTTTTATCATCAGCAAAACATACATTTGTTATGACTAGCATTTCTTTACCATCATCATGCATGTATTATAAAACATCTTAAACATGACCCATATCATCATTCATTACACAAATTAATGAATTACACCCTTAACCAATTTAAACTCCACCATGCCTAAAACCTGACTCAACCATGCCTACAACCTAACTCGATCCATGCATATGACCTAACTCCATCCATGCCTATGACTTGACTCCATCCATGCCTAACACACATATCCTAAATCCATCTATGCATAATAATAAAATTGTATCAACACAAGCACATAATGCCCATAATCATCATCATATCTATAAATACAATATCCAAACATATGTATCCATATACATAACTACCACATGTCTTCGGCATGTAGTCTAGTGTATATAATCTAGTCTCTAAAAAATATCATATGCAACCTCACCATCTTCAACACGCAGGCTAGTATATGATAAAAAATATGCAAAACTCTCGTACATCCTCATTGTCTTTGGCACGCAGGCCGGTATATATAAAAATGACTAAAATACATCAAAATACAAGGATGGGCATCAAGCCTCATCCTTCTAGACATCCTCCATGTCAGTCTCTCCGATCTCCTCCTCGGCTCCTGTCGATGGCCTGATATCATCTCACCACCCGCCATAGGTCGTGGTCGGCCCCTTGCTAGTACATCACCTAGAGCTGGTCTTCGTGAGTTGGTGGCCTCACCCTAATCATGTCTCGGGGCTCGATGGCCCCCTGTACTCTCCACACTGTGAGTACAGGATCTCATCCTCTCACTAGATGCCTGTTGTTCCATGTACTCTCCATAGGATAGAAAATCTATCTCGGCCACCATCAATTGATTCTAGTAGTATCTGGCCTCACCTAGGGAATCCCATAACCTAGATATGGGAACAGTCTGTGGTGGCCCCATAGGCCTTGGCCCCTATACTGTCTTGTGAGACCACTGTCCCACCCCTACTATGGAATTGGGACTGTCAGTCTTCCGGTGCTGTGGAGGTGCCATCAACCTCGCACCCTGTGCTATACATGCACTGTAATGCCTGAATCTGCACCTATGTAGTGGCCAACTGGCCCTACAAACCTATAACCTATTCCTGTAGGGTGGCCACCTGACCATCATCACCATCTCCATCTCCACCCTGGGCCATCTGGGCTGAAGACTAACCACCTATGCATGCAACTTAGCCACCTCCACCTCTAAACTAGCTAACTACCCCTGTACCATCCCCAATTGGGTAATTAGGGTCACCACTTACCCCTACAGGGTGTCTCTCTGCACCGTGATAGTGGCTAAATCCGGATGCCCCAATCTGGTTAATCTTAGCTTGTAAATGAGCCAACCACCACTTTCTATACCTATTTTTTAAGCCAACATCATCAATCCATCGGTTTATAATCTACTCCTCCTACCTAATGGTATTGTCGGTTGTGGAAGTGGCAATGGTCTCTCCACATCATCCCTCCGGTACTGTGGGAAGGGTGGTGGTATATCCTATAAAATTCCAAACTACCGTCAGACCATTTCTATGGGGATCATCTCGTGCTCTCCTGCACGATGCTTGTCTTTCCATCTAAGTAGCTGAAGGCCAGCTAACTCCTCAGCCATCTACCTGTATGAGGGATAACCCACATACGGTCTCTATAGAATATCTATCCTAAACAATCCCTTAAGTAGCCTCCGGTAATATACTACATCATGTGTAGCCCTATCTAATCACCACTCACTAATAACAGGCACCCATCACCTATACCCCACACATACAAAACCCATCTTAAAAGCATATGCTCGAGGCATATCCACTGGAAACACACAAACAATGTGCTCATAGGCACAACAGTGAAGTAAAAAGGTGTAACATAGGCTAAAACTATAGAGCTTCCCATACGCCCACAACTCTCTATATAACTACACCAGGAATGTTGGCACCCAAGAACAGTGGGTCCTCTGTATCATCATGTCATGTAATACTCCCATTAGTGATCGTGGGAATATCCCACCCTCTGCATCTGGCAGTGCAAAACATCAGACTACCTCCATCAGTAAAACTACTAGCCTTTTCTCCTTTGGACGGGCTAGGTACATCTCCCCATAGCTCAGGCTGGTGTTGTGGAATGTTATCTCCACCATCCCCTCACCAAACACTATCAACATTAACTCCTCCGATGCCTCTGAGGAGATCGAATACACCTGCATACCCAATATAGGTAACTGCAGGATCTTGAACACGTCCTCCAGGGTGACTGTCATCTCACCCATTGGTAGGTGGAACATGTTGGTCGCGAATCCCATCTATCAATGAGGACGACCATCAGACTCAGCTGTCGGACTGTATATCGGTACCATTGGACCCCACTCAGGCCCACCTCCTCAATGTGCTGCAACTCCTCAGGTGTCATTGCACCATGAACTATCACGAGCGTAGGGGTGGCACCTTGTCTCACATCCTCAACTGATCTCTCACCTGCATCCAACAAAACAATCACATCATTTAAACAAGACTATATATACATTCACCCATACCCATTCCCATTACCCTACCTCTTTTACTTTGCTACTTACCCATTTATCCCCTAGCCTACCCTACACCTACCCAACCCAATATCACCTTACCTATTTACACACCCCTTGATCCCTCACTTACTTCCATTTTGACCCACTCCCCGACCTTACCTATTTTCCCACACATCTATACTTTTTTCCCTAACAACTCCACCCTTACCTATTTTTACCCCTTACCTATGTTATGATTTTCACCTAAACCACTTTCCTCACCCCTATCTACCTCACCCACCCAACCTTGGGCACCTTTTGGCCCCCTTTTTCTCCAAATTTGACCAGTACCAGTTACCCCTAATTGACCTCGACCCCCTTCAACCGGCATCGGTCACCTGCTTCATGACCGATACTAGCACATTAGCACCGACTTCAGCTACCCTCCAGTCGATGCGATCACCACTGTCACATCAAAAACCTACGACGCCCAACCCCCATTTTTCCTTTTAATGCCCTTTTCCTCCCTTTCACCCATCCAATCCTACCCAAATCCCTCCTACCCTCTACCCCAATTTATGACCCGAATCCCTTTTTACCTCACCCATCCCTCCCTAGGACACTTCAATTGATCTTCTTGACCTTATCATTTACTACCTCCCCTTGTCCTCTTTCGGGGACTCATTATTTTACCCATACCCTGGACCTACCTATGTCGTGACCTAGATACTTGGACCTGGACCATCCCTAGTGACCTTTTACCCCATGTGTTCACTATACCTTGCAGCACCGTTACCTATGTTGATTTCCATCCTGACCTTACCTTGCCTCTTGCCATGACTGTTTATCCTGACCCAACCTTTGATGTACCAGAACACACCTAAACGTTCCTGCACCTGACCTATGTCATGTTTCCTGACCATATCCTATACCTTGGATACCAAAATCACCTCAACCTTTTTTGGATAAACCTATTGACCTTAGACAATGTAGAGTTCACCTGCTCTTCAACTTGGTATTGTGCTGTAGTTTATATGTGTGTGTGTGTTTGACTGTTACTACCTTTGACTTTGACCCATTACCTAGATTACCCACTGGACATTTTTCCCTTTTTTTACCCCCATTTCCCACCTTCTTCTTCATCACATTCTCCTTTTATCCAACCACTCACCAATTCTACCTTCTACCTCGTCAATTTCTGGTTTGAGGGGGATCACCTTCACCCACACATGGGGTAACCACATCGTATTTTTGTCAGCATCACTTACGAATACAAGCTACATGACAAAAAGGGGAAAAATGTAGACACCAAAATTGGGTCACACTCTCCTTGGTCCCTCGCCAAATAAACACCTTGAACACATTTAGCTAACCATGGCCCCCTTCACCCCACTATAATATTAATTTAATTAAATTAATTCATTATCCTCACCATATTTATTATTTAATATCCTAAGCTGGGATAATGAACACATATCCACCTCAACTAGACACCTTATCTAGCCACCTCACCCTAATACCTATTCTTAGTAAGTTTCCATAACTAACTAAAACCCACCAAACCCTAAATAAAAATACCTAAATTCCTTCTAACCACATTCTCACATGTTAGAAGGAAGCTTCCATTCTAATTTGCGGAGTAAACAAAACGAGATCCCAAAAATCAAGGGGATCTTCCTAGTTTAGTAAACCTAGGAAATGCTACCCTAACCGATGCCGGTTACCCTAAACCACTGTCGGTTAAGCTGGGACCACTATCGGTTACCATTTATCCCCCAAAACAACCTTATTTTGAGGTTGACACATTTCTGAGAGGTAAACACATCTTCTAAGAAAAAGTCAGGAAACCAGAGATGCATGCAAGCAAAACCAGTGTAAGTACACTCATTAGAGTGTCTATAGCCAACACCGGAAGCAATCACATAGCCATCTGCCTTCATGGGAGCATCCAGGGAAGTGCCAAAACTACATCAAGTTCATTCCATTTGATCACCCACCATTACCAACCAGATGTTAAGCTCATACTGAGGATAAGTCCTTTGTTAACTAAAGATGTTGTCCATTTATCATTGGGTAGATTATTTTGTTATTGTTATTAGTTTCTGCCCTCATTTCATTCCACCACCATTTTACCTCCATACAAACTTGACCATCCTTTTCCCATACCCCTAAAATTTCCATATCTGGATCTTAATCATTCTGTGCACACCTAATACCCACACGAATCTTGCCATCACCCTTCCATCTTCATCTAACCTTAGATCTACCCTCACCTCGAGTTTTATTGAATTTCCTGTACCATGATCATACGATGCAGGTTACCCACAACCATCATTGGTTAACCTAAATCGATATCATTCATACCAAATTGATGTCGGTCTCTATGTCTTTACTAGAAACCAAGAACAAAGCTTCTAAACCACTACCAAATACCTAAAACCACCCGGAATTTCACCCTGACTCATATCAGTACCCTGACCAAGACTTTGACCTTTAGATTCAATCATAGCTTAGCCCGTTGTGAACGAATTTTCTTGTTGTAGATGAATGAGATACCTAAATCATTTTAACTATAGTAGGATTTCCTTTATTGTAAGCATTAAGTTATTTTAAATACAGTGGGTTGATAACCATCAAGGAAGTATCACGCTTCCCGGATCTAGCACACGCTAGGCAGTCCACTACATATATTGTTTAACTTTTATTTGGTGGTATTATTTTCCATTTAAGGTAGTTCCTCCAAGAAAAAATGAATCTCTCACTATCATTTGTGGATTCAAAAGTCATACGCGCAACAACCTACAACCGACATCTTAACGGGTATTCCTCCTAGCACATTATCTGTTTTGTCAACATTCAAAGAAACACATCTAGAATCAGGTGAAATAGATGCCACCAATGACATAGAAGAGGAGTTGTACATGATCTTTGCCAAGGTGTTGGATGAAAGCTCAAATATTTTACTGCTTGATGATTTCTATAAACAAATCCAAGAATCAATCCAACACAAATCAGCTTCCGTCTGTGATCTAATCACCATTGATAAGTTCATAAGGATTGATAATGTTTTGGAATCACTAAGGAAACTCAATAAGAGATTGAAGAAACTTCCTGGTGATGCAAGCGACACTCAAGAAACTTACAAGGTTATGAGTGACTATTGCAGTGCACCAGATGAAGCTGAGATGCAGGGCATAATCGGGAAATTCTAGGAATTTTGAGACAAGAAGGATTCGCTGGAGGAAGACAAGGACGATGAAACAAAATAAGCATAATGTTTCATGTCATTTCCATCCAGGGATTGACATGTCTTTTTCATTTTCGTTTCGTCACATAGGAAGCAAATTTTGACTTGTTCTTCTGCATGAGAGTCAAGTAAAATAGGATTCTCATTAAATGACTATTTTCTAGGATTTATCCTATTTTATCACTTCTCTTTCTATTATAAATAAAGGATGCTTGTGCATTCCAAAGGGAGATATTTTTAGAATATTAAGAGCTATTGT